>CM026261.1:24584489-24706724 GCA_014851425.1 Senna tora | reverse complement strand
TCTTCTTCTCCTCCACGCCTCTTCTCCCTCTCTCTCTCTTATTTCTCTCTCTAGTTCTCCCCTTTCTTCTTGTTGGTCCGTCCCTCTCTTTCCTTTATTCCCTTTTCAATTCGTTCTCCTACCTACCACGACACCCCCCATTTAATTATAAAAATAAATAAATAAATAATTAAATAACTAAATAGTAATAATTATTATTATATTAAAGAAGAGGTAAAAAAAATATCTCCAATTAAATCCCTCCTCTTTCCAATTAAATTTTATTTTTCTTTTATATCCCAAATTAAATACCCAAAAATATTTCCTACTCCCTTTTCTTCCTCTCCTTATTTTATTTCAAGCTTCGAAAATTTTCTCGGGTATTACACCTAAACAATATACCCAAAACCCTAAATCCTAAACTCTGAATTGAAAACCCTAAACCCTAAACCTCAAAACTAAAACCCTAATCCCTAAACCCTACACCCTAAACCCTGAATAGTAAACCCTAAACACAAAACCTAAATCCTAAACCCTATACCAAAAACCAAAAACCCGAAACTGTAAACTGTGAACCCAAAACCATAAACCATAAATCTTAAACCCTAAATTCCAAACCTTGAACCCTAAACCCTAAACCCTAAATTCGAAACCCTAAACACTCAACCCTAAAGCCTAAAGCTTAAACCATAAACCCTAAACCCTAAAACCTTAATCCCAAACCCTAAACCCTCATTCTCTAACCCAAAACCCTAAGCCCTAAGCCCTTAACTCTAAACCATAAATACAAAACTCTAAACCCTAAACCATAAATCGTAAACCGTAAACCCTAAATTTAAACCCAAAACCCTAAACCATAAACCCATAACCATAAACACAAATCCCAAACCCTAAACACTAAAAATTAAACCCCAATCCCAAAAGCCTAAACCCAAAAATCCAAACCCCAAACCCTAAACCCTGAACTCCAATCCCTAAACCCTAAATTATAAACCCAAAACCCAAAACCTGAAACTGTAATTTGTAAACCCTAAACCAAATACCCCAAACCCGAAACTCGAAACCCTAAACCCCAAACCCTAAACCCTAAACCCTAAACCCTAAACCCCAATCCCTAAACCCTAAACGATAAACTCGAAACTGTAAATTGTAAATCCAAAATGCTTAACCTTAAACACTAAATCCCAAACCAAAAACCCTAATCGCTATACCCTAAACACTAAATCGTAAATCCCAAACCCTAAATGTAAACCCCAAACCCTAATCCCTAAACACAAAACCCTAAACTCTAAATCCTAAACCCCAAACCCTATGCCCTAAACTCTAAATCTCAAACCCCAAACATTAAACATTAAACGCTAAAGCCTAAAGCCTAAACCATAAACCCCAAACCCCAAACCCTAAACCCAAAATCTAAAACCCTAAACCCTAAACCCGAAACCCGAAACCCCAAAGCCTAAACCCCAAACCCTGAACATTAAATCCTAAACCCCAAATCCTAAACCCTAAACACTAATCCCTAAACCCAAAACCCTAATTCCAAAATTTAAAACCCTAAACACTAAACCCTAAATCCTAAACCCTAAATCTTGAATCCCAAATCCTAAACCCTTAACACTAAACCCAAATCCCTAAATCCGAAATCCCAAACCCTGAACACTTAACCCTAAATCATTAAGTCGAAAATGTAAACTGTAAACCCGAAACCCGTAAACCATAAACCCGAAACCCGAAACCCGAAATCCCAATTGCTAAACCTTAAACCCTAAATTGTAAATCCCAAACCCTAAATGTAAACCCTAAGACTTATACCTTAAACCCTAATCCCTAAAGCCAAAACCCTAAACTCAAAATCCTATGCCTCAAACCCTAAACCGTCATCCGTAAACCCTACATGCAAAACCCTAAATACCAAACCCTAAAGCCTAAAGCCTAAACCCTAAATTCTAAACCCTAAACCCTAAACCTCAAATCCTAAACCCTAAACCCAAAAACACTAAAGCCTAAACAAAAAACCTGAAACTTTAAATCGTAAACCCAAAACTCAAAAACATAAACATTAAACCCTAATCCCCAAACCTAAAACCCTAAATCCCAAACCCGAAACCCTAAACGCTGAACCCTAAATCTAAAATCCTAAACCCTAAACCTTAAATCCCAACCCCTAAACACAAAACTCCAAACCCTGAACCTTAACAATAAACTAAAAATCCCAAACCCTAAATCCAAAACCCTAAACCCAAAACCCCAAAATCCTAAACCTTAAATCATAAACCCTAAATTCTAAACCCTAAAACATAAACCCAAAACCCTAAACCCTAAATTGTAAACCCTAAATGCTAATCCCAAAACCATAAACCATAAATCTAAATCCCAAATCTCTAAATCCCAAACCCTCAACACTAAACCTTAACCCCAAACCCTAAATTGCAAACCCTAAACCCTAAACCTCAAACCCCAAACCCTCAACCCTAAACACCAAACCATGAACCCAAAACACTAAACCCAAAACCCTAAACGCAAAACCAAAAACACTAAACCTTAAAACCTAAACACCAAACCTTAAACTCTAAACCCACAACCCTAATCACTATATTTGAAATCCTAAACCCTAAACCCTAAACCTGAAACCCTAAACCCTAAATCCAAACCATAACCCTAAACCCTTAATCCCAAGCCCTAAACACTAAACCCTAAACCAACGACTCAAAACTTTAAATTGTAAATCCTAAACCCCAAACCGTAAACTGTAAACCCCAAACCCAAATCAGTAAACCCTAAACCGTAAATCCCAAACCCTTAACGTAAACCCTAAACCCTATACTCTAAACTGTAAATCCCAAACCCTAAACGTAAACCCTAAACCCTATACTCTAAACCCTAATCACTAAATCTAAAACAATAAACTCTAAATCCAAAACCCCAAACCCCAAACCCGAAATGCTAAACCTTAAAGCCTAATCCCTAAACCCTAAACCTTAAACCCTAAATCCTAAACCCTAAACACTAAACCCTAAAGTCGAAACCATAAATCAAAAACACGAAACTGTAATCCGTAAATCGTAAACCGTACTCCCCAAACCCTTAACCATAAACCTTAAACCCTAAACCCTAAACCCTAAATCCCAAACATGAAACCCTAAACCCTAAACCCTAAATCCTAAATCCCAAACCCTAAACCCTAAATCCTAAACCCCAAACCCCAAAACCCATAAGTTCAAACCCTAAGCCCTTGCCCCAATCCCAAACCCAAAACCCTCAACCCAAAGCCTAAACCCCAAACCGAAAATCGTAAACCCTTAACCCGAAATCCTAAACCTTAAACCCGAAACTGTAAACTGTATACCGGAAACCTGAAACCCTAAACCTGAAACACAAAACCCTTAACCCTAAACCGTAAAACCTAAATCCTAAACCCCAATCCCAAAACCCTAATTAACAAACCCTAAACACTAAACCCTCAACCATAAACCATAATCCCTAAACCCTCCCCATAAACCCAAAACCCGAAACCCTCAATCCCAAAACCCAAAACCCCAATCCCTAAGTCCTAACTTTAAACCCTAAGCCATCAACCCTAAATCCAAATCCCTACACTCTAAACCCTAAACCATAAACCCAAAATTTTAAGCCGTAAACTTAAACCCCAAACCCTAAATCCCAAACACCAAACCCTAAACCCTAAATGTCAAACCTGAAACCCCAATTTGTAAACCCTAAACCCTAAACTGTAAATCCTAAACCCGAAACGTAATCCCTAAGCCCTAAACTCTAAATACTAAACCCCAAACCTAAAACCCTAAACCCTAAGCCCCAATCCGTAAACACTAATCCCAAACCATAAATTCTAAGCCCCAAACCCGAAATCCCAATCGCTAAACCCTAAACGTAATGCTTATACCCTATACCCTAAACTCTAAATCCAAAACACTAAAGTCTAAACCGTAAACCGTAAACCATAAATCTAAAACTCTAAACCCTAAACCCAAAATCCAAAACTCTACAACCTAAACCCTAATCCCTAAATCCTAAACCCTAATCCCTAAACCATAAACTGTAAACCCTAAACCAAAAACTCGAAACTGTGAACCGTAAATTTTACACCCCCAACAATAAACCATAAATCTTAAACCCTAAACGCCAAACCCTAAGCCCCAAACCCTAAATCCTAAAATACAAACCACAAAACCTAAACCCTAAACGCTAAATGATAGCATCCAAAATCAACCTAACTTTGGGGTACTAAATAGGGACCAAATTGAAGAAAAAACGAAGCAGGGACTAAACTGGAAAGTGAATAAAGAAAGCTAGGGGCCAAAACATAATTTTCATTAGGAGTCAAAGTACAATTTTTGCCAAGAGGAAAATGTAATTCTCGCTGCCGCACATTGACGCAAGGGAGAGTTCAAATTTTAAAGTGGAGATAACGTGAGAAATTCAATTGGGATTCGGATTGGACTATTCAAGCTTCAGGTTTTGAATCAGATATGAATAATAATATTCTATATAAAATAATATTATCTTTAGATAAATAATATTTCCTATTTGAATTTAAGTACAAAACTATATTATTCTAACTAGACATATATATTATTATATAATAAGGAGTTCGAGATCCTTTTAAATTAGTTTGAATTTAAATATTAAATTCTATACTAATTAATAGTTATCTCCATCCTATTCCTAATCAAATTGAAGGCCCAGGAAGCATAATAAATAAGCATCTCACAAGGTTGGAGAGGAATCCCCCGCAATTCAACAATTCTTAGACTTAATAAGAGAGATATTGAGAGTTGCAAATCAAGTCCAAGGGCAGAGCTGCGCTAGGGTTTGAGATACACAAGTTCTTGGAGCAAATTTCATGATCCGGAGGCAATCGAAGAGTTGATTTATGCTTTGGAAATGGAGTTTTCTTCTTTTTTTTTCTTTTATCGCTGTGATTTCTGTGATGTTTCTTTCTAGTATTTTGTTTGCATCAATGACAATGCTAGGCTAGGTTCTTCTATCCTTGGGTTATGGTGTTCTGGCATGACTATTATGTTTGTTTGACAATTTTTATAGTTGAATTCAAGTTATTGGACGTTTAATCAATTTATGCTTAAACTCTGATTGTCTGGCCAACACTTAGGGTAATTTAGAGGATTTAGGTGACCTTGAAAGAGGCGTCTAGATTTAGTCCTAGAATTTAATACCTTTAGTTCTAGGTTGATTAATCGGTTAATTACTAGATTCTCCCGAAGGATAGACATATACCCGAGGGCCTAACGGAGTCAAAATTAGCTTGAACGAATTAATGCAACTCTCTATTTTGATTTTGTACATAGACATATGAGAAGACTACTATTGAGTTAGGGCTTTTATAGGATCGACAGACCATATACGATATTAAGGACTATGATTAATATCGATATATTAAATTCAATTGTTGAAAAGAACCAAACAACATAATTGAAGTGTGAGGATTAACCATAACCTTAAGAACTCCTAAGACTTGATTACACTCATTATCACTTGTGTTTAATTTAATTTTCATTTAAATTCTGCTTATCCAACTTCAAAACCCTCTTCAGTTACTTTATATTCTTTTCCATTTAAGTTCTAATTTAGTAAAAAGTACTACAAATCTTCCAATCCCTGTGGGTTCGACCCAACTTACTCTATATACAAATTGTGTTAAGTGAAAGTAGGAAAATTATTAATATTAATTTGATTGCGCTCGGCACACATCACTAAACACCAAACCCTAAAGCATAATCCCTAAATCCCAAACCCTAATCCCTAAAACCAAAACCCTAAATCCTAAACCATAAACACTAAACGAGAAACCCAAAACCCTGAACCCTAAACCCCAAACCCAAATCCTTAAATCCTAAACCCTAAGCCCAAAACATTAAACCCTAAATCCCAAACACTAAACACTAAACCCTCAACCTTAAACCATAAACTGAAAACCCTAAACCTTAAATCACAAACCCTAAATCATAAATCCCAAATGTTAAACCATAAACCCTAAACCCAAAACCCTAAACCCTAAACTCTAAAACCTAAACCCTAAATCCGAAAACCTAAACACTAAATCTTAAACCCCAAACCCCAAACCCTAAACCCTAAACTCTAAACACCAAACCCTAGACCCTTAATCCTAAACCCTAAACCCTAAACCCTGAACTCTAATCCCAAAACCCTAAACTCTAAACCCCAAACTGAATAGCCAAAACCCAAAAACCGAAATTGTAAACCCTAAACTCCAAACCCTAAACTCCAAACCACTAAGCCCTAAACCCCAACCCTTAAACCCTCAACCCAAAACCCTAAACCTTAAATCCTAAACACCAAACCCTAAACCCCAAACCCAAAACCCTTCTCCGTAAATTTGAAACCGTAAACAATAAACCTTAAACCCTAAACCTTAAACCATAAATCCTAAATCCTAAATACCAAACCCTAAACACTAATCCATAAACCATAAACTCGAAAGTGTAAATTGTAACCCCAAAACCCCAAACCTTAAATCCTAAACCCCAAACTATAAACCGTAAACCCTAATCGAAAAACCCTAATTCATAAATTTGAACCCTAAGCACTAAACCCTTAGTAGTAATCCCTAAACCCTAAACCTTAAACCCTAAACTCGAAATCCTAAACCCTAAATCCCAAACCCTAAACACTAAACCTTAAACCATTAAATGAAGACTGTAAACTGTAAACCCTAAACCCCAAACCCCAATCTCTAAACCATAAACCCTAAATCGCAAATCCCAAACCCCAAACGTAAACCCAAAGCCATATACCCTAAACCCTAAACCCTATACCTTAAACCAAAAACCCGAAATAGTAAACTCTTAACCCCAAAACCTAAACCATAAACCCCAAACCTTAAACCCTAAATCCTAAATCCCAAACCCTAAACCCTAAACCCTAAACCCTCAAGCTTAAACCCTAAACCCTAAACCCCTAACCCTAAACCCTAAACCATAAATCACAACCCTAAACCCTAAACCATAAATCCAAAACCCTAAACCCTAAACCATAAACACAAAACCCAAAACCTTAAACCCTAAATACTAAACCCTATACCACAAAACCTAAACCTCAAACCCTAAACCCTAAACCCAAAACTCTAAATCCTAAACCTTAAACCCTGAACTCCATTCCTGAAACCCTAAACTATAAACCCAAAACCCGAAACTATAAACCGAAAACCCTAAACCACACAGCCTAAACCCAAAGCCCCAAACCCTAAACCCAAACCCTAATCTCTAAACCATAAACCCTAAAATGTAAATCCTAAACCCCAATCGTAAACCCTAAGCTTGAAACCCTAAACCTTAATCCCTGAACACTAAACCCTAGACCCTATGCCGTAAACCAAAAACCCAAAATTGTAAACCGTTAACCCTAAAACCTAAACCACAAACCCTAAACCCCAAACCCCAAACCAAAAACCCTAAACTCTAAGCCCCAAACCTTAAACCCTCAAGCTTAAACCATAAACCCAAACCCTAAACCAGAAATCCAAACCATAACCTTAAACCCTTAACCCATAACCCTAAACCATAACCACTAATTCCCAAACATTAAACCATAAACTCGAAACTTCCATTTGTAAATCCTAAACTCCAAACCTTAAACCCCAAACCCAAAACGCCAATCGGTACACCCTAAACCCTAAATCGTAAATCCTAAACCCTAAACACTATACTCTAAATTGTAAATCCCAAACCCTAAACGTCAACCCTAAACCCTATTCTCAAAACCCTAATCGTTAAACACAAAACCCTAAACACTAAATCCTAAACCCCAAACCCCAAACCCCAAACCCTAAATCTCACACCCTAAATGCTAAACCATCAAGGCTAAACCCTAAACCCAAAACCCTAAATCCCAAACCCTAAACACTAAACCCTAAACCCTAAACCCTAGACCCTAAACCCTAAACCATGAACCCTAAATCCCAAATCCTAAACACTATACCCTAAACCTTAAACCATAAACCCAAAACCCAAAACCCTAAATCCCAAATCCTAAACCCTAAACCCCTAACCCTAAACTCCAACCCCAAACCTTAAAATCCAAACCCTAAACCATAAAACCTAAACCCAAACCCCAATCCCAAATCCCTATATTTTAAACCCAAAACACTAAACCTAAACCCAAAACCCTATACCCTAAACCCAATTCCCTAAACCCAAAATCGTAAAATCTAAATCGTAAACCCCAAACCCTAAATCCTCAATCGTAAACCCTAAAAACTAAACCCTAAAGTCTCAACCCTAAAGCATAAATCCAAAACCTTAGACCCTAAACCCAAAATCTAAAACCCTAAACCCTAAACCAAAAACTTGAAACTGTAAACCGTAAAATATAAACCCTAAACCATAAGACGTAAACCCTTTACCCTAAACCTCAAACCCAAAACCCAAAACCCTAAACCCTAAACCCTAAACCCTAATCCATAAACCTAAACCCTAAACCGTAAATCCTCAACCCTAAACCCTAAATCCCAAACCCTAAACACAAACCCTAAATCCTATACCTTGAACCATAAACCCACAACCTTAAACTCAAACCCCAAAGCCCGAAATCCTAAACCTTAAACTCAAAAATGTAAACCCGAAACCCGAAAGCCTAAACCCTAAACCTTAAATCGTAAACCTCAAACCCAAAACCTTAAACCCTAAACCTGAAACCCTAATCCCTAAACCCGGAACCCTAAACCCTAAACCCTAAACACTAAACCCTATATCCGAAACCCTAAGTACTAAACCCTAAACCCTAAACGCAAAACCAAAGCAACAAAACCCTAAACCCATACCCCTAAATCCCAAACCTTAAATCCTAATACATAAACACTAAACCCTAAACCCATAACCCTGAATCCTAAACCCTAAACCCTAAACCAAAATTTCGAAACTATAAACTGTAAACCGTAAACTCTATACCATAAATCTTAAATCCTAAATCATAAACCATAAACCCTAAATCCTAAACCTTAAACCCAAAATCCTAATCCTAATCTTAAATCCAAAACCTCATACCTCAAACCTTAAACGATAAACAGAAAAGCCTAAACCCCATCTTCAAAACCCTAAACCTTAAATAATAAACTCAAAACCCTAAACCCTAAATCCTAAGCCCTAAATCACAAACCCTAAACCTCAAACCCTAAACCATAAACTCAACACCCTAAACCATAAACCCTAAATCCCAAACCCTAAACACTAAACCATAAACCTAAACCCTAAACCCTATACTGAAAACCTCAAACCCTAAACCCTAAACCAGTTCCCTAAACCTTAATCCCTAAACCCTAAACCCAAATCCCTAATCCCTAAATTTGAAACACTAAACACTAAACCCTAAACCTTAAACTTTAAGCCCTAAATCATAAACCCAAAATCCTAAACCATAAGCCCTAAACTCTAAATCGAAAACCCTAAACCCTAAATCACAACTAGAAAAACTGCGTTTTGTGACCGCCAAATTGGTCACAAAAGAGTGAAATCGGTCACAAATCAGTCATAAAACGCAGTCACAAAATTTGTGACTGACACGCAATCACAATTCAGTTAAAAATTATGGGACCCCCTCAATCACAATTTGGTCACAAGTTGCTGTTATAGTTCGATCACAAATTTTGTGACAGGATCTGCCTGTAGTCACTAATTTGTCACAAACCATTTAGCAATCAATAATATTTGAAAATGATATAAACCAATATAATATATATATTCATAGTAACACCTAACAATGCTTGTATCTTCCATTAAAAAAATAATTTAAACATACAAGTCAAGCAATCTCATGAGAACAAAATACAAATCTAAAACAATCTCATGTGAAACAAAATACTAGTCTAAAAGAACCACTAGTAGGTGGATCGTTAGATGGAGTGCTCATCCCATTTTTGGCCAAGAGTTGGTGCACAAGTGATTCAAGGTCTTCTATCTTGCTTTGCATGTCTTTCCTCTTTTGCTTGTCTTGTGTAGCCTTTTCTGTCTCTTGATGCATCACTTCCATTTGTTCAAAGCTATTTTCATTATTATTAGGGACATGACTTGAACCTTGAAATGGTATAAATGGAGCAATTTGACAAATGGAACAAATAGGAAATCTCCATGAGATCCAAAAAATAGAAATTAATGTCTCACCCATGACAATGGCAGTGCCCACTATTCCAAGAAAGTTGAAAATAGCTCCATATCCATATAAAATAAGTTCTACAAATCAAGGAACAATAAATAAATAATAAAATCGTAAAAAGGATAAATATAAAAAAGAAAATAGAAAACTATCTCATTTTTTATATTTAAAAAGTAATAAAGCAAGAAAGGTTAATGCCAAGAAAAGTAAAGAACTAAGTGGTCCCCCATTTTTCATAAACCTATACCCACAAAGCACTAGTAATCATTAAATGTCCTATATTTGCATGAATCCTTCTAACTTAATTAAAAATCAGTTATTAAAGCAAAACAATGTAAAATGTCAAAATTAAGAGTGAGTAATATGAAGAAATGAGAACATCGACTCTAAAAAATTAATGCAGTTCATTATTTTATTTTCAAACAAGACATGCTTTAAGAAATTTGCATGGGATACTCCAACAAGATAATCTCAAGTGACCAAACACTAAAGAAATGTATCATATGTGAAAACAGTCAGTGAAATGGAATTAATATAGACACTTCTCAAATCTGTCTACTCATACAAATTTAGTAATGCAAATTATTCTATACCAAAAAAAAGATATTTACCTACAAAAATGTAGAAACTGAAAGAGGCTTCTCCCCAACTTTTTTATTTCTAGCCTGTAGAATTAAACCCAATCTTACTAACCTAATTATCAAGAGCGTCAAGAAAAAATAAGGTTAAAGATTAAGAGTCCATTTTTCTAGTTCATTTTTTATAGTTTAGTAGACAATAATACTCTACAAACTTTATTAGATCAAAAACTCTTAGAGGATTACCCGGTTTAGTAAGCTGAGTAGAGATGCTGCTTTAGTTCAGTTCATCTTTTGGTCCTAAGGATATATTAACAATTTTAAAATATTTATTAATATTCAGTGTGTTTGGGCTTGAATTTTATATTCTTTAGGAGTTATTGGATCGTCATTTAAAGTTTATTGTTCATATTAGTATAGTATTAGTACAAATCCTAGAACTGCCAATGCTAAGCATTTCTAAATAAATCCTAAGACTAATTTGCTGATTCTATGACTTCTAATCATAAAGAAACATGATAAAATAGTCTTTTTAATGAACACAGTAGTACAGTTTTTAGTGAAAGAAATTTTGTTTTATGCAAGGCCACAATACAACTTTCACTTTTTCACACTAACTCTCTTACACACTCACTCACAATCTCACTATGCCACATTCACGTCACTCACTTGCACACACCTACCACTCACTTTTTTCTTACTCACTCAACACTTTCGCACGCACACACCTCACTCTTATTCTGACACACTTCACTTCTTCTCAACACACACACACCTCAATTTTTCTACACACACTCACATACTGCTACTCATATATTTATATAGCTAATGCAAGTCGGTTCCTAAATGTTTCACCGCCTTACTGTAATTAAATTTTTAATGTTTAGTATAATCTAGATTTTTCTTCCCATTCTTGAAGCTTCACTCTAGCAACTTGCAGATTACTTTCTCCACCGCCATTTGCTTGTGATTTTAATCACAAAATTCTCTAGCATATTCTAAAGTCTTCACCAAATTCATTTAAAGAATAAGTCACTGATTTTTAACATAGTGATATTGATACTAGTTCATTTAGCTAACAAGAACAAAGCAACATCAACAATTCTACACCTACCTTAACAAGCAACCTGTCAACAACTATATCAGCCTCACAATAATAGGATCTAACAACAGCTCTCAAACATTGCAAAAATATGCATTCCAGAACAGAGTACAAAGAGGAAAAACCTTAGGCACAATGAGCAGAGTATAATTTCATCAGAATAATTATCCATAATACAATTCCATATAAAAGAAATCAGAAAATACAAAATGGTCATTTATAGATACTACCCATAGCACAATTTCATCGTAATAGTGGCTTCACAAAAAACCCCTATCTTACAGCAAGTAACACGGAGAAGAGAGAGGAGAAAAACAAGATCGACGCGTTTCAGCAATGTTTGAAAAATCGACGCTTTGATGGCGTTTTTCAAACACCCTCACAGTGTCGATGCTCTCCAACAACGAAACCCACAACCACGAGCGCATTCTCCAGCTAAGATCGTCAAACTTGATTGCAATAAGAAAAATATGAGATGAGAATTCTTGTTACCTGGTTTTGCAGATTCTTCGACATGGTCTAATGGTGATGAGCAGCGTGGATGTCTCCGTCTCAGCCTCTGCTCCAGAAATTGATTTGGATGAGGATAACAAAATTGGCTTAGGGTTTTGGAGTTTATGAGATTTTGAGAGGAAGGAAAAGATGGAGGGAAAGGGGAGCCGGCATGAAAAATGAAAACATAGAGCGAAAAAGGAAAAACTTGAAAAGATAATATAAAAATTAAATAAAAGTATTAAATATCTAAGTTCTAAAAGACTACTAGTTGTATTGTGTGTTATTATTTATTAAACAATAATGAAATTCTATAGAATTATTAAATAATTATTAATTTTCAGTAGAAGTACAAATAGGTGAAATTATTAATATTTTAATATATAATTTTTGAAATAACATTATCATATAGCTTTTTTTATTAAAAATGTATTAACCCATTCACAAAAATTTGTACACACAATTTGTATTTATTTTTAAATTACAACAAAAGAAACCCCTATTCTATGTCCATGTTGATGTAACTCGGTGGAAGGCTTTTGATTGTTTTTTTTTTTTTAAAAAAATTCTCTTAAAATTATTACAGAAGTATTTGTAAGATAAAATAAAATATAAGAAAATAATAAACTAAGATAAGATGAAAATGAATGGAATCAGCATCTTGATTTATTTTCTATTATTTATTATTTTATTACTACTTTTTTTATTTTTTTTGGTAATTTAAAACAAATTATTTTTTTTAGTTAAATATATTTGTGACAGCAAATTGACTAATTACTAACTATTTAGTGACTGATAATTTGTAACCGATATTTCAATCACTAATTTTAAGAAAAAATCAGTCACTGTTTGATAAATTTAGTGACTGATTTTATGTCGGTCACAAATAGCGGTCACTAATTGCAAATTTTCTAGTAGTAACTCTAAACACTAATCCATAGGCCATAAACTCGAAATTGTAAATTGTAATTCCATAACCCCAAACCCCAAACCTTAAACCCTGAAGTCCAAACTCGACACCCTAATTGCTAAACCCTAAACCGTAAATTCCAAACCCTAAATGTAAACCCTAAACCCTATACTCTAAACGCTAATTGCTAAACTCAAAACCCTAAACTCTAAATCCTAAACCCCAAACCCTAAACCCTAAACCTTAAATCTCAATCCTAAACACTAAACTCCAAAGCCTCATCTCTAAACCATAAACCCAAAACCCAAACTCCAAAACTCTAATCCCTAAACCTTAGATCCGAAACCCTAAACCCTAAACCCTAAATCAAAAACCCGAAACTGTAAATCGTAAAACATAAACCCGAAACCCTAAACCCTTAACCCCAAAACCATAAAGCATAAATCCCAAACCCTAAACACTAAAACCTATACCCTAAACCCTAAACCCTGAACCCAAAACACTTAACCCAAAACTCTAAACCCTAAACCTTAAACCATAAACCCAAAACCCCAAACCCGAAATCCCAAACCTTAAACCCTAAGCCCTAAACCCCAAACACCCTAAGCCCTAAACCCCAAACCCTAAACCTTGAACTCCAAACCCTAAGCCCTTACCCCAATCCTAAACCCTAAATCCTAAAGTCCAATCCCCAAACCCCAAACCATAAACCCTAAACCCGAAGCTGTAAATTATAAACCCTAAACCCCAAACCTTAAACCCTAAATACCCAACACTAAACTCTAAACTGTAATCCATAAACCCTAAACCCTAAATCCTAAACATTAAATCATAAACCCCGAACTCTAAACCTCAAACCCTAAACTGTAAACATTAAACCCTAAACCATAAACGATAAACCCTAAACCTTAAACCCCAAGCCGTAAACCCAAAACCCTAAAGCCTAGTCCCCAAACCCTAAACAGTAATCCCTAAACCCTAAACCCTAAACCATAAATCAAAAACCCGAAACCCAAAAACCTAAACCATAATTTTTGAACCCTAAAACCTATACTCTAAACCCTAAACCCTAAATCCCAAACCTTAAACCCCAAACCCTTAACCCTAATCCCTAAACCCTAAACACCGAACCTTGAATTCTAATCCTTAAACCCTAAACCATAAACTCTAAACCATAAACCCAAAACCTTCAACCCAAAATTGTAAACTTTAAACCCTAAACCCCATACCCCTCACCTAAAACCCTAAACTGTAAACCCTAACCTTAAACCCTAAACCTAAACCCTAAACCCGAAACCTAAAACCTTAAATCCTAAGCAGCAAACCATAAACCCTAAATCCAAAACCCTAATCTGTAAATTTGAAACCCTAAACACTAAACGCTAAACCCTAAACCTTAAATCCCAAACCATAAACACTAAACCCTAAACCATAAACTCGAAATTGTAAATTGCAAACCCTAAACCCTAACCTTAAACCCGAAACCCCAATCGCTAAATCATAAATCCAAAATCCTAAATTTAAACCCTGAACCCTATACCCTAATCCCTAATCCCTAAACCCTAAACTCTATACTCCTAACCCCAAACCCTAAACCCTAAATCCTAAGTCTCTAACCCTAAACAGTAAACCATAAAGCCTAAACCCTAAACCATAAACCCAAAACCCCAAACCCTAAACCCAAAATTTAAAACCGTAAATCCTAAATTAATTGATTTTCTTGTTTTGACATTCCTGTTTTAATTATTTTTATGCTTGATTGTGCTAGTAAATAGGGCAAGGAACCCTAGTTAGGGAGGGAGAAACTTGGAATTGAGAAAAAGTACCAGATAAAACCCTAACACAAACCCTAGGGACTAAATTGAAAGGAAAACTTAGTTTTAACCCTTTTTGGTTTTAGTGAGTTAAATTAAGTAGGAAAGACCTATTTGACCAAAGATAAAATAAACCCAGGACACTCTAGAGACACCCTAGGACATAAATAAGGGAACCCAAACCCAAGACAAGTCCTGAATTTCTATATTTCTCGAATAGAAATTTACGGACTAAACTAATAGAAATGGAAATTTTGAATTAAGACACCCTATCTTACTTAGAGCTCAAGGAAGCCCAATTCAACCACCCAAAGACAATGAAACCCTTCTTATTAAGTGGCAACCACATGTCTTAAGTGAGAATTAATGAGCCTCAATAGGTTACACATCATAAAACTAAATAACAAGAGTTAAATACCAAATTAAAATCACTAAAGTGTCACATTTCACCTTGTAACCGAAACACCAACTTAAATGCCCAAATTGATTACCCAAATGTAGTCTTAATCACTGCCAGCACATCTAGGTAGTTGTCCACACGAGAAATAGCCAGAATCAGAACTAAGACACCTAGTTTAGACATACCAGAATCCAATTATGAAGCTCACATGACCCATTCCACTCAATTGAAGCCTAACCGACACAATCAAGCATTTAAACCAGCCAAACACGCCCTAATAGCCTAGTTACTAGGCCTAATATGTGTCTTGAAAAGAATTAGTGAAGGTTGAGGGCTGGACACCTCACCAACACATGGAAACACCATCATTTCCTTACACATGCACCCAATTCTATTTAGATTAGGGAAACCGAGAGAGAGTGAGGCACCAGCTACCACTTAAGCCTAAAAGTTAAAGAGAGAGTGCGAGTGAGTTTTAGAGAGAGAGGAAGAGCAAAAGATTGAAGCCGGAGCTCGAGTTCCAGTACCTAAAATTTGAAGAGGAAGCTGAAATCCCCAAAGCTCATTTAAGGAAGGGTTCCTTTCTCATCTTTTTGGCTTACCCGTGGCTTGCAGAGGTTACAATCCGTCTTCTTCCTCTGAAATAGCAACGTAACGTAGGGTTACCTTTCCATCTACTCAATTGCGTCGAAAGCATCCATCCTTCGGTGATGGTATAAGACTTTGTGCCCATTTCATGCAAGTTTTCAATTCTGAACTCTGTTTTGGCAGCAACACTTCAACTAAACATAACTTTCTTGATTCTGAACCAAATTTCACAAATGAGGTGTCAAAAGAAAGCTAATTAAACCCTCTTTAAGAACCGCTAAATGTATGTACCATCCATGGCTGCCGTACAGCAGTTCGTGGCCCTTAAAGCCACTGAAAATGCTGTGAACTATATTTTTGAGCAGAAAATTTGTGAATTTTGAATCTTTGATTTCTGGTAATTAAGCTATGATTCGAACAATTGTAGGACAACTAGCTGGCTGTCAAATGAACTAGAATGCTTAAGTAAATGTGAGTAATTAATGTGCTTGGTTACTGAATCAGTTGTAATAATTTCTAGCTCAGAAACTGAGTTGAGAAAGACATTTGATATGTTTCTGTTCAAGTGTTCTTGCTGTGAAAGTGCTATAATTCAACTTGCTATCAACCATACTGTTATGAAATAGTTTGCTAGACTTCTAGACAAGTTAACACACTGGAAATTTTAGGATAAAGTCTAATAAGAAGGTTCAATGGCTTTAAATGGGTAGAATGCAACCCTTGATGTCTACTATTTTTAATGCCTTGCTGCCAGACTGAAAAAACCCTAATCCCTAAAATTAAAACCCTAAACCTTCAACCCTAAACCATAAACCTTAAACCCTAAACCCCAAATCCAAAACCCTAAGCCCTAAACCATAAACTTAAAACTGTAAATTGTAAATCCAAAACCACAAACCTTAAACCCTAAAGCCCAAACCCGAAATTCCAATTGCTAAACCCTAAACTGTAAATCCCAAACCCTAAACCCTATACTCTAAACCCTAATCGCCAAACCAAAACCCTAAACTCTAAATCCTAAACCCCACACCATAAACCCTAAACCCTAAATCTCATCAAAGCCAAAACACTAAACCCTAAAACCTCAACTGTAAACCACAAACCCGAAACCCTAAACCCAAAAGTCAAAACCCTAAACCCTGAATCCTAAATCCTAAATCCTTAACACAAAACCCTACACCCAAAATCAAAAACCTGAAACTGTAAACTGAAAGCCGGAAACTGCAAACTCTAAACTATAAACCTTAAACACTAAACCGTAAAACCAAAATCCTAAACCCAAAGCCCTAAACCATAAATCCCATACCCTAAACACTATAACCTAAACACCAAATCCTAAACCCTAAACAGTAAACCCTAACCCCTAAATCTTAAACAATAAACTCAAAACCCTAAACCCTAAATCCCAAACACCAAACCCGAAACCCTAAATCCCATCCCCTAATCCCTAAATGCAAAACCCCAAACCCTAAATGCTAAATCCAAAACCCTGAACCTTAAATCCCAAACTCAAAACCCCAAACTGTAAACCCTAAAGCCTAAACCCCAAAGCCTAAACCCTAAACATGAAATTCTAAACTGTCAACCCTAAACCCTAAACACTAAACCCAAAACCCTAAATCGTAATCCCAAAACCCTAAACCCTAATCCTAAATCCTAAACACTAAATCCTAAACCCCATACTCTAAACCCTAAACCCTAAGCCCAAAGCCCTAAATAACAAACACTAAACCATAAACCCTAAACACTAAGCCTTAAACGCTAAACCCAAAACCCCAAAACCCAAACACTAAATTGAAAACCTAAACCCTAAATCCCAACTCTAAATAGTAAACCATAAACCTTAAATCCAAAACCCTAAACCCTAAATCCCAAACCCTAAACACTAATTCCTAAACCCTAAAGCTCAAACACCTACACCCAAAACCCGAAATCGTAAACCTTAAATTTTAAACCATAAACACTAAACCCTAAACCCAAAACACTTAACCCTGAACACTAAACCCTAAACCCTAAACTGTAAATCCCAAACCCTAAACCATAAAATCGAAAGTGTATACTGTAAACCCTAAACCCTAAACACCAAACCCCAACAGCTAAACCCTAAACCATATTCCGTAAATCCCAAACCCTAAGCGTAAATCCTAAACCCTGTACCCTAAACTGTAATCCATAAACCCCAAACCCAAAACTCTAAATCCTAAACCCCAAACCCTAAATTCTAAACCCTAAACCCCAAACCACCAACCTTAAACCCTAAACCTAAACCCTAAATTCCAAACCCTAAACCTTAAACACCAAACCCAAAACCCTTAACCCCAAACCCTAAACCCCAAACCCTAACCACTAAACCATAAACCCAGAACTCTAATCCCCAAACCCTAAACCCTGAACCCCATAACCCGAAACCCTAATCCCTCAAGCCGAAACTGTAAATTATAAACCTTAAACCCCAAACCCTAAACCCCAAACACTAAACCCTACACAATAAATCCTAAACCTTAAATCCTAAATCTGAAACCCTAAACACTAATGCCTAAATTTAAAACCTAAACACTAAACCCTAAACCTTAAACCCTAAACCGTAAACCATAAATCGTAAACCCTAAACCCTAAATTCCAAACGCTAAACCTTAAACCCAAAACCCTAATCTCTAAATCCCAGACCCTAAACACTAAACCGTAAACCATAAACTCGAAATTGTACATTGTAAACCCCAAACCCCAATCGCAAAATCCTAAGCCCTAAATCGTAAACCCCAAACCCTAAATGTAAACCCAAAACCCTAATCCTTAAACTGAAAACCATAAACTCTAAATCTTAAACCCTAAACCGTAAATCGTAACCCTAAATATCAAACCCTAAACCCTAGATCCCAACCCTAAACCATAATCCTTAAATCCAAAACCCTAAACCATAAATCCCAAACCCTAAACCCTAAACCCAAAAACCTAAACCTTAAACCCTAAACCCAAAACTGTAAACTGTACACCATAAAGCCTAAACATCAAACCCGAAACCCTAAATCCAAAACCTCAAACACTAAATGCTAAACCCTAAACCCTAAAAGCTAAATCCTAAACCCTAAACACTGAATTCCACACACTAAACCCTAAGCCGAATCCCAATACCTTAAACTGTAAACCCTAAATCCCAAATTCTAAACTCAAAAAATTTATCCCCAAACCATAAACCCCATACCCTAAACTGTAAACCGTAAACCTGAACCCTAAACCCCAAATTCCAAACACTAATCCTAAACCCTAAACTCTGGACCATAACCCAAACCCAAAACTCTAGACCCTAAATCTCAAACCCTAAACCCCAAACCCTAAATTCTAAACCCTAAACCATAAACCCAAAACGCAAAATGCAAAACCCTATACCCTATCCATAAACGCCAAAACCGAGACCCTGAACCCCAACCCCTAATCCAAAGCCCTAAACCCTACACCCTACCAATAAACCGAAAACCCTAAACCTTAAATCCTAAACTCCAAAAACCAAACCCTAAACCCTAAACCATGAACTCTAATCCCCAATCCCTAAACCTTAAACCCCACACCCCAAACCCCAAACCCTGAACCATAAACCACGATCCCTAAACCTTAAACCGTCAACAAGAAACCCAAAACCTCCAACCCTAAACCCAAACCCTAAACCTTAAATCATAAACCCTAAACCCTAATCCCTAGACCTTTAACCCAAAAGCCTAAATCCCAAACCCTAAACCCTAAGCCCTAAAGCGTAAACCCGAAATCCCAAACCCTAAACCCTAAACCCGAAATACCAAACCCCAAACCCCAAACCCTATATCCCAAATCCTAAACCCAAAACCCTAAATCTTAAACCCTGAAAACTAAACCCTAAACAAAAAACCCAAAACCTAAAACCCTAAATCCCAAACCCAAAACCCTAAACCCCAAACCCTAAACACTAAAGCATAAACCCTAAACCCTAAATCCCAAACCCTAAACACTAAACCTTAAATCCCAAATCCCGACACCTAAATCTTAACCCCCAAACCCTAAACACTAAATCCTGCCCTCCAATTCCCAAAACCGAAACCCTAAACCCACAACCAAAAATGTTGAACCCTAAAGCCGAAACTATAAGCTGTACATCCTAAACCCTAAATGCCAAACCCTAAACCCTAAACCCTAAACCTTAAATTCTAAACCCCAAACACTAAACCCAAAAACATAAACCATAAACTTAAACCCTAAATCCCAAACCCTAAACCTTATACCCAAAACCCTAATCCTTAAATCCCAAACCCTAAACCCTAAAACGTAAACCATAAACTCGAAACTGTAAATTATAAACCCTAAACCCCAAACCTTATACCCTAAACACTAAACCCAGTCGCTAATTCTTAAACCCTAAATCGTAAACCGCAAACCCTAAACGTAAACCCTAAACCCTAATCCTTAAACAAAAACCCCTAAACTCTAAATCCTACACCCCAAACACCAATCCCTAAAACCTAAATACCAAACCCTAAACCCTACATCCTAACCCTAAACCCTAAACCCTAAACCTTAAATCCTAAAACCTATACTGTAAACCCTAAATCCCAAACCCTAAACCCTGAACTATAAACCCGAAATTGTAAACTGTAAACCATAAAGCCTAAACCCCAAACCTTAAACCCTAAATCCCAAACACTAAACCCTAAATGCTAAAAGCTAAACCCTAAACCCTAAACCCATAACTCCACAAACTAGACCCCAACCCTACTCCCCATACCTTAAACTGTAAATCCTAAATTCCAAATTCTAAACTGAAAAAATTTATCCCTAAACCATAAACCCCATACCCTAAACTATACACCCTAAACCTGAACACTAAACCCTAAAGCCCAAATTCCAAACCCTAATCCTAAACTCTAAACTCTGAACCATAACCCACACCCAAAACTCTAAACCCAAAACCCTAAATTCCAAACCCCAAACACAAAACCCTAAACCCTAAATCCCAAATCCTAAACCTTAAACCCTAACCCCAAACCCCAAACTCTAACTCCTAAACCCCAAACCCTAAACCTAAAACCCTAAACACGAAACCCATAACCCTAAACACTAAATCCAAAACCTAAACCCTAAACCCTAATCTGAAAACCCTAAACTCTAACTCCTAAACCCTAAACCCTAAACCCTAAATGCTAAATGATAAATCACAAACCCTAAACCGTCAACCCAACACCGAAAACCCAGATTCCCAAACACTAAACCCTAAATCCTAAATCTTAAACTTTAAACCCAAAACCCTAAACCCTAAACTCTAAATAGCAAACCCTGAACACTAAGCACTAAACCCTAAACCTTAAACCATAAACTCAAAACTCAAAACCCTAAACCCTAAAACCCACACCCCAAACCATAAACCCTTAACACAAAACCTAAAACCCTAAACACTAAATTACAAACCCAAAACCCTAAACCATAAACCCTAAACCTGAAACCATAAACTCTAAACCCTAAACCGTGAATCCTTAACCCTAAACCCTAAACCCTAAACCCCAATTCCAAAATCTAAAACACTTAACCCTAAACCCTAAACACTATACCCTAAACCCTAAATCCTAAACCCCAAACACTATATCCTGAACACCAGACCCCAAACCCTAGACCCTAAATCCCAAAACCCTAAACCCTAATCTCGAAATTGTAAACTGTAAACCCTAGACCCCAAACCCCAAACCCAAAACCCAAAACCTTAAACCCGAAACTCGAAACCCTAAACCCTTATAAAGCCTAAACTCTCAACGTTTAACCCGTAACCTTAAACCCTAAATCCTAAACCCCAAACTCTAAACCTTAAACTATAACCCCTAAACACTCATCCTACAACCCTAAACTGTAAACCATAAATCCTAAATCCTAAGCCCCTAACCATAAAACGTAAACCCTAAGCCCTAATCCCTAAACGTTAAATCCCAAATCCTATACAGTAAACCTTAAACACGAAACTCTAAACCCGAATTCCTAACCCCTAAATCCCAAACCTTAAAACAAAAACCCTAAACCCTAAATCCTAAATCCTAAACCCTAAACTCTAAACCCTAAATCCGAAACCCTAAACCCTAAACCCTAAACCTTAAAACTTAAACTCAAAACCCTGAACCTTAAAACATAAACTCAAAACCCTAGACCCTAAATCCCAAACCCTAAACCCTAAATCACAAACCCGAAACCCGAAAAACTGCATAACAATCCGAAAATCCGAGCCCCAAAACCCAAAACCTTATGCTCTAAACCCTAAACCTTAACCCCTAGACCATAAACACCAAATCCTAAACCCCAAGTCCAAAATATAAAACCCTAAACCCTAATCCCTAAACACCATACCCTAAATCCTAAACCCTAGTCCCTGAACACCAATCCCCAAACCCTAGACCCAAAACCCAAATGCCAAAAACTCGAAACCCAAAACCCTAAACTGTAAACCCAAAACCAAAAATCTTAAATCCCAAACCATAAATCCTAAAACGGAAACCCTAAACCCTAAACCCAAAACACTAAACCCTAAACCTTAAACCATAAATCCAAAACCTAAAACCTAAAACCCTAAAACGGAAACCCTAAACCCCAAACTTTAAATTGTAACCACTAAACCCCAAACCCGAATCCCAAAACTCTTTACCCTAAAACCTAAACCCTAAACCCTAAACCTACACTCTAAACCCCAAAACCTAAATCCTAAACCCTAAACTCTAAGCGTTAAACCCTAAATCCTGATCCCTAAGCCCTAAACAATAAACCTTAATTCCCAAACCCTGAATCCTAAACCCTATACCCAAAACCCGTAATCCTATATTCTAAACCCCAAACCCCAAACCCTAAAAGCTAAATCCCAATCCTGAAACACTAAACCCTAAACCCAAAACCCTAATCCTTAAATCCAAAACAATAACACTAAACCATAAACCATAAACTCGAAAATGTAAATTCTAAACCCTAAACCCCAAACCTTAAACCATAAACCCCAAACCCTAAACCTCTATCGATAAACTCTAAATTGTAAACCCAAAACCCTAAACTTAAACCTAAACCGTATACCCTAAATCCTATTCCCTATACCCAAAACACTAAACTCTAAATCCTAAACCCCAAATCCTAAACCCTAAACCCTAAACCCTAAACACTAAATATCAAACCCTAAACACTAAACCCTAAGGCCTAAAGGCTAAACCCTAAACCCTAAATCCTAAACCTTAAACACTAAACCCTTATCCGTAAGCCAGTAACCCTAAACCCTAAACCTTAAACCATAAACGCTAAACTCTAAATTAAAACCCCGAAACTGTAAATCGTAAACACCAAACCCTAAACGATAAACCTTAAACCCTAAACCTAAACCCTAAACCCTATATGCAGAGCCCTAAGCCTTAAATCCCAAACCCCAAACCCTCAACCCTAAACCCCAAACCCTAAACCCTAAACCCTAAACCCCAAACCCTAAACACTAAATTCATTTTTAACTAAATTCATGCCCAAATTTTTATCTTTAGGCATTACTAATTAATTTTTTTTATAAAATATTAATCTTTTTACTTAACAATATAATTTTCCATAATTAATAAATGGTCCACACTAATAATTGTTGAGTTTCATATTTATTTTTATGAAATATCCTTTTAGACATATTAAACCTATATTTCCAAATCAATTCCTAATTCTTTCAGGTTTATGCATATTTAATCATTCATAAATTTTTTATTTGACTCTATTTAAGCCATAAAATTAATTATCCATTCATTTATGAAACCTATAAATTAAGGAGAGGTAGCAATATACCTTAATTTACTTAAATCAACTTCTAGTAAAATTAAATGCCATATTTTCCCATGCTAATTAAAAAAACATACTTTTTAACACATCATAAATACTATAAAGACAAATTTCCAGAATTAAAATACCATAATTTTTCAGTCAATTCTAACAATTAATCCAAGAACAAAATTTCAAAGGGAAGATGCAAACTCGTGTAATCAAGAATACCAAATTCTTTTACTTTAATTCCAACCAATTGCCCAAAATTTATGCAGGATATACCCAGAATTTTCAAGAAGAATTTCCAGAATTTTAATGCCAATAGATCGCAAAATAATTGCCCAAAACCGAGAAATGTGGCGAGAAGCAAAAACAGAGTATGAGATGCACAAACAGCAATTTTATGTCTCCTAAACTTACGTACGACCTTGGTTGATCATACATGAAAGCACGGTATTGAAAACTACATGATCTTAGCTTTTAAGGACTCCAAGATCATGAAATTCCATGGAGAAATGTGGGAGAATGCCAAAATCAAAAACAGAGTTGAGAGAGCTGGAAAATTTCCTAGTTTTGAAGACTTATACCATCAACATGTGATGGTTGCTTGCTGATATTGGATCAAGAAGAGGGGTAACCTCATGTTAACTTCGTTTTCCTGTTAAGAAATCGAGCTTAGATTCTTCAAATTGCTTGAATGGTAGTGGAAGGTTGGGAGAACTCCTCCAAGCTCACGTTTTCCCTTCTCTTTTGTTCTTCAAATCTTCGAGTTTTGTTTTCCACTCTCTCTCTCTCTCGTCTCTCTCTTTCTTTTTGCTGAAGGTGTGTCTTGGTGTCCTAGCCTTGGACGTCTCGGTTTTAATTAGGAAATTGGGTGATGGGTTTAGGGGTTATGATGGCATTGGTTTGTACGTAGGAAATGATGGATTTTTGCATGTTTAATGAGGTGTTCCTCTCCCCTATCTCATTAATTCAGATTTTGCCACTCAATTTTCTGAGTAATGAAAGGTTTAGGGCGTGTTTGGGGTCTTATTAAGTAGGGAAATCAGTTTTAAACAAGATTTCGTGACAAATGCCCAAATTTTGTTTGGACTAAACTGAGGTAAAGTTACTTAGGTGCTTGCTATAAAGTTCACCAATATAATTGAAACACGTGGCAAAAATTTTTTGTATAACCAATCATGGTAGAGAGAGAAAATGAAAAGAAATAAATTACATAACCAATCAAATTGGAGAGAGAATATAAATAAGGTTTATGATTGGTGAACTTTATAGCAAGCGCCTAAGCAACTTTACCTTAGTTTTTTCCATTTTATTTCTTTGCACTTTAGTTCTAAATTTTCATAGGGAAATTTGTGATGGGTGTCAATAATTCTACGGGTGTAGTTTCTTTATTGGGGTTTTATTGTATCCCTAGAGTATCCTAGACTCCCAAAATTCGGGTCTTAGTGGCCCTTACTACTTAATTTACCTAGTTTAATTCTAAAGGTTTTAAAAATATTTTTCATTTCACTTTGGTCCTTCTAGTTAATTTTTATCATTTTCTAATTTATTTTAAATTTCTAAATTTTTTCTCTCCCTTCCTAATTTTAAATTCCAAATTTTAAATTACAAGAAATTCATATACATTACCCTAAAAAATAAATAGAAAATCAACTAAATTAAATTATTCTAAATAAATTTTATTTTAAATAAAATAGGATGTTACATAAACCATAAACCCAAAACCTCAAACCCAAACCCAAACCCTAAACCATAAACCCTAAACCCAAAACCCTATACCCTAAAGCCCAAACCCCAAACCCTAAACCTTAAACCCTAAACCGTAAAACCCAAACCCCAATCTCTAAACCCTAAACCCCAAACCCTAAATCGTAAACCCTCCCTAAACCCCAAACCCCAATCACTAAACCCTAAACCCTAAATCCTAAACCAAAAACCGTAAACCTTAAATGCCAAATCCTGAACACTAAACCCTAAACACTAAACCTTAAACCATAAACTAAAAACCCTAAACCCTAAATCCCAAACCCTAAACCCTAAACCCTAAACCTTAAACTATAAACCCAAAACCTAAAACCCGAAAACCTAAATACTAAACCCCAAACCAAAAACCCCAAACTTTAAACTGTAAACCCTCAACCCCAAACCCCAAACCCTAATCCCAATACCCTATACCTTAAACCCCAAGCCTCAAACCCTAAACCCTAATTCCTAAAGCCCAAACCCTAAATCCTACACCCCAAACCCTAAACCCTAAACCCGAAGCCCAAAACCCTAAACCCTAAACCTAAAACCCTACATCCTAAATCCTAAACCCTAAAACCTGAACCCTAAACACTAAAGACTAAATCCCAAACCATAAACACTAAATCGTAAACCCTACACCCTAAACCATAAACCCAAAACCCTAAACCCCGAATCCTAAATCCTAAATCCAAAACCCTCAACCTTAAATCCCAAAGCCTAAACACTAAACCCTAAATCCTAAACTGAAATAACCAAGAAGGGGGGTTGAATTGGTTAATCTACAAAAATATTAGCTTTTAAAAATGCAGGCTACTGTAACTTTGGTTAATGGAAAATATGGTCAGTTTTTGAAAAAAGGCTACTATTATAAAAATCTCAATTCTGGTTAAGTTGAAAAATAGTTTGGGTTAATGTTAAGGGTAGTAAATAAATAAAGAACACAAGCAATTATTGTAGTGAGATGTTCGGATCAAATATCCTACCTCCTCTCACTCCCTCTTACTAAACCTGTAAGAGGAGTTACTTCACTAGCTTGGGAAATGTGAATTACAACTAGGAAACCTTTAAAAACACCAAGGGATCAGCCACAATGGCTTTTACTACCTAACCCAGGTAACCCTTAATAAAACAGGATTAGCCTCTAGGGCTTTTACCACCGAACCCAGGCAACCTCAGCCGAAGGATCAGCACAAGTGCTTTTACAACCAATCCGTGAATTCTAACACTCCCAACACTAAAACCTGACCAATAGCCTGCTAATCAATTAATCTCCCTGTCCTAGGTTCCTACCCGGACTCTAGACAGAAAGGGCAGAGATTAAAAAGTGAAATAAAAAGGGATTACAGACTCCAACTTCTCACTAAGAGAGAAATAAACTCATATGAATGCTTGAAGGATGAATCACACTCTCTTGGAACACTAAAGGTTGTAGATCAATCTCTTGAAGTGCAAATGTCCAAGTCTTCTGTATATATAGGCTTGAACTCCTGTCCGTTCGAAAGCATATCATCCTCATTTAAGGTGGCATTTATTCCCTTCTTCAATGCCATCCTGATTGACAAGATTAGTTTCAATTTTGGCTCGAGTCAATGCTTGACTGCCTACTGGTAGCTGCCAATATGGAAAGTAGGTTAATGTTAAATTGATTTGCTCAAAATCAACTTTCCTAAAATCAAGCTAGGTTCCTCTTTCGGATTTTTAGTATTAAAACACATTTAAGGATAATATATATTCAAATGAGAACATTCCTTAATGATTCAGAATCCGAAAATG
Source organism: Senna tora (assembly GCA_014851425.1). NCBI lineage: Eukaryota > Viridiplantae > Streptophyta > Magnoliopsida > Fabales > Fabaceae > Senna > Senna tora. Next base: position 24,679,420 of record CM026261.1, on the reverse strand, counting down.
ATTATGCATTTATTTCATACCTAATTTGTTGCCCAATGATATCAAATCGACTCCTTTGTTAATTGAGTTAGCAAGATATTCTATTTATCATCTAATCAATCGAAAACATGGTTTTCATAGAAAAATCGTATTTTTGAGTTAAACCATTATCAAAAACCAATAGTTTAATTATGGACAAGAATTGTCCCAACAATCTCCCCCTTTTTGATAATGACAAAAATGCGATTTTACTTAGTAACTATGTATGAAATCAAAACTCCCCCTCAATAAAAAATAGTTGTAAAAAAGAACTGTTTAAAAGGAACTTACAGGGAGTAGCCTTTTCTCCGCCTTTGGCATTAGCAAAAAGGGAACACACAGGTTAAGAGCATGCTATGCAATAAGCAATATAGTGTAAGAATGAAACACACAGAAAAGGCAGTAAGCAAAAGAAAAGCACAATCATTCGAACAAAAGCAAGCCAACCAGAGGGTTATTCAAAACAGTTTAAGGCCCACCATAGGGGCATAGAATCCTGCAAGGCCCAACCAGAGGTGCAATTTAACAAAATAGTTCACAGACAGAAATTAAAAGTAAAAGAAATCATTCATTGGAGGGATGATCGGGTATGATGGCTAGAGGGGTAGGTTTGGTCATTGAGGCTTCTTTCTACTGGGCTCTCATTTCTACGATGATCATCTTGAGTTCATAGATCTCCTCACGAGCAGATGCCGGCTAGTTAATGAGAATCTTAAGATGTTCGTGAATCTCATCAAGTGGAGCCAGAGGTGGCTGAGGTAAAGGTTCAGAAGAGGTAGGTTTGGCCTTTGGCGATTTCTTAGTGGCTGGAGGATCATGTTTATATTCAGGTTCATTTTTAGGAGCAGACTCATCCTCAGGAGCTAGCTGGATGGAGACAGCTTGATGTTCATCCTGAATGGGCGCCTTGTCGGAGGCTGACGAGAACATTGATGTATCAGAGTCCTTTTCAGTTGGCTCCTCCTTAATTTGCTGGTGACCAGGGGACTCAGAGTATAGAGTGGCATCAGAGTCAACACTTTCTTCTTTCTCCTCAACTGAAACTTGAATAGGTGATTAAGGAGATGATATGTCTTTCTTTAGAAGTCTTGAGGACTTCTGAGTGCCTGACCCTTTCATGCTCTTTGGTGGCCTTCTGCCATGCTTGACATTCATCTTCCTCTTTTCGGATCCTTCCCCTGGTTCAGCCTTAGATTTCCCTAGCTTCATCCATTTGCCATCAACCTTTTTGAAGCTCATATTCTGAATCAATCGTTGGTCGTAGTTCCCCTGAACATTCGCTCCTACCCAATCTTCATCCTCAAAGAAATCTCCCATCCTTTTACAGCACACCACATCAAAAAAATGTCAAACTGAGATGGGTCATTAGAGGTACCTTCTTTGGGCACAATGAGTTAACACAGCACATGTGCAAGCAGCCTTTCATTCACTCCTAGCTGTGCAAGAGTCACCTCACCATTAGGGCTTCCTCCAAGGTTATTGGCAACCTTTTCAATGGAGTATGTTTCCATGGTAATGGGTTCTCTGCTGGAGTACCTTTTGAAGACCCCTTTCTTCACCCCTACCCAGCTTCGTATGTTGTCTGTTGTAAGATCCACCCTTTTTCCTCTTAGCATTGAGCGACCCACTGGTTCTCCTTCTTCTTCGGAGAAAACCAGATTGGAGTAGAACTCTCGAATGAGTGAGGGATAAATCTTTTCCTTAATGGCGAGAAAGGGTTTCCAACCAATTTGAGTGAAGAGCTTGAAGACACTCAGTTCGAGTTCCTTAGCAAAGAACTCGAAGTTTACCTCTCGCGAGGCACAGATGCCTCTGGACTTGAAGTCAGATTCAAACCGTTCCTTGGCCAAGTTATCAAGAAAGAGTTTGGCTCTCTTAGTAATTGCAGATGAGGTATCAGATCCTTTTGTTTTCACGATTGCAGTAGAGGCCATTGTTATTGTCAGAGAGGTGAAAGGGATTTCTGAGACAGAGAGAGTGGCGGTGATATTTGGATGAATGAGTGAAACTAAGAGTTAGGGTTGCTTTTATCGAAGGGTTCTGCGTGCCATAACTGGAGAGAGGTAAGGCAACGTGATTGGAGAGTGAGGCAGAGATCGTGGGAGAGAGAAGAGTAGTGGGTGGTTAATGGCAGTAGCTTTTTCAAATCTCAAGTAATAAATGTGTGATCCGAGCGGGAGATTTTGTAATCGAATTTTTACTAAAGCAACCCAGTCAGATTTTATCACATTAAATTGTCACAATAAATCATTCTTACATGGAAATGGACCCAGAGTTGATTAATCCCAATTCTCTATGGATCTTGCAAAAAGTTTTAGTAGCCAGAGGTTTAGTAAAAATATCAGTCAGCTGCTGATCAGTAGGTACAAATTCTAGGCTAATGTAACCTTTTTGGATATGGTCTCTAAGGAAATGATATCTGATCTCAATATGCTTAGTTCTTAAGTGCTGTATGGGATTTTTCGAAAGATTAATTGCACTGGTGTTATCACACCTTATCGGTACATGATCAAGATGTAGGTTATAGTCCTTAAGTTGTTGTGTCATTCACAAGAGTTAGGTACAGCAGCTACCTGCAGCCACATACTCTGCTTTTGCAGTAGACAAGGCACCAGAAGTCTGTTTCTTGCTATGCCAAGACACTAGACAGTGACCAAAAAATTGACATGTACCACTTGTGCTTTTTCGTTCAATTTTACATCCCCTGAAGTCAACATCTGAATAACCAAGTAAATTGCAATCATTATCCTTAGGATACCATAGACCGAGATCTTTGGTTCCTCCTAGATATCGAAAGATTGTTTTTACAGATTTAAGATGAGATTCTCTAGGGTCAGATTGAACTCTAGCACACAAGCATACAAGAAACGTGATATCAGGCCTACTAGAAGTAAGATATAGCAATGAACCAATCATACATCTGTACTATTTTTGATCAACCGACTTACCAGCCTCATCTTTATCTAATTTGGTTGATGTACTGATTGGTGTATGAATGGTTTTAGCTAGATCTAGGCCAAATCTTTTCAGAAGCTCTTTGGTATACTTCTCTTGGTTGATGAATATCCCTTCCTTTGTTTGTTTTACATGAAGTCCAAGGAAGAAGGACATCTCTCCCATCATGCTCATCTCAAACTCACTAGTCATCAACTTAGAAAAAACCTTGCACAAGCTTTGATTAGTTGATCCAAATATAATATCATCAACATAAATTTGAGTAATGATAATGTCATTTTTGTGAGTTTTGGTTAAAAGAGTAGTATCAGCCTTTCCTTTCGAAAAACCATTTTTAATCAAAAACTCACTTAATCTTTCATACCAAGCTCTAGGAGCCTGTTTCAGACCTTAGAGAGCCTTGGTTAATTTTTAAACATGATTAGGCTTTTCATCACTTTCAAAACTAGGAGGTTGTTTAACATACACATCCTCATTTAAATAACCATTCAAAAATGCACTTTTCACATCCATTTGATAAAGCTTAAAGTTCATGGAACATGCAAATGCAAGTAACAGTTTAATGGATTCTAATCTGGCTATTGGTGCAAAAGTTTCATCAAAGTCAATACCTTCTTGTTGGTTATAGCCATGAGCTACCAATCTAGCCTTATTTCATACCACATTACCTGCCTCATCAAGTTTGTTCTTGAACACCCATTTGGTGCCAATGACTGATTGATTTTTAGGAGGAGGAACCAGGGTCCAAATTTGATTTCTCTCGAATTGATTAATCTCCTCTTGCATTTCTATGATCCAGCAATCATCTAGCAAAGCTTCATCAACCTTCTTAGGTTCAACCTGAGATATGAAGGCCATGTGGTTCATGCTCCTGAAGGAAGATCTGGTTCTCATTCCTTCTTGAGAATCACCCATAATAAATTGCATTGGATAGGTTGATGAGTGTCTCCATTCTTTAGGTAATTTGCCTCTGTCCGTAGGCTGATGATTGGAGGCTGCTGGTTCAGGTGTTTGATTATTTTTGGAGATAAGCTCATTGCTCTCAGGTTCTTGTTCCTCCAGAGGCTGTGGTTCCTACCTTATTTGGCTCCTGTTACCTGTTTCAGGTTCTCCCCTTCCAGACTAATTCTCGCAAGTACAAGGTTAGTTTCATCAAATATAACATGCATGCTTTCTTCTACTATAAGAGATTTCTTATTAAACACCCTATATGCTTTGCTATTACTGGAGTAACCAACAAAGATAGCTTCTTCAGATCTAGCATCTAGTTTTCCTTGGCTTTCTTTATTATTATAGATATAACATCTGCATCCAAAAGCCCTGAAGTAACTAATGTTAGGTTTTCTTCCTTTCCATAACTCATATGGTGTTTTTCCTAACATTGACCTAACGGTTGTCCAATTTAGAATATAGCAAGTAGTATTAACTGCTTTACCCCATAAATTCTTAGGGAGATTACTTTCACAGAGCATGGTTCTTGCCATATCAAGAAGTGATCTATTCCTTCTCTCAACAACACCATTTTGCTGTGGTGTTCTTGGGGCTGAAAAATTGTGGCTAATGCCTCTTTCATTGCAAAAAATTTCAAAGATATGATTTTCAAAATCTTTTCCATGATCACTTCTTATGCTTGTGATAACTTCTCCTTTCTCATTTTGAATCCGATTACAAAAAGATTTAAAGTTTTCAAAACAGTCACTTTTTGTAGCCACGAAAAAAACCCAGGAAAATCTTGAGTAATCATCTACTATTACCATACCATAGTACTTACCACCCATGCTTTGGGTCCTTAGAGGACCAAACAAGTCCATGTGGAGTAATTGTAAAGGTTTTTCAGTAGATACATACTCCTTTAGTTTGAAGGAGCATCGAGATTGCTTTCCTAATTCGCAAGCTTTACAAATATGGTCCTTTACAAACCTAAGGTTGGGCAGACCATTGACCAAAGTTTCCTTAGAAAGTTTGGTTAATCGTCTCATGCTAGCATGCCCTAGCCTTTTGTGCCATAGCCAGCTTTCATCAATGGTAGATGCTAAACACTTAAGAGAAGGAAAAGGTAAGTCATCAAGAATGTAAACATTATTATGCCTTACTCCCTCAATTAATATGTTGTCACCATCCTTTCATGGATCATGCATTTTGAGGATTGAAAAGTTACTTTGTGACCATTATCACAAAACTGGGTAATGCTTATGAGGTTATGTTTTAAGCCATCAACCAGATAAACATTATCAATTGATAAAGTAGAATTAACCTTTATTTTTCCATAGCCAATAATTCTACCTTTATTGTTATCACCAAAGGTGACTGTTCCCATTCTTTTGTGAGACAAGGATAGGAACTTTGAAGCATCACCAGTCATGTTTCTGGAGCAGCATGAGTCAAGAATCCAGTGCTCCTTCTTCATTCAGGCTTTGAGGCACACCTGTTACAGGGTTACTTAAACTTAGGTACTCAATGACTATTGGGTCCTGAAATGGTCAGTCAAATAATTCTTTGTTGCATTTACAGATCGTTTAGGCACCCAGACTTGTTTGACTATGACTTTCTTGTTTTTATAGGTTCCTGCTGTGTGACCTCTTTGTTTGCAAATATAGCATACCCTGGTGTTTCTAGGTTGAGATTCCTGTTCAGCAAAGAATTTTCCATAGGGTTTTTCAAAACTCCCTTGATCATAGCCTAATCCTGTTTTATCAAACATCCTTTTCCAGATCCTAGTAATTTATCTAGGTTTTCTTGCCCTTTGACAAATTTTGCTAGATCTTTATTCAGACTATCAACCTTTTCTTTTAATATCTTATTGCTTGCTAATACTTCTTCTAGTTTATTATTTTTGGTCAATAATTCTTCGGTTGATTCTTCTAACTTTCTTAATTTATTTTCGAGATTATTTATCTCCTCTAGCCTCTCTGATGACTCTTCTTTTTCTTCTAATTTTTCTTTTAAATTGTCTCTTTCTCCTTTCAGCTCATCACATGTTTTTATCAGCTGCCTATGTGTTTTTTGTAAATCACTATATTTTTTTCACACTCTCCTAGCATCTTCCATGGCTATTTCAAAAGCATCTACCAATTCATCATAAGTGAAGGATTCATTATTTACCTCATCATCTGAGTCTGAATCAGAATGGGCTATTAAGCACATATTTGCAGCTTCCTCTTTGTCGCTGTCTGATCCGGAGTCATTGTCACTCCATGAGGAATTTGCCATGTCTCTCTTCTTGTCACTCTTATTGAGTTGAGGGCAGCTATGCATGATGTGGCCAGGTTTTTTGCATTTGAAACAAGTTAGCTCTTCTTTTTGGTTGTTCTTTCCGGAGGTTGATTCTTTTCTTCTGTCATCATATCTCCTACTGTATATCCCGTACATCATTTTGGCAAGTAGAGCAATTTCATCTTCATCATCAGTGATGGGATCTTCATTGGTAACTTTTAGAGCTACTGCTTTTTGTTTCTTGCTGTTAGGTTGATTTCGCAGGTAGCTTCCTTTCCAAGCAATCAGATTCTCTCTTAGTTTATCAAAGGACATTGTTGCTACTTTTCCACTTTCAGATAGAGCAGCCACCTTTGCGTCCCATGGTTCAGAGAGGGACCGAAGGATTTTTCTATTCACATCTTCTGTATCTAGCTTCCTTCCGAGAGCTGCTAGACCATTGAGGATTTCTCCAATTTTTTCAAGAGCCTCCTCAATAGGTTCATCTGGCTGCATTTGAAAGTTCTCATATTCTCTCATCAGCTTGTCAATACGGGCCTTTTTTACTCCTGAAGTTCCTTCATAGGTTAGCTCCATTTTCTCCCATATTTCTTTGGTTGTTTCACATGCTGAGAGTTTGTTGTATTCTTCTTCATTTACTGCACAGAAAAGAAAAGTTTTAGCTCTACAATTACGTTCAGATATAACAATATCAGCATCTGTCCACTCATCCTCTGTTTTAGGGACAGTCTTCTCATTAACCAGTTTGGTTATAGCAACTGGTCCATTTTCTATAATTTTCCAAATTTTCATATCTGTTCCTTGGATCCAATTCTTTATTCTATTCTTCCAGTAGCTGTAGTTTTTCCCATCGAAGAACGGAGGTCTTTTGGTAGATTGACCTTCGGTAAATGTGGACATCTTGGTTAGTGGATCTCTTTGAGGTAGTTAAACCTAAACACACAGAGACCTCCTCTGATACCAATTAAAATAACCAAGAAGGGGGATTGAATTGGTTAATCTACAAAAATATTTGCTTTTAAAAATTTTGGCTACTGTAACTTTGGTTAATGGAAAATATGGTCAGTTTTTCAAATAAAGCTACAGTTATAAAAAGCTCAGTTTGGGTTAATTTGAAAAATAGTTTGGGTTAATGTTAAGGGCAGTAAATAAATAAAGAACACAAGCATTTATTATAGTGAGAGGTTGGGATCAAATATCCTACGTCCTCTCACTCCCTCTTACTAAACGTGTAAGAGGAGTTACTTCACAAGCTTGGGAAATGTCAATTACAACCAGACAACCTTCAAAAACACCAAGGGATCAGCCACATGGCATTTACTACCTAACCCAGGTAACCCTTAAAAAAACGGGATCAGCCTCTGGGGTTTTACCACCTAACCCAGGCAAGCTCAGTCGAAGGCTCAGCACAAGTGCTTTTACAAGCAATCCGTGAATTACAACACTCCCAAAACTAAAACCCGACCAATAGCCTACTGATCAATTAACCTCCTTGTCCTAGGTTCCTACCCGGCATATAGAGAGAAAGAGAAGAGATTAAGAAGTGAAATTAAAAAGGATTACATACTCCAACTTCTGACTAAGAGACAAATAAACTCATATGAATGCTTGAAGGCTGAATCACACTCTCTTGGAACACTAACTCTTGTAGATCAATCTTTTGAAGTGCAAATGTCCAAGTCTTGTGTTTATATAGGTTTGAAGCTCCTGTCCGTTGGAAAGCATATCATCCTCATTTAAGTTAGCCTTTATTCCCTTCTTCAATGTCATCCTAATTGACAAGATTATTTTCCATTTTGGCTCGGGTCAATGCTTGACAGCCTACTGGTAGCTCCCAATATCGAAAGTAGGTTAATGTTAAATTGATTTGCTCAAAATCAACCTTCCTGAAATCAAGCTAGGTTCCTCTTTCGGATTTGTTAGTATTAAAACACATTTAAGGATAATATATATTTAAATAAGAACATTCCCTAATGATTCAGAATTTGAAAATGATTATACATTTATTTCATAGCTAATTTGATTTCTTTCCTAATTCACTTGGTCAATGATGCACTACACAATCAGTCTTAAATGCCATATCAACATGATACCCAATCATATCAAATCGACTCATTTGTTAATTGATTTAGCAAGATATTCTATTTATCATCTAATGAATTGAAAACATGGTTTTCATAATAAAATCGTATTTTTGAGTTAAACCATTATCAAAAACCAATATTTTAATAATGGACAAGAATTGTCCCAACATAAACCTTAAACCATAAACTCAAAACCCTAAACCGTAAACCCCATAAACCATAAACTTAAAACTCGAAACCCTAAATCACAAAGCCTAAACCCTAAACCCTAAACCTTAAACCCTAAACACCAAACTGTAGACTCGAAACCCAAAATCAAAAACCCTAAACCCTAAACACCAAACCCTAAACCCTAAATCCGAAACCCTAAACCCTAAACCTTGAACTCCAATTTCCAAACCTTACAACCTAAACCCCAAAACCTTAAATTCTAAACCATAAATATCAAACCCTAAACCTTAAAACCTAAACCCCAAATCCTAAACCCTAAAGCCTAAATCCCAAACCCTGAACACTAAATCCAAAACCCTAAACCTTTAACCATAAACTCAAAATCCTAAACACCAAATCCCAAACACAAAACCATAAACCCTTAACTATAAACCCAAAACCATAAACCTTAAACCTTAATCCATAAACCCAAAACCCAAAACTTTAAAGCCGAAGTCCAAAACCCTAGATCATAAACCCAAAACACTAAACCCTAAACACCAAACCGTAAACCGTAAACCCAAAATCCAAAACCCTAAACACAGAAGTCAAATCCCCAAACCCTAATGCAAAACCCTAAACCCTAAACCTTAAATCTCAAACCCTAAACCCTAAACGCAAAACCCTAATGCCTAAATTTTAAACCCTAAACACTAAATCCTAAACCCTAAGCCCTAAACCATAAACCCTAAATCCTAAATGCCAAACCCTAAACCCTTAACCAAAAACCCTAATCCCTAAATCCCGAACCGTAAACACTAAAACCTAAACCATAAACTCGAAACTGTAAATTGTAAACCTTAAACCACAAACCCCAGTCGGTATACCTCAAACCATAAACCCCAAACCCTAAACGTAAACCCTAAACCCGATACGCTAAACCCTAATTGCTAAACCCTAAACCCTAAACTCTAAATCCTAAACCCCAAACCCTAAACCCTTAACACTAAATATCAAACCCTAAACAATAAAGCCTAAAGCCTAAAGCGTAAACCTTAAATCCTAAACCATAAACACTAAACCCTAACCCTAAACCTTAATCGCTAAACTCTAAATCAAAAACCGGAAACGGTAAACGGTAAACCCCAAACCCTAAACCATAGAACTTAAACACTAAACCATAAACCCCAAACACTAAATGCGAAACCATAAATCCTAAACCCCAAACATTAAACCGTAAACCCTAAATCATAAACCCTAAACCCTAAATCCAAAACCCTAAAAAAAACCCAAAACCCAAAACCTTAAACCATAAACCCAAAACCCTAAACCATAAATCCGAAACCCTAAACCCTAAACCCCAAACCCTATACCCTGAACTCCAAACTGTAACCCCTTACCCCAATCCCAAACCCTAAAGCTCAAACCCCAAAGCCTAAACTAGAAATTGTATACTATAATCCCTAAACCCCAAACCCCAAACCCTATACCCTAAACCCAAACCCCAAACCCTCTACTCTGAACCCTAAACCCTAAACCGTAAGTCCTACACATTAAAGTCTAAACCCTAAACCCTAAACCCTAAACCCCAAACACTAAGCCCTAAGCCCTAAACCCTAAACCCTAAACCTAAAACCCTAAACCTAAATCCTAGAGAACAAACACTAAACCCTAAACCCTAAATGCTAAATCCAAAATCGTAAACACTAAACCCTAAACCAAAACCCATAAACCCAAAACCCCAAACCCCAAACATTAAACCCAAAACCCTAAATCCTAAACCCCAAACCATAAACCGTAAACCCTAAAACTTAAATGCTAATGTCTAAATCATAAACCCGAAATTGTAAGTCGTAAACCCTAAACCCTAAACCTTAAACCCTAAACCCTAAACCCCAAACTCCAACCCCAACACCAAAATGCAAAACCCTAAACCCTTAATCCCAAACCCCAAACCCCAAAACCTAAACTGTAAAACCTAAACCCCAAACCCTAAACCCTAAATCCCAAACCCTAAACACTAAACCCAAAACGCAAAACCTTAAACCATAAACCCAAAACCCTAAACCATAAATCCTACAACCTAAACCCAAAACCCTCAACACTAAACTCAAAAGTCTAAGCCCTTACCCCAATCCTAAACTCTAAACCCCGAACCGTAAACCATAAAGCATAACCCTAATCCCTAAATTCCTAATCTTTAACCCCAAACCCTAAATCCTAAACCCCAACCCCAAACCCTCAACCCCAAACCCAACACACGAAACCATTAACCCTAAACCCTAATCCCCCAAACCTTAAACCCCAAATCGTAAACCCAAAACCCTAAACCCTAAATCATAAATCATAAACATTAAACCCAAAACCCAAAACAATAATTCCCAAACGCTAAACACTAAACTCTAAAATCTAAACCATAAACCATAAACTCAAAACATTAAACCCTAAATCCCAAACCCCAAACCATAAACCCCAAACCCTAAATCCTAAACCCTAAATCACAAACCCTAAACCCTAAACACTAAACAATAAACCCAAAACCCTAAACCATAAACCATAAACTTTAAACCCTAAACCCAATTCCCTAAACCCTAAACCCTAAACCCTAAACCCCAAACCATGAATCCTAAACCCAAATTCTAAAACCCTAAACCCTAAACACTATAACTCAAACCCTAAATCCGAAACCCTGAACACCAATCCCCAAACCCTTGACCCTAAACCCAAAACCCCAAAACCCTAAACCCTAAACCCTAAACCCGAAACTCGAAACACCAAAACCCTAAATGTTAAATCCCAAACCATAAATACTAAACTCGAATCCCTCAACCCTAAACCATAAACCCTAAATTCCAAACCCAGAACAATAAACCCTAAACCCTAAACCTTCAACCATAAACCCAAAACCTAAAACCCGAACTGTAATCCCCAAACTCTAATCCTAAAACCCTATACCCTAACCCTAAACCTTAACCTCTTAACCATTAACCCTAAACCCTTAATCCTAAACCCCAAACTCTAAACCTTAAACCATAAACCCTAAACACTAAACCTTAAACCGTAAACCCTAAACCTAAAACCCTAAATCCTAAATCCTAAACCTTAAACTCCATACTGTAAACACTAAATCCTAAACCCTAAACCCAAAACTCAAAACCCTAAATCCCAAACCCTAAACACTAAACCCTGAACCCTAAACCTTAAACATTTAACTTAAAACCCTAAACCCTAAACCTTAAACCCAAAACCTAAAATCCTAAATCACAAACCCAAAATCCTAAACACTAAACCATAAACCGAAAACCCAAAATCCCAACCCATAAACCCAAATCCCAAAACCCCAAATCCTAAACCTCAAACCCTAATCCCTAAGCCCTAAACCCTAAACCCTAAACACTATACCCTAAACCGTAAATCCTAAACCCTAAACCCTAATCCCTAAACACCAATCCCCAAACCCTTGACCCTAAACCCCAAACCCCAGAACCCTTAACCCTAAACACTTAACCCAAAACCCTAACCACTAAACCCCAAACCCGGAACCCTAAAACGTAAACCCAAAACCCCAAACTTAAAATCCCAAACACCAAATCCTAAACCGCAAACCCTAAACCCTAAACTCAAAACACTAAACCCTAAAACATAAACCATAAACCCAAAACCTTAAACCCTATAAGCCAAGCCCTAAATTTGAAACCCAATACCCTAAACCCTAAACCCGAAACTGTAAACTGTACACCCTAAACCCCAAACCCTAATCCCAAAACCCTAAACTAGAAACCCCAAACCCTAAACCCTAAATCCTAAACCCTACACCGTACACCCTAAGCCCAAAACCCTAAACCCTAAATCCCAAATTCTAAACCCCAAACTATAAACCCTAAATCCTAATCCCTAAACCCTAAACCCTAAATACTAAACCTTAAACCCTATACCATGAACCGTAAAGCCAAAACCCGAAATCCTAAATCCTAAACCCCAAACCCTAAATGCTAAATCCCAAACCCTAAACACTAAACCCTAAAGCCTAAAGCATAAACCCAAAACCCTAATCCCTAAATTCCAAACAATAACAGTAAACCTTAACCATAAACTCGAAACTGTCAATTCTAAACCTTAAACCCTAAACCCTATCGGTAAAGCCTAAATAGTAAACCCAAAACCCTAAACGTAAACCCCAAACCATATACCCTAAATTGTAAACCCTAAGACTAAAACACTATACTTTAAATCCTAAACCCTAAACCCTAAACACTAAACCCTAAACCCTAAACCCTAAACCAATAACCTTAAACCCAAAACCCAAAACCCTAAACCCTAAACCCTAAATCTTGAACCCTAATCTCTAAACCTTACACCCTAAACCCTAAACCCTAACTGCTAAACCTTAAACCCTAAACCATAAACCTAAAACCCTAAATCCTAAATCCTACACTCTAAACCCCAAACCATAAACCCTAAATGCTAAATCCCAAACCCTAAACACTAAACCTTAAATGCAAAACCCAAAATGCTAATCCTTAAATCCCAAATAATAACACTAAACCCCAAACCATAAACTCGAAACTGTAAATTGTAAACCCTGAACCCCAAACCATATACTCGAAATTGTAAAGTGTAAACCCTAAACCCCAGAACCTTAAACGCTCAACCCAAAAACCCAAACCCTAATTGGTAAACCCCAAACCCCAAATTGTAAACCCTAAACCCTAAACCCAAAATACAAAACTCTAAATCCTAAACCCCAAACCCCAAACCTTAAACCCTAATCACAAAATATCAGACCCTAAACACTCAAGCCTAAAGCCTAAAGCTTAAAGCCTAAACCTTAAATCCAAAACACTAAACCCTAAATCCTAAACCCTAATGCCTAAATTTAAAACCCTAAACCCTAAACCCTAAATCGTAAACCATAAACATTAAACCCTAAACCCTAACTCACAAACCCTAAACACTAAACCATAAACCATAAACTCAAAATTTTAAATTGTAAACCATAAACCCCAAACCCCGATCCCCAATCGCTAAATTCTAAACCCTAAACCGTAAACCCCAAATCCTAAACGTAAATATCAAACCTTAAAACCTAAATGTTAGATCCCAACCTTAAACACTAAACCATAATCCTTAAATCCAAAACCCTAAACCCTAATCCCAAACCCTAAACCCTAAACGATAAACTAAAAATGGTAAACTGTAAACCATAAAGCCCAAACACCAAACCCTAAACCTTAAATCCCAAACCCTAAACCCTAAACACTAAACGCTAAACCCTAAAAGCTAAATCTTACAGCCTAAACCCTGAACTCCACACACTAAACCCTAACCCTAATCCCCATGGCTTAAATAGTAAACCCTAAATCATAAATTCTAAACTCAAAAAATTTATCCCTAAACAATAAACGCCAAACCGTAAACAATAAACCCTGAACCTGAACCCTAAATCCAAAACCCTAAACCCTAAACCCTAAATTCCAAACCCTAACCTAAACCCAAAACTCTGAACCGTATCCAAAACCCAAACCTTCAAACCTTAATCACAAACCCTAAACCCCAAACCCAAAATTCCAAACCCAATACGCTAAACCCTAAACCTTAAACCCCAAACTCTATACCATAAACCCTAAAATCTAAACCCTAAAGGCAAAACCTAAACCCTGAACCCCAAACCCCAAATCCAAAACCCTAAACTCTAAACCCTAAACCTCAAACCGAAAACCAGAAACCTTAAATCCTAAACCCAAAACCTTAAACTCCAAACACCAAACCCTAAGCCCTCAACCCCAACCCATAAACCCTAAATCCTAAACCCTAAACCATGAAGTCTAATCCCCAAACCCCAAACCTCAAACACTAAAACCCGAAACCCTAAAGCCCAAACCCAAAACCCCAAACCCCAAATGCAAAGCCATTAACCTTCAACCCTAAACCCAAACCCTAAATCCTAAACCCTAAACACTAAATCCTAAACCCTAAACCCTAAAGCAGAAACACAAAACCTTAATCCGTAAACTCGAATTCTAAAACCCTAAACACTAAACCCTAAACCCTGAACCCTAAACCTTAAATCCTAAACCCTAAATAATAAACCCTAAATCGAAAACCCTAAACCCTACACCCTAAACCAAAAACTCAAAATTGTAAACCCTAAATTGTAAACCCCAAACCCTAAACCAACAGACTTAACCTAAACCCTAAACCTTAAATCCCAAACCCTAAACACTAAACACTAAACCTTAAACCATAAACCCACAAGCCCAAAACCTAAATCCGAAACCCTAAACCCTAAACTCTAATCCCTAAACCCTAAACCCTTAAGCCCAAACCTCAAAACCAAAAATTATAAACCCCAAACTCGAAACTATAAACTGTAAACCCTAAACCCTAAACCCTAAACCCTAATCCCAATATTTAAAACCCTAAGCACTAAACCCTAAACGATAAACCTTAAACCCAAACCCCAAATCCCAAAACATAAATCCTAAACCCAAAACCCTAAACCCTAAATCCCAAACCATAAATCGTAAACCCCAAACACCAACCCCAATTGTTAAACTCAAAACCCTAATTCGTAGAATCCAAACCCTAAACGTAAATCCTGAGTCCTATACCCTAAACCCTAATCCCTAAACTGAAAACCCTAAACTCTAAATCCAAAACTGCAAAACCTAAACCCTAAATACTAAACCCAAAACCCCAAATCCAAAACCATAAACCTTAAACCCTAAGCCTAAATCCCAAAACCCTGAACCCTAAACCAAATACCCGAAATTGGAAACTGAAAACCGTAAACTGTAAACCCCAAACCGTAAACCCTAAATCCTAAATCGAAAACCCTAAGCCCTAAATCCCAAACCCTAAACACTAAAGCCCGAAGCCTAAACCTTGAACCATAAACTCAAAACCCTAAACCCTAAATCCTAAACCCTAAACCCTAAACCCTAAACCCTAAACCCTAAACCATAAATCATAAACTCTAAACCCTAAACCCTAAATTGTAAACCCAAAACCGTAAGTGCTAAATCCTAAACCATAAGCCCTAAACCATAAACCTTAAACTCTAAACCGTAAACCCTAACCCTAAATCCCAAACCTTAAACACTAAACTGTAAACCCCAGAAACAAAACCCAAAACCCTAAACCCCAAAACCCAAACCTTAAACCCTAAACACCAAACCATAAACACAAAACTCTAACCCTTAAACCCCAAACATTAAACCCTAAGCCCGAAATCCATACCTTAAATTCAAATCACCAAAGCCTAAACCCTAAACCCAAAATCGTAATCCCTAAATTTGAAATCCTAAACACTAAACCCTAAACCATAAACCATAAACCCAAAACTCTAAATCCCAAACCTTAAACCCTAATCTCTAAACCCAAAGCCCTAAACCCAAAATCTCAAAACCTAAACATTAACCCATAACCATGAACGCGAAACATTAAATTGTAAATCCTAAACCCCAAACCCCAATCCCTAAACCCTAAACTGTAAATCCCAAACCTTAAACATAAACCCTAATCCCTAATTGCTAAACGATAAAACTTAAACTCTAAATCCTAAACGCCAAACCCTAAACACTAAACCCTAAACCCTAAATTTGAAACCTTAAACACTAAACCCCAAAACCTAAACTCTAAACCATAAACCCAAAACCCTGAACCCAAAATCCAAAACCCTAATCCCTAAACCCTAAACCCTAAATCCTAAACCTTAAACACTAAACCCTAAACCCTAAATCAAAAACCCGAAATTGTAAATCGTAAACCCCAAACAATAAATTGTAACCCCTAAACCTGAATCTCAAAACCCAAAACCCCAAATTGTAAACCCTAATCCTAAACTGTAAACTTTGAACCATAACCCAAACCTAAAACTCGAAACCCTAAATCTCAAACCCTAAACGCCAAATGCTAAATCCCAAACCTTAATTACTAAAGCATAAATCAAAATCCAAAACCCAAAACCCTAACCCATAAACCATAAACCCTAAACCTGGACCCCAAACCCCAAATCCGAAGCCCTAAACCTTAAACCGAAAACACTAAGCCTTAAATCCTTAACCCAAAACCCAAAACTCCAAACTCCAAACACCAAACCCAAAGCCCTAAACCCCAAATCCTAAACCCTACACCCTAAACCATGAACTCTAATTCCCGAACCCTAAAGCTCAAAACACTACTTGAAAAATAGCTATTAGTGACCACAATTTGTGACTGACATAAAATCAGTCACTAAAACCATTAAATAGTGACTGATTTGCGACCTACGTAAAAATTAGTCACTAAATTCTTAAAACTCTTAAAGTTAGTGACTACAATGTCAGTTGAAAATTTTCAGTCACTAAATAGTAAGTAATCAGTCAATTTGCAGTCACAAATACATTTAATTAAAAAAACATTATTTACTCATAAAAATATTTAGTGACTAAATTAAAAAACATTTTCCACCAAAAAAATTTTTGGCTCCAACAAAAATATTTTTATTTTTGGCTCCAACATTTGCCCTAAAACTAAAAGTTTGACGCCACCAATTGAGAAAGGGAAAAATCATCAAGAAAGAGAGATCAAGATTGAGCGCCAAGAAAGGTCCTATGTTCGTTGAATAGCGGTGTCGGACGAAGAAAGCAGAGAGATTGAACGGCGGCGTTAGACCACTCTATTCGTTGAATCCCATCGCGTCTTCCACCATTTATTGCACCTCTCGGTTTGACCACTTCCATCTTTATCAAAGTAAGTTGAAGCTCATCCTGAGTAATGTAGCACTTCAATCTATATCTAAGTAAGAGAAAGCTGCAGCTAAATGATATTCCCTCTCAAATTCTGTAATCTTACTTACAGCTTGCATTTGATTTTGTATTTCATATCCATTGATTTTGTAATTTTACTTGCAGCTTGCTCGTGAGCTCGTGCTTCTTGACCATGAAAGCCATAATCGCATCCTAAAGGTAGTGTCACGACCCCCTATCGGACGTCCGTGGCCGGCACGGGAAGTAGCATTCCTCCTATCCCGTAAGCCTTTAATCCCTGATTGAGATTTCCACACATTTATAACTACCCTTTTCTAATACAAACAATATAAACATATATGGTCATACCTTTCCGGTGACCTAAGCAGTTTGAAATCCACGGCTTGCTCAACGCCGCTTCAGTCTATACATATACACATATTCATTCACACGTACATTTAATATACATATTGATCACGCGCTTCAAGGCTGGTGATCTATCCTATTCACATGCAAAAGTCCTGTATACAGTCATATATATATTCAATCACACACTTGCATATAGTTTACATATTGATCACACGCCTCAATGCGTGTGATCTATCCTATTCACATCCGGAAGCCATATTTTCACACAAACATGCATTCAGCCACACATACATATAATTTACATATTGATCACACGCCTCAATGCGTCTGATCTATCCTATTCACATGCGGAAGTTATATATATTTATACACATAAGTCATATCATAGCCTATATTCCCCAACACCAAGACCTAACCTTAACCTGTATGAAGCCGACAATGCCAGAATTCAAGTATGATATATATATATATAGACAGCAGATGTAACCTTACAAACGCTATGCCCAAAAAGGATTTATATATATATATACATCATGACATATGTAAATAACCATAATACTACCGACGCAGACTAAGCCTGCGGTCTTCAGATCTGTCCGCCACCTTGAGAAGAAGTGGACGCGTGCTCGACTCCTGTACCTCTTGTATCTGAAACGTTTAAATAAGAGGAGTGAGTCGAACAAACTCAGTGAGAAGCACCCCCATCCCTGGCGTAGCAGTGGGTACCACTATAGCTGGGGAAAGGGAGCAACCACAACCACATACGCATGAAACGGATTTATATTGTGACCTTTAACATGATCAGGAAATCAATGTATCATATTCACAGGTAAAATCCTAATTCATGCTCCTAACATAATTATTAATCCGCATGTAAATCAATCTCAACATACATCATTTGGTTTCATAGTTATCACATACTTGTGCACATAGGCACTCACTTTCTGTCTCCCGCATTACGCTAAGAGAAATACTGGCCCGAAGGCAATCTTATGTTCGAACCTAGTTGATCACACTAGGAACTTTTTGACTCCAAGGCACGCTTAGAGTAATAGCCAGCAACTTGTCTGACCTCGGTTACCAAGGTAATGGCCACTACGTGGCATACTTACTGTTAACAAAATCTTGTTTGTGCGACCAGTATAATCGACTCGATCTACCAGAACTAACCTAACAAGTTCAACTAAGAATTTAACCTTGAAAGATGCCTGATTAGTAACTAACTAAATATTACACGTGTTTATTAGTTAAGCCTAGTTTTCCCCCTTTTCAATTATGCAACCCTCTCGCTCACAATTAACAACCTAGGTTTATTTTCCTCAATGTGCCATACGGTCAAAACCTTTACAACGATGATCAATTTAAATAGGTTTCTAAAGTTACTGAACTCTCACATATGAAATCACGACACAATCCTACCCACGGTAACACATAAAGGCTCATTGAGCAACATTATCACATATACACATATTTGGTTTGCATTTTCACTATTTACTCACTAATCATACACACGTAGCACAAACTAATTCAGATAAGTACATTTCATATGATAACTGCATAAAATAAGGCAAACCACATTTGCACGTTGTCATCCAACCCTGTGGGGCAGGGATGGGAGAGACCCTCACCTCGTTGGCCCTCCTGATCAGTCCTTGGAGTGCCTGGAGCTCCAATTACCCTGTGGTGCCCTATACACATATATATTAAAAGAATTTCAAACGTGTAACTAAGCATCTAACATGCACGTATCATGCTAATGCTTATGCACGCTCTAAATATTTCCAATAACTAATTATTTAGTTCGTTTACGTCGTTTTATTTGCTCTTTTTGAAAGTCCATACTGTCTTATATCGGCTTTCACCCATTCGAGCCACTTAGAACCTCTAAATGCTTAAGTTAGAGATTCCTACTTGTCTAAACTTCACTTCATGTGTTCATAAGGGTATTTAACTAATAAAAGAATAAATTCACGGCTCAAAAGAGGTCTTAGCTTACTCATTCCACCGTTTTCCCTTATTCGCCGAGTAAAAGCTTAATTACTACCGCTTTAATTATATATAAAAATATAATGGGATATAATTAGAGCCTTGGAACCAATTTAGCGGGTCTTAGGTGTCCACCAGGGACTAGACCGAGGTGTTCAACTCACCGCACAGCTCCTTACTGTACGGTGGCTTAATATTTCGCCTTTTTTTCACCGGATTGGGTTCCGGTTGAGACGGTAAATAATCGGGCTTTATTCCCTTGTTTATTTCCACCAACCATAACACCTATACTACTCCAATCCAAGCCTATTCATGCATCAAACCAGAAAAATTCAATTTTAAAGCAATTTCCTAACCCAATTTCCACGATTTCCATACCCGGCCATATCCTACGGTTTGACTTCGATTCTGAACCTCACTAAGCTTTCAATAACATCCACTAAGCTCAAATTTAACCCCAGATTGCCCCGATTGGAAGAAATTGAAGAATTCCTAAAATACCCAAAATTGGAGAAATTGGGGTTTGAGAGATTTGGGGCTTTCTTACTTGATTTCAATCGGATAGAAAGCTTGGTGGTGATGAAAGATGAGGCCCGGTCACCTTCTCCGGCGCCGGCACACGTTCTCCGGCATGAAACCGGCCAAGAATCGTCGAGCTCTTCCTCCCTCTCCTTCGTGCTGTTTGTTCGTGCGTGCTGCTCCTACTTTGCGTTTTTGCTTCTACTTTGCATTTTTTGTGTGTGTGTTGGCTGGAAGGGTGGGGTACTCAAAATATTAGATAGATTAAATTATTTGTAGTGTGTTAGTGAAAAATGGGCGGTCATGGTTGGCCCCGCATGTATATTTTATTATTATATTTGTTTTATTTGTTTGTTGCTTGTTGGAAGGGCACGGTTTTATCCCCTAAAGAAATTAAAAATAATGTAAAATTAATATATTACTTAAATCCTAATTTTTCCCATCCTTTTAACTCCACTTTCTTTTCAGTCCTAAAAATAAATTTTAAAATCCCATTTCTTTCCCTTCTTCATTTTATTTCAACTTTTAATTTAATTTATTTTTCTTTCCCAAAGAAAAATAAATTAATAATAATGATACTAATAAAAATTAATATCTCGGATATTACAGGTAGCCCCTTTGATTCCCACTTCTTAACAGTTTTTTAATTTTATCGAATTATTAATTCATGATTTCACTTCAAATAGCAATAGGGATTATAATTCCAAATACTGTTATATGTATGAATTTGGGATTTCGTGGAGCAAAGTACACAGTAGGCCCATCATTCCAATTTGCCAATCCCTTCTTAAGAATACTTGAAAATTCCATTCATTTACGTGCCAAAACCACTAATATTATATTTATATAAATAAACTCAAAGGATTCATTAAAAAAAGCACGACTACTATTGTAATTATTATTTGTGCTTTGGAGCTCTGGACCACTACCCAAATTCAATGTCTAAGTGATCACACACTCATTATTACTTAACTATTGTGTTGGATTTTTTAATGGGTCATCCTTAATAGTTAATCCTAACCTTTAATTTTTTGCAGTTTTCTTTAATAGGATTTTTATGTCAAAATACAAATTACAATATCAATAAATTTTTAATATGGTGCTATAAGGACTGATATTTCCCTGGAAACTAACTTTTTGCATAGTGTTATCTTGTTATTATGTAGTTTCTTACTTTGTTGCTGTAATACTGATATATCATTGAGATTGTGGAGAGATATAAATTAAGATACAATGTATTGCTAATGCTAGGTAGGAACAATTATCTTATTCCCAAATGCTAATTAAAAATACTCTCACTGTCAAAAGAGAGCATTATTATGGGGGAGAAAAGAACCTTTTAGTTAACACAAACAAAAGAATTGATTCATAAATGTACAAAATAATAAATCAATTATATATATATACAGATTGATTCTTAAATATCTTGTCACGACCCCCGTTTGGGGAGCACGCGACCGGCACAGACCGAAGGTGGGACCCCCGATCTGTAAGCCTACTATCCTGGAACTTAAGTAGTCATGCATGAATAAGATATCGATATGAAAATTATAATTCTTACAAATCAAAAATAAACCTTTACATATGCGCATGATCCTGCCTCTAGAAAAATGGAGCTGACCTCTAAGTTCTTACTTAGACTTATACACGTATAAAATAAAATGAAATTCAAATAGACATAACACCCACATGAACAAAATGTGGGCCTTGAGAATTGACGCCTTGCTAATCCGAGACCTGTCACTTGTTCTGAACCTGTCTCTGAAAACATTAGAAAACGAGGGGTCAGTCATACGACTCAGTGAGATACTAACCCATCCTAGGCATAGTAGCGGGCACCACTACGACAGGGAAATGGTGACAACCACATACTTATGCAGAATGTCTCGTACACACCATGAAACATATAATGTGATCAAATTCAACATTCGCAATCCAATCTAGAGCAAAGATGCCAAGAACAAATAATCATTCAAAATTTTTCAACTACATATCGAAGACTTCCATCAAACCCATTCACGAATCAAATTAACAGATAGTTCAAAATCAAATAGCATAGTCAAACACATCAAGTCTGAAATCAATAAGTCAACAAAGATCAAATAAAACATAGTACAATCATTGATATACCCTTGGGAGTGTTAATCACAGTGTCACACATAAACAATTCCTTACGAACACAAAATCAAATTATGACAGAGTTCATATCATCATAATACCAATAGCACGTCATCAAAATCAATATTTCACAAAAATCAACAATCCAAGAAAAGAAATATTTGAGTGTAATGTTGGCCGCATAGGGTTGAGGTTTCTTGGGCACCATTTAGTGAAGGAAGGTTGTTGAGAATAATATAATTTTAAAAGAATTAGTTTACATAGCTGATGTCCAAGGTTTTCCAAGTAATAAAGAGCATGAATCCTCAACTTGGTTTTCAAAAGGATAAGAAATGCAGTATGTAAAGAAGGGGGTTCATACAGTAAAAAAAAACTATGTGACCAACATTACCTATTCACACAAATTCCTTCCCACAAGCAAACAAGGGGTGAGGTTCAACTAGGTTCCTTCCCCCCTCCTTTGTTTACCTTAATGAGTTCTTAGAAAATGGGTTGGTTAAGTGGTTCAACGAGGTTCCTTCCCACCACCTTCCCAATTTTATAATTCTAACGGCGCATGGTTCAACCTCGTTCCTTCCCATGCCCGCCATAGTACCTTAATAGAAGGTTAGTCCCATGGTTAAACCGTGTTCCTTCCCATGGACTACCTCATGCCACTTCACACATGGTGTATGGTTCAACCTTGTTCCTTCCCATACACCACTTTATAACACACTAAATCACTCAAATCAAGCAAAAAGACAATTCTTTCATAAAGGCACCAACATACCGGTAAAATCAATCAAAAGAGAAATACAACACTATCTCAATCACTCTATCAAGACTCTTGTTCATACACAACATATATCAAATCCACTATGTCCTTCAACCCTTGAAAATTACAATCACAATCATAATCTCAACATAAGTGGGTCCACACTCATTCTCAATCAGATCTAAAACACAACAACCTGCCTCATTGGATAATTCATAATGGTTCAAATCACATAAAAAATCTCATTACTAGGTCAATTTAGATTCAATCCTAATTCATATTAAGTGCATGATTACAATCACACAATTAATCACAACACATAATTTAATCATCCCTTTTTGGGGCTAAAATAAGAAAGTCCCTCACCTTGGCCGCTTAACTTAGCATTCCCTTTGAGGACTCTGGTCTCCAAGGAAGTATTTGAACCGTATCACATACAACCAATTCAATCGATATCAAATTTCAAACAATTTCCTAGTTTCTTTACTTATGACTTCTTACATGTATCCAACCCCAAGTTCATTTACTTGGCCTATGGTCATCATTTGGTGTTCTCTTTTAGTTCAACTCAATTAATACATAAATAAACAAGTTTAAGAACATGTTCACTCTCCAACCTCCAGCAATGAAGAATTTGCCAAATATGAAAACTTCTCATTTTCACCAAATATTCACATATCATTATTCCAATCATTGGGCATTCTTACAAATAATTTGGAATGCCTAAATAATTCATTTGAAGTCCATACATGCCATCAAGTTTAAGAAAATTTATAAATTCCATAAATTTTGCCAAAATCCGTAGGTTAGGAACCCTAGGGTAGAAATCTCCATAGAACTCAATATTTGGGTGATCTCTATGTTCAAAAATGATCCTAAGGTGATATAATATTGATAGGTAGCTCATTCCCATCAATAAACCTATGATTTAAGAGGTGAAAACAAGATTTTGATGCTTACCTTTGGGGAAGTCCGAATTTGGAAACCCATGGAGGTTGCCCAAGCTTGTTAATGCTTAACAATGGTGGATGGAGCTTGATGAGACATGGAATTGGTGGGAGGAAGCAAGAAACATGGTCGAAAGTGTAATATCCGAGATATTTAGATTTGATTATTTTCATTATTATTAAATTTATTTTTCTTTCAGAAAGAAAAATAAATTAAATTGAAGATGAAATAAAATTAAGGAGAGAAAAATAGGAAATCTAAGTATTCTTTTTCGGACCTAAAAGAAAAAGAAAAAAATATATATATATATATACATATAATATAAACATATATAATAAAATATATATATAATAGATTTTTTATGGGGGGCCACGTGACCCCCCATTCCATTTACACACACATAATAATAATAAAAAAAAAGGAGGTAGAAAGCAAAACACATGGGGGAACATCGTGACCCCCCCCCCCTTTACCAATTCATTAGACACATTGAATTAAAAAAAAAGAAGAAGAAAGGAGAAGGCAGAAGCACGAACAATACCACACGCACAAGACGCACACATGCACGGGGAAGGGGAAGAGGAAGGCGAAAACGGCAGGTTTGGACCGGATTTTCACTGGAGAAGGTGATCGGACCTCATCTTTCATCACCACCAAGCTTTCTATCCGATTGAAATCAAGTAAGAAAGCCCCAAATCTCTAAAACCTCAATTTCTCCAATTTTGGGTATTTTAGGAATTCTTCAAATACTTCCAATCGGGGCATTCTGGGGTTTAATTTGAGCTTAGTGGGTGTTATTGAAAGCTTAGGGAGGTTCAGAATCGAAGTTAAACCGTAGGATTTGACCGGTATGGAAATTAGGAAAATTGGGTTAGTAAATTGCTCAAAAATTCGAAATTGATAGTTTGATGCATGTTTAGGCTTTGATTGGAGTAGTATAGGTGTTATAAATGTTGGAAATAGTCAAGGGAATAAAGCCCGAGTATTTACCGTCTCAATCGAAACCCAATCCGGTGAAAAAGAGACGAAATAATAGGCCACAGTACCGTAAAGAGTTGTGCGGTGGGTTGAACACCTCGGTCTAGTCCGTGGTGGACACCTAAGACCCGCTAAATTAGTTCCAAGGCTCTAATTATACCCAATTATATTTTTATATATAATTAAAGAGGTAATATTAAAGCTTTTACTCGGCAAATAAGAGAGACGGTGGAATAAGTAAGCTAGAGCCTCTTTTGAACCGTGAATTTAATTCTTTAATTTGTTAGATACCCATATGAACACATGAAGGGAAATTTAGACAAGTGGGAATTTCTAACCTAAGCAATTAGAGGTTCCAATTGGCTCGAAGGTGTGAAAGCCGATATATGACAATATGGACTTTCAAAAAAAGAGAAATTTAGACGACATAACGAACTAAATAATTAATTCTTGGAAAATAGCTAAAGGGTGCATAAGCATTAGCATGGCACGTGCATGGTAGATGCTTAGTTACGCGTTCTAAATTTCTTAAATATAATGTGTATAGGGCACCACAGAGTGATTGGAGCTTCAGGCATTCCCAGTACTGATCAGGAGGGCCAACGAGGTGAGGGGCTCTCCCATCCCTGCCCCACAGGGTTGGATGACTACGTGGAAAATGTGGTTTGCTATATTTTGTTCAAATCGATATATGAAATATATTTATATGAATAAATTTGTGTTACACGTGTATAATTTGCAAGTAAGTAGTCAACGTGCAATAGTATATGTGCTTATATGATTAATCACAAGGTGTATATGTGCTATTGTAGCTCACCGAGCCTTATATGATACCGTGGGTAGGATTGAGTCGAAATTTCATATGTGAGGGTTCATTAATACTAGAAACCCATTTAAATTGATCATCGTGCAAAGGTTTTGACCGTATGATACATTGAGGAAAATGAACCTAGGTTGTTAAGTGTGAGTGAGAGTGATGCATAATTGAAAAGGGGGAAACTAGGCCTAGCTAATTCACACGTGTAATATTCAGTTAGTTATTAATAGGGCGTCTTTCAAGCTCGAATAGGTTATTTGAACTTGTTCAAGTTAGTTCGGGTAGATCGAGTCGGTTATCCTGGTCGGACAGACACGATTCAGTTAACAGTAAGTATGCCACATAGTGGCCATTACCTTGGTTTAACCGGGGTCAGGCAATTTGCCGGCTATTACTCTAAGCGTGCCTTGGAGTCAAAAAGTTCCTAGTTTGATCAACTAGGTTCAAATAAGACATTGCCTTCGGGCCAGTATTTCTCTTAGCGTAACGCGAGAGACAGAAATTGAATGCCTTTTGGCCAGTATCTCTTATCGTAATGCAAGAGACAGAAAGTGAATGCTTACGAGCATAACTATGTATAACTTATGAAAAGATATGATATATGTTTATGATTGGTTTACATGCGGATTAATAAACATGTTAGGAGCATGAATTAGGATTTTTAATTGTGAATATGATATATTGATTGCCTGATCATATTTAAGGTCACAATATAAATCCGTTTCATGCGCATGTG
Organism: Senna tora; assembly: GCA_014851425.1. Taxonomy (NCBI): domain Eukaryota; kingdom Viridiplantae; phylum Streptophyta; class Magnoliopsida; order Fabales; family Fabaceae; genus Senna; species Senna tora. The sequence goes on along the minus strand of CM026261.1, from coordinate 24,653,046 downwards.
GTTGTGGTTGCTCCCTTCCCCCAGTTGTAGTGGTACCAGCTGCTACGCCAGGGATGGGGGAGCTTCTCACTGAGTCTGTTCGACTCACCCTCTATTTACATGTTTCAGATACATGTGGTTCAGGAGTCGGAAACGCGTCCACTTCTTCTCATGGAGGCGGACAGATCTGAAGACCACACGCTTTGTTCGCGTCGGTAGTTATTTTGATTAAGTATATATGTTGTGATGTATATATATATATATGAATCCTTTTTGGACGTGGCGTATGTACGTTTACATCTGTTGTTTATATATATATGTCACACTTGAATTCTAGTATTGTCGACTTCATACAGATTAAAGTTAGGTCTTGGTGTTGAGAATATAGGCTATGATATAGCATATATCATGAATATATATATATATATGACTTCCGCATGCGACTAGGATAGATCACACGCCTTGAGTGGTGTGATCAATATGTAAATTATATATATGTGTGACTGAATACCTGATTGTATGAAAATATGCCTTCCGCATGTGAATAGGATAGATCACACGTATTGAGGCGTGTGGTCATTATGTAAACTATGCAAGCGTGTGATTGAATATATGTATGACTGTACACAGGATTTCTGCATGTGAATAGGATAGATCACCTGCCCTGAAGCGCGTGATCAATATGTATACTATATGTACGTGTGAGCGATTATGTGTATATGTATAGACTGAAGCGGCATTGAGCGAGCCGTGGATTGCACGCTACATAGGTCACCGAATATGGATGGCCATAAATACTATATATTGTTTGTATTAGAAATGGGTAGTTATAAACATGTGAAAATGTCAATCAGGGAATTAGAGGCTTACGGGATAGGAGAAATCCTACTTCCCGTGCCGGTCACGGACGTCCGATAGGGGGTCGTGACAAACTTGGTATCAGAGGCAGGTTATCTTTAAACTGTATGAAGCCATAGGTATGACTGGGTGTCAGTTTACGCCTCGTTGTGAACCCGGGCACAACGTGGGAGTAAAAAGGCACTTGTGGGAGTACCCACGAAATTGAGTCAGCCTTTCTTTCTACTCTCTTTGATATGAAATATCATTGATATGCGTGTACTTATTAGGTGTGGTCCTTGTGCTGTATAGGGATTGTAAGAATATGGGCCTGTCCACCCTTGGTGGATTGGACCCAAGCCCATTTATGTTTAGGGATCTAATGCAAATAACATAAACATATGGGTTTATGAAATGTAATTTTCCCTTTTATTCAAATTGAAAGTTAAGGAGGGGATAATATAATGGTGGTTTATTTTGGTGGTTAAAAGTAAGAGTATGAAGTTGATTTTTCATTTATGAGACCATCAACCCTTTTCTCTCTGCTCTTTGCTGTTCCTCTTGGTGTTTGTGCATTTGCTGTGAAGAACGTAGATCCGAGTCCGTCATCGTGACCGGGTCTTCGCGTGGGTACCTGCAGACGAATCGGATTCTTCACAGGTACGCCCAAAATCTTACAGTGGTATCAGAGCCTGGTTCATTCCGCTGCGAAAATGATATGTTTGCAATAACATGATTCTCACATTGCATGTATGCCATACCCCATGAACATATATATGTATGTATGAATACACAGTATATTGCGTTTTTCCTGAAATTGACAAATTATGCTTCGCAATTTGTTTCATTGTATAGAGGGTGAAACAACAAGAACATACATATAAACTTTACGCAAAACGGACTTCGAATGACAGAGTAATTGTGAATCGAAGTTTCGGGTTCGAAATTTAGGTTACCGAAACTTAAAGATTTAGGCTTCGAAATTGCTCCCATTGCGTAGAGCACGAAAAATCGTGCGAAATCGACATAAAATTTGTAGAAAACGGAGTTCGGACGACTGAGATATTGACGTCCGAAGTTTTCGGGCGAGCTCCACCGTTTCCGGTCGCCGGATTCTGGAAAACGGAGGTTGAAGGTTGAAGATGACGGTTAGCGACAGTTTTGGAAACTGCTGCTAAAAAAACCGTCACTAAAACCGTTTTTCTTGGCGTGGCAGTTTAAAAAACCGCCGCCTAAAATCAAATTTTGAAAATTCAAAAAAATAAATAAATAAAAAAAAACAATAAAAAAAAAATTCGGACCTGACCCGGAAAATTTTGGGCCTGACCCGAAAAAAAAAATTTTTTGGGCTTAAAAAAAAAATAAAAATAATAAATAAAATGGGCCGTTTTTTTTTCGTCTATTTTTTTTTATTTAAAGCTTCTCGAGGTCATAATGGATTCGTTTTAGATCCGATTGAGGCGCGGTTTATTTCTAAAAATCATTAAAATCGAGAGCTTTAATTTGATATATAATGTGACTACATTTGAGATTATTTGGGATCTTATTTTATGTTTTTAAGTGCTTTTCTGGTATATTTTTTATGTAAAAAAATTCCAGAAAATTCAAAATAATTTTTTAATTATTTTGTTCTAGGTAAATTGAGGCAAATGGCTTCTAATAGCACTGAAAACACCGATTATAGTGCGTTGGAATACTCATACCTAGATGACGCAGTTCCTGAATACATACCTATGGATGAAGATCCCGAGGAGGACCCTGGAGAAGATCCCGAGGAGGATCCTGAAGCGGATCCGGAGGAAGATCCAGATGAGGAACCTATGGAGGATCCTCAACCAGAACCGGAGGAGTTGATGATTTCCGGACCAACGTCGGAAACACAATTTCCTATCGAACCCCTCCATGTAGATTCTCAACTAATTTTTAACGACCCACTTAATCAAATCCGGGTAGCAGAAACCATAGTAGAAGAAGGCGAAGAAGTCAATCAACCTCTAACCCCTGAATTAGCTATGAGTATAGCTGAAAGGGATGCAACAAGGCTAACGGACGTAAAAAACATTAATAGTGTATTCGTCAGCTACGTCCAAAACATGACCGATGAGGAAAACACTATATTTTACCTTAGAGTCATATTAGAATACATAAGAGCGACAACACTTAGAAAGAAACTAGGTTGCCGCATCCCAAGCAGATTTCACTAGTTAACAGCAATCAGAGAAGCAATGCAAAGACGATTTTTGCCAGAGAAAGAGAAAATCTATTATGAAAACTTAATGCTTGAGGCATTTAAGTATTTGTGTTCTCATTTGTAAAGATAAAATGTTTCATTTTATTTTTTATATCATTATTGAACATGATTCATGCATTATAAATTTTATGGTGAACATTTTAATTTTATTTAATGGCGTTATTTAAAATTACTTGTTCTACGATTAAATGTATGAATATATATATATATATATACTTGTTATAAGTGGGAGCTTTTAGAAGATGAGACTTCTAAGAGTCATAATTCAATTTAAGGCACTTATATAGAATTCTTGATAGAATATCATGATCATTGCTTGTATCTGTGTGATGGGAGATACAAACGTATGCTCTTGATCATGGATCTTGCAATGTCATCATTTTCTGATCAAGAATAATATAAGTGCATGACATTGTATACTTATCAGTCCTATATACATTATAAATGTTCTATGGTACGTATCTCTGGTAGAGAGAACGTAAAATAATGTGGGATCAGTTTGTCACAGAACTGAAAAGTGAAACCAAGAACATTATTAAGAAACCAAAACAAGGGGGAATAACTTCACGGGGACAACTGTGATATCTGACATTGTAAAATACAACACATCTTGAAGGAACAAGATGTTATTGGGCCTCTCACAAATGTTTGGTCGAACATGGAACTGAAAACATGGGCCAACATAAGAGAGACCACAAGACCTACCAAACTTGGAACAAGAAAAATAGCATAGCAAGGATAATACTTCTGAGTGTCTTGGCTAATAACTTATTGTGCAAATTTTGAGATGCACACAACTCCACAAGCTGTGTGAATAGCTTTAAGGAATAAGTTTGAGGTATTTCTACCACCAAACTTATGAGGTTGTCGATTAAGTTCGACTCCGAAAAGCTTAAGCTAAACACTCTTATAAAGCATTATCCAAGAGAGATGGCCAATATGATCAGGGAACTAAAGGAAACTAGACAATTTCTTTTGTTTGATGAATAACAAGTGTAGGTTGTCATCAGATAACTCCCTAGAAGTTGGGAGCATATGAAGGTGAATCTAACCCATAATAAAAACATTGTTACTTGTAACAATATAGCTAAGCATTTAGAGTTGGAGGTGAACGCTTGGAGGCTTACAAAACTTTTGGACAAGTTTATTACACTGTGAATGCTAGCACTTCCCGTTCGATGCTTGTTATATAAAAAGGGCAAAAAGTTTTATGCTAAAGGGAAGAAGGGCGTTCCTAAACCCAAATAGGGAAATAAACAATTCAAAAGGAAAAGAAACAAAGGCTAAAAGAAGAAGTTAGACCTAAAGGGGGTCAAATGCTTCGCCTGGCAGAATTTAGACCATTTCGCATATGACTGTTCAAAACAGACTAAGGGCGAAACAGTATTAGTGAATCATGTGAATTCACATGTTTCTCGTACTATTTTTTTTTTACAGACTTTGTTTCTTCTTCTTGGATTATTGACTCTTAATCCATAGACCACGTAACTTAGGATCGAGGATCCTTTATTGAGTATCGTCGATTGTCATATCAAAGCATATGGTTTTACGTTGGAAACAACACGACAATCGAGGTCAAAGGTTTTAAGCACCTGTAAATTACTCTAACGTGGTGAAAAGAACTTCATACTCCATTACGTGCTTTATGCTCTTGACATCCGATGAGACTTATTTTCTGTCATATGTCTTTTAAAATTTGGGTTTGATGTGAACCTTCATAAAGTTACAAACAATTTTATCAACTTTGTCCTTTATAGTTCCGCTTTCCTATTTACAAAGGTTCTTTGTTTTTTGATAATTATTGGTGAATGCTTTGCTATTTCTTCGAGAAATGTTGAAATAAACTCCTAGCATGCTAGACTAGGACACATTGATGAAATTATCCAATAAACCAACGAACAGTTGTTTGGTGTCATTCCAAATATGAAAATGTCACTATGAGAAAATTGTCTAGCTGATTAAGGCCATGTGAAAGCCTATAATTGGAGATCCATTGCAATTATTCTATTCCGATATACGCGGTCTAATGAATATGAGGGAAAAACATAGAGCGTGGTATTTTATTACCTTTATAAATGATTATTCACGATAAGGTCATGTCTATTTGAACTCGTATATGTTTGAAGTTTTTTTTTGGGGCTTCAGATGATACCTAAAAGAGGTACAAAATCAAATAGACAATAAGATTGAAATATTATGCGTTGATCGAGGTCGTGCATATTTGTCTAAGCGTTTTAGACTGCTCTGTGAAGAAAAGGGATAATTAGGCAACTAACAATCCCTGGCACTCCACAATTAATAGAGTTGCCGAAAGAAGAAATAGAACCCTTCTAGACATGGTTAAGTCTATGATAACTCAAGCAAACCTGCCAATTTTCTATTAAGGTGATGCTTAATTGACAGAAACCTTCATACTTAACCATGTACCCTCAAAATCAGTCACTTTCGCACCCTCTTGAGCTATGGAAGAAACGCAAACCAGATCTAAGTATCTTAAGACCTGGGGATCGGCTGCGTATATCCATGACAATTCTCATAAGTAAGAGAAACTGGGTCCTAGAGGAAAGAAATGTATCTTTCTAAGGTACTCAGATCAACAGAGGGACATGTTTTGCATAGGTGAAAACAAAGATAGAACGATGACTGAGATAGAAAAGATGCAACGTATTTGAGATTGAATTTCTTTCTAGAGGAGATGTTAACCGCACTGTTTCATTTTATGAGACAGAAGAATAAGACATTGCAGAACAAATTGACAGACTAGAAGCGTCTAGGTGTGTCAATCTGAGTGGGAGCGAAGAAAGGTCAACATTGAGACCTTGAACAAAGAAAGAAAGATAAGCAAATTACTCTAGTCAGAAGGAGTGATAGGGAAAGTGTTCCCAGAAGACGCTTTCAAATAGAAAGCAAATCTTTCTTAGTTGTTCCAGATGAGAATATGAGCCCAATTCTGTACGAGAATCCTTGTTAAGTCCTGCCAAGGAAGAATGGAAGAAAGCGATGGAATAAGAAATGGACTCAATGGAAAAAGAGCAAAGTTTGGGTGTTAGTTGATCTACCAAAAGGGCGTAAAGCCATTGGGAACAAATGGGTTCTCAAAATTAAAAGAAAAATTTATGGATCAATTGACAAATATAAGGCTAGGTTAGTAGCAAAAGGTTACACACAACATGAAGGCATAGATTACGATGACACGTTCTCGTCTGTTGTGTGTTTTAACTCCATTAGACTTATTCTGGCAAATAGTAAATAGTTTAAACCTAGAATTACATCAGATGGATGTAAAAAAAACCGCATTTTTGAATGGTGATCTGGATGAAGAAATCTATATGGAACAACCATTAGGTTTCATTGAAAAAGGAAAAGAGTAAAAAGTTTGTAAACTTAAAAGATCCATTTATGGATTAAAACAATCATCCAGACAGTGGTATTTGAGGTTTCACAAAGCAGTAACCTCATATGACTTCCAAAAGATAGAGGAAGACCACTGCGTCTACATCAAGCGGTTTGAGGGTAATTTTGTTATTTTATCCTTATATGTAGACGATATACTATTGGCCGGTAATAGTCTAGGTTCTGTAACAACCATAAAAGAATGGCTTTCATCGAACTTTGAGATGAAAGACATGGGTGAAGCAGAGTACATACTTGGAGTTAAAATCCAAAGAAATCGTTCGAAAAGAATCTTGTCTTTTTCACAAGAGAATTACATCAACAAGATTCTTGAGCGATTTAACATGAAGAATTGCAAACCCATGAGCACTCCTTTAGCTACTGGATTAGCCTTGAGTCTTGACATGTGTCCCAAAACCGAATCAGACAAGAAGAAAATGGAAAGAGTTCCATATGCCAGTGCAGTTGGCAGTCTGATGTACACAATGATGTGTAGAAGACCAGATATCTATAATATAATGAGACTGGTAGGTATATTCCAGTCTAACCCTAGAGATTACATTAGAAAGTTGTGAAGAGGATCTTGAGATACTTAAAGGGCACTTCCAATTATGCACTATGCTACGGAGGAAGTGACTCATGCCTTGTTGAGTACTCCGATACTGGCGTAGTGGAGATGAAGAAGAAAGAAGGTCATACCTTCTTACTCAACAATGGTATCATATGCTGAAGCAGCATGAAGAAAATGTGCATTGCCTTACATGCAATATAGTTGAGTTTGTGGCATGCACTGAAGAGGTACAAGAAGCTTTATGGCTAGAGAGATTTATCGAACATCATGAAATTGGAAATGAAAGTAACAATATAGTGTTTTTATCCTGTGACAATATTGTAGCCATAGCCCATACCAAAGATCCTAAGTATCACAACAAGACCAAGCATGTTGGCATCAAATATAATTTTGTTAAGAGATTATATAACAAAATAAAAAGAAAGGTTGTTGTTGTACAATACACTTCAACAAATGTATGATAACAGACCCCCTGATAAAGCCAATAGGCTAAAATTTTTTTTTTTTGAAGAACATATGCAAGCCATTGGCATGCATAAAGTGTAATATACAGACATTATAAAATGTGTTTTATAATTATCTGTCATCACTTTATGTGTTTGTTTAGTAGTATACAATGTCTAGAATGTCGTACAGGTTGAAAGGTTGGCTCTCTCACGCGAGCAACCGCCTTTGACACTCAAGTGGAGTGTGCAAAGATGAGACATTTGTGTTCACCAGTAAAGCAGCCAAGAGTGCTGATATGGTAGAGAAGAAACACAAATTATATGTCGCCTTGACTAACGTGTAGCAAGTCAAGATGAGATCCACATAAAATAAAGCTGGATCGAAATTTGGAATCCCACTTCCAAAATACCTGTAGTCAGATAACAAACTCTTCAACGTCGACGTCGTAAATGAAAGGAGAGTTGAAGAATTTGGGCCTAGATACTGGGTGTATCTAGACTTAAGTCTGTACGGTGTTAAGATAAGAATAAAACGACATATGCTCTTATAATAAAAGAGTAACACCGTAGCATGTGTTTCATACCACATGTACTGAGAGAACCGCAAGAGGGAAGCAAGTGAAAGATCCCTGCTTCATTGCTGTGTGAGTCCCAGGGAAGAACAATCTTTCCAGTGATGTCCTATGAACTTTTACAGTATCACGGAGATATGCTTCAGTGACTGCTACTTTAGCATTTTTTTTCTATGATCATGATTGATGCGATCTAAAGTATTATGCTAGGAAAGCGACTGATTCATATTAATGTGTTATATGGGCGAAAGGAAGATTAACTGAAATATACACATCTATGCTAGCATCTGTGACATGTCCCTTATGACATCTTGTTGTCATAAGTGTGGATACTAGACATATGTGAGGAAGGCAATCTGAATCAAACATTGATTCGAGAGGGATTAGTTTTGCCATGTGAAAGTGTATATAGTTAAATCTAGGACATCGGAGGCATATTTTAATATTTTTAGCTACACGAAGGAGAAGGTAACTTGTGCTGGTCCTATAAAAGGGATTTCTAGTACAAGTACCTAAATGAAGAAGTCATGCCCACGCGGTCACGGCAAAGCACTAAGTATGAAATTGAGAGGAGGTAGAGAGATTCAACCCATGACATCTAATCCACCAAGTGTGAGTGGGAGATGTAAGAATATGGGCCTGTCCACCCTTGGTGGATTGGACCCAAGCCCATTTATGTTTAGGGATCTAATGCAAATAACATAAACATATGGGTTTATGAAATGTAATTTTCGCTTTTATTCAAATTGAAAGTTAAGGAGGGAATAATATAATGGTGGTTTATTTTGGTGGTTAAAAGTAAGAGTATGAAGTTGATTTTTCATTTATGAGACCATCAACCCTTTTCTCTCTGCTCTTTGCTCTTCCTCTTGGTGTTTGTGCATTTGCTGTGAAGAACGTAGATCCGAGTCCGTCATCGTGATCGGGTCTTCGCGTGGGTACCTGCAGACGAATCGGATTCTTCACAGGTACGCCCGAAATCTTACAGGGATGCTACCTATCACGAGACAGACTATGGGTGGAAGGAGAACTCCTGCTGAAATTGATTGAGAATCAGATCGGGAGGAGGGAATGCCCACCCGAGGCCGAGGTAGAGGCCGTACCCGAGGTCGAGGCAGAGGTCGTGCTCGAGGTCGAGGGAGAGCACAAGTGAGAGGGGAAGAGAAGAGACAGTCACCGGAACCTCAACCTCAAGTAGAGACAGGTGCACCTTCCGTGGCGGAAATGCTCACGGCAGGATTTAAGGAACTAAGAGAAGAGATGACGAGGCAAATATAGAGTGAGGTACGCTGGTTAGTAGTCGGCGAGGAAGAACAAGAGAGAGTTCCTAGCAATCAAGAGATGGAGGTTGTTGAGGAAGAGGATAGGGAATGACAACAACCACAGGAAATGCCTCGTGAGCCACGGGTAGCACCTAAAGAGCTGCCAATTTCAAAATTTCTGAAGCTTCATCCACCCACCTTCTGCGGAACTACTGAGAAAGAGGATCCGCAGTACTTTGTGAGAGACATTGTCAGAATTGGGCACATGCTGAGGTGCTCAGGACATGAGTTAGTGGAATTAGCTTCATTCCAGCTGAAGGGAGCTGCCAGGGTATGGATAGAGTCCGTACAGACCAGGTATTCACGAAGGGTGGCACCGATGACCTGGGAAGATTTTCAGAGGGAATTCCTGGGTCGTGTTCTATCTGAAGGCACTAAAGATGCAAAGCGTCAGCAATTTGAGGAGTTGTGGATGACGCCTAACATGACCGTGACGGAGTATGAGTTACTTTGTACAGAACTAGCTCAATTCTCACCTGAGTTGGTTCCTGATGAAGAGGCAAGGATCAAGAGGTTCATACACCGTCTCACGGAGCCGTTATTTACTGCTTTATTACCTCAGAGGAGGCAATTTGAGACTTTAGCTTAACCAGCAGACTGTGCCAGAATGATTGAAACCAGGAAGAGGTACGGGACTTCTGTTGATCCCAAAGTCAAGTTAATTACAGGCAGTGACAACCAAGGAGGTGGAAGTAAGAAAAGGAAGACAACAGGTGGAAGTGCAGGATATTCAGGGTCCGAAGGAGGACAATCCTCAACTACCACCCATGAAACATGTACAAGAAGTAATTTTCAAGGGGGACAGAGAGTGCAAGGTGGTGGAAGTGCCGGTAAGACAAGGCCCCAGTGTGCGACTTGCGGTAGGTTTCATTTTGGAATGTGTCGGAGACTGACAGGTGGTTGTTACAACTGCGGCCAGGTGGGCCATATGGCTAGAGAGTGTCCAAGGAGAAAAGAGGGTACAAGTGTGAGAAGCAATCCGACGCCGAGGGGTACACCTATTCCAGCCCTACCAGTGAGAACGGTACCACCACAGACAGCAAGTACAGGTACAACTAGAGGCCGTGGTGCAAGATCTAGTGGTAAAGGGCCAGGGGCAGTAGGTGGAGGTCAAGCGCGGGTATTTGCACTTTCTCAGCAAGACGCTCATGCATCAAATGCAGTTGTGACAGGTACCCTTATTGTTTGCTCTCTTGAAGCACAAGTCTTATTTGATTCCGGCTCCACTCATTCCTTTGCGTCACATGCATTTGCCTCTAAATTCAACAAAAGTCCATCTAGAATGGAAGAAACAGTACTGGTCTCTACTCCAATGAGAGAATCGGTACAAGTAGAGTATGTGCACAAGTCTTGCATTGTGGAGGTCGATGGTCATGAGACTGTGGTAGACCTTCGGTTGTTGTTTATGGTTGATCTTGATGTGATCCTCGGAATGGATTGGTTGTCGTCTTGCCATGCGGTTGTGGACTGCAGGGCTAAATGCTTCAAATTTAATATGCCAAACGAGGAGCCTTTTGTGATAGGGGTGACGGAGCTGCAACGTATCCAAGCATGATCTCAGCTTTGAAGGCATCCAAGTTACTTGCAAAGGGATGCAAAGGGTATTTGGCCTTCGTCCAAGATACCATGAAAGCAGTACTTTCACCGACTCAAGTACCGGTAGTGCGAGAGTTCTTGGATGTATTTCCAAAAGAATTGCCGGGGTTGCCGCCTGATCGTGAGATTGAATTTGAAATTGAGCTGCAACCTGGCACCCAACGTATCTCCACACCACCTTATCGGATGGCTCCGAAAGAATTAAAGGAGCTACATACACAATTGCAAGAATTGCTTGACAAGGGTTTTATAAGACCCAGTTTCTCTCCTTGTGGTGCACCGGTCCTTTTTGTGAAGAAGAAGGACGGATCTTTGCGGTTGTGTATAAATTACCGGAAGTTAAATAAGGTGACGATCCGCAATCAATACCCACTGTCGAGGATAGATGACCTATTTGATCAGTTGCAGGGCGCAAAGCGGTTTTCCAAGATTGATTTGCGATCTGGGTAACATCAATTAAAGATTCGAGAATCAGATATACCTAAGACCGCATTCCAGACCCGATACGTATATTACGAGTTCTTGGTGATGTCTTTCGGATTAACTAATGCTCCTGCAGCGTTCATGGACATCATGAACAGGGTCTTCAAACCATTTCTGGACCGATTTGTCATTTTCTTCAATGATGACATCTTGGTCTATTCTAGGAATTCAGAAGAACATGCAGAACACTTGAGATTAGCATTATAGAAGTTGAGAGAGGAAAAATTGTATGCCAAGTTCTCTAAGTGTGAATTCTGGCTTGACCAAGTTTCCTTTTTGGGTCACGTGGTATCATCAGAGGGAATCCACGTTGATCCAAATAAGGTAGAGGCGGTGAAGAATTGGTCCCAGCCTACCTCTGTTACTAAAATTCGCAGCTTCTTGGGCTTTGCTGGATATTATAGAAGATTTGTGTAGGACTTCTCTAAGGTTGCTACACGTATGACCAAGTTGACTCAGAAGGGAGTAAAGTTTGAATGGGATGATAAGTGCGAGCACAATTTTCAAAAGCTGGAAGATAGCCTCACTACTGCTCCGGTGCTGGCATTACCTGAAGGCCCAGGAGGGTATGTAGTATATTGTGATGCGTCGAGGATCGGGTTAGGGTGTGTCTTGATGCAACACGACAAGGTGATTGCGTATGCATCGCGACAATTGAGGAAACATGAGCAGAATTACCCGACTCATGACCGTGAGATGGTTGCTGTAGTGTTCGCCTTGGAAATATGGAGACATTACCTGTATGGTGAGACGTGTGAAATTTATACAGACCACAAAAGCCTTAAATACATTTTCGAGCAGAAAGACTTGAACCTGAGACAACGTCGATGGTTAGAGTTGTTGAAAGACTACGACTGCACGATCTTGTATCATCCAGGAAAGGCTAATGTGGTAGCCGATGCTTTGAGTCAGAAATCTATGGGCAGTCTTGCTCATATAAGTGAAGAAAGAAGACCGTTGATTAGAGAACTGCACGAGCTAGAACAAACGGGAAATCAGTTTGAGATTGGGGATTCTCACTTACTTCTAGCTCATTTGCAAGCTAAGTCCTCTCTGGTAGAAGAGGTGAAGGCCAGACAGGATGAAGATACTGACCTCAAGCAAATCAGGGATACTGTAACTAAAGAGAAAGGGGACGACGTTCGATTCTCTATTGATTATTTCGGAGTACTTCGGTTGGAGGGACGGTTGTGTGTCCCTATGGTTGATAACTTGAAAGAAAGAATCCTTGAAGAAGCACACCGGACAGCTTATATAATCCATCCGGGAGCTAATAAAATGTATCACGATCTGAAACAGCTGTATTGGTGGAATGGCATGACGAGGGATGTTGCAAAGTATGTAGCCAGATGTTTAGTGTGTCAGCAAGTCAAGGCTGAACACCAGAAGCCCACCGGAACAATACAGCAGATAGAAATACCTGAGTGGAAATGGGAGAGGATAACTATGGATTTTGTAACAGGGTTGCCAAGATCACAACGTAGATTTGATTCGGTTTGGGTGATAGTGGATCGCATGACTAAGTCCGCGCACTTTCTGCCAGTTAAGACCACTTACGGAGTGAGTCAATATGCACAGATTTATCTATCAGAAATCGTTAGATTGCACGGTCTGCCAGTGTCCATAATATCTGATAGAGGGCCACAGTTCACTTCAGGGTTTTGGAAGTCATTGCAGGAAGTGTTGGGAACGAGAGTTCATTTGAGTACTGCGTTCCACCCACAGATCGACGAGTAATCAGAAAGAACCATTCAGATCCTTGAAGACATGCTTCAAGCGTGTATTACGGATTTCGGCGGAAGTTGGGAAAGGTATTTACCGTTGGCTGACTTTGCTTACAATAACAGTTATCAAGCGAGTATCCAAATGGTTCCTTTCGAGGCTCTATACGGTCGTAGGTGCAGATCCCCGATTGGGTGGTTCGAGGTCGGAGAGGCTAGTCTAATCGGTCTAGAATGGTTACAAGATGCCTTGCAGAAGGTGAAGTGTATAAGGGAGAGATTGTTGACGGCTCAAAGTAGGCAAAATTCTTATGCAGACAACCGATGGAGAGAACTTGAATTCGCCATTGGTGAACAGGTGTTCTTGAGAATATCACCAATGAGAGGTGTGATGCGGTTCGGTAAGAAGGGGAAGTTAAGTCCTCGGTATATCGAACCGTTTGAAATCCTAGAACGAGTTGGAAATGTGGCGTACCAGTTGGAATTGCCTACGGAGTTGGAGGGGGTACATCCTGTCTTTTATGTTTCAATGCTTCGAAAATATCTTCTCGATCCCTCGCACGTGATTCAATCGCAAGACGTGCAACTAACCGAAAATCTGACATATGAAGAGGAGCCAGTGGAAATCTTAAATCGGCAGTTGAAGAAACTCACAACGAAAGAGATTCCATTGGTTAAGGTTCTGTGGAGAAATCACTCGACTGAAAAAGCTACATGGGAGGTCGAGGGTGAAATGCGCAGGACGTATCCTCATCTGTTTCAAGACTAAGGTTATTACTTGTTTGAAATTCAGGGACCGAATTTCTTAAGGGGGGAAGATTGTAATATCTGAGATATTTAGATTTGATTATTTTCATTATTATTAAATTTATTTTTCTTTCAGAAAGAAAAATAAATTAAATTAAAGATGAAATAAAATTAAGGAGAGAAAAATAGAAAATCTAAGTATTCTTTTTAGGACCTAAAAGAAAAAGTAAAAAATATATATATATATATATACATATAATATAAATATATATAATATATATATATATATATATATATATAATAGATTTTGTATGGGGGGCCACGTGACCCCCCATTCCATTTACACAGACATAATAATAATAAAAAAAGGAGGTAGAAAGCAAAACATATGGGGGGCCACCGTGACACCCCCTTTACCAATTCATTAGACACATTGAATAAAAAAAATAAGAAAGGAGAAGGCAAAAGCACGAACAGTACCACACACACAAGACGCACACGCGCACGGGGAAGGGAAAGGGGAAGGCGAAAACGGCGGGTTTGGACCGGATTTTCGCCGGAGAAGGTGACCAGACCTCATCTTTAATCACCACCAAGCTTTCTATCCGATTGAAATCAAGTAAGAAAGCCCCAAATCTCTCAAACCTCAATTTCTCCAATTTTGGGTATTTTAGGAATTCTTCAAATACTTCCAATCGGGGCATTATGGGGTTTAATTTGAGCTTAGTGGGTGTTATTGAAAGCTTAGGGAGGTTCAGAATCGAAGTTAAACCGTAGGATTTGACCGGGTATGGAAATTAGGAAAATTGGGTTAGGAAATTACTCTAAAATTCGAAATTGATAGTTTGATGCAGGTTTAGGCTTTGATTGGAGTAGTATAGGTGTTATAAATGTTGGAAATAGTCAAAGGAATAAAGCCCGAGTATTTACCGGCTCAACCGAAACCCAATCCTATGAAAAAGAGACGAAATACTAAGCCACAGTACCGTAAAGAGTTGTGCGGAGGGTTGAACACCTCGGTCTAGTCCGTGGTGGACACCTAAGATCCGCTAAATTGGTTCCAAGGCTCTAATTATACCCAATTATATTTTTATATATAATTAAAGAGGTAATATTTAAGCTTCTACTCGGCGAATAAGAGAGACGGTGGAATGAGTAAGCTAGAGCCTCTTTTGAATCGTGAATTTAATTCTTTTATTTGTTAGATACCCATATGAACACATGAAGGGAAATTTAGACAAGTGGGAATCTCTAACCTAAGCAATTAGAGGTTCTAATTGGTTCGAAAGTGTGAAAGCCGATATATGACAATATGGACTTTCAAAAAAAGAGAAATTTAGACGACGTAACGAACTAAATAATTAATTCTTGGAAAATAGCTAAAGGGTGCATAAACATTAGCATGACACGTGCATAGTAGATGCTTAGTTACGCGTTCTAAATTTCTTAAATATAATGTGTATAGGGCACCACAGAGTGATTGGAGCTTCAGGCACTCCAAGTACTGATCAGAAGAGCAAACGAGCTGAGGGGCTCTCCCATCCCTGCCCCACAGGGTTGGATGACTACGTGGAAAATGTGGTTTGCTCTATTTTGTGCAAATTGATATATGAAATATATTTATATGAATAAATTTGTGTTACGCGTGTATGATTTGCATGTAAGTAGTCAACGTGCAATAGTATATGTGCTTATATGATTAATCACAAGGTGTATATGTGCTATTGTGGCTCACCGAGCCTTATATGATATCGTGGTTAGGATTGAGTCGAAATTTCATATGTGAGGGTCCATTAATACTAGAAACCCATTTAAATTGATCATCGTGCAAAGGTTTTGACCGTATGATACATTGAGGAAAATGAACCTAGGTTGTTAAGTGTGAGTGAGAGTGATGCATAATTGAAAAGGGGGAAACTAGGCCTAGCTAATTCACACGTGTAATATTCAGTTAGTTATTAATAGGGCGTCTTTCAAGGTCGAATAGGTTATTTGAACTTGTTCAAGTTAGTTCGAGTAGATCGAGTCGGTTATCCTGGTCGGACAGACACGATTCAGTTAACAGTAAGTATGCCACATAGTAGCCATTACCTTGGTTTAACTGGGGTCAGACAAGTTGCCGGCTATTACTCTAAGCGTGCCTTGGAGTCAGAAAGTTCCTAGTTTGATCAAATAGGTTCAAATAAGGCATTGCCTTCGGGTTAGTATTTCTCTTAGCGTAACGCGGGAGACAGAAACTGAATGCCTTCGGGCTAGTATTTCTCTTAGCATAATGCAGGAGACAAAAAGTGAATGCCTACGAGCATAACTATGTATGACTTATGAAAAGATATGATATATGTTTATGATTGGTTTACATGCGGATTAATAAACATGTTAGGAGCATGAATTAGGATTTTTAATTGTGAATATGATATATTGATTGCCTGATCATATTTAAGGTCACAATATAAATCCGTTTCATGCGCATGTGGTTGTGGTTGCTCCCTTCCCCCAGTTGTAGTGGTACCCGCTGCTACGCCAGGGATGGGGGAGCTTCTCACTGAGTCTGTTCGACTCACCCCCTATTTACATGTTTTAGATACAGGTGGTTCAGGAGTCGGAAACGCGTCCTCTTCTTCTTAGGGAGGCGGACAGATCTGAAGACCGCACGCTTTGTTCGCGTCGGTAGTTATTTTGATTAAGTATATATGTTGTGATCTATATATATATATATATATGAATCCTTTTTGGGCATGGCGTATGTATGTTTACATCTGCTGTGTATATATATATGTCATACTTGAATTCTAGCATTGTCGGCTTCATACAGATTAAAGTTAGGTCTTGGTGTTGGGAATATAGGCTATGATATAGCATATATCATGAATATATATATATAAAGATATATATATATATATGTGTGTGTGTGTGTGTGTGTGTGTGTGTGTGTGTGACTTCCGCATGCGACTAGGATAGATCACACACCTTGAGGGGTGTGATCAATATGTAAATTATATATATGTGTGACTGAATACCTGATTGTATGAAAATATGCCTTCCGCATGTGAATAGGATAGATCACACGTATTGAGGCGTGTGGTCAATATGTAAACTATATGCAAGCGTGAGATTGAATATATGTATGACTGTACATAGGATTTCTGCATGTGAATAGGATAGATCATCCGCCCTGAAGCGCGTGATCAATATGTATACTATATGTACGTGTGAGTGATTATGTGTATATGTATAGACTGAAGCGGCGTTGAGCGAGCCATGGATTGCACGCTACTTAGGTCACCGAATATGGATGGCCAGAAATACTATATATTGTTTGTATTTGAAATGGGTAGTTATAAACATGTGAAAATGTCAATCAGGGAATTAAAGGCTTACGGGATAGGAGAAATCCTACTTCCCGTGCCGGTCACGGACGTCCGATAGGGGGTCGTGACAGAAAGTGAAGGATTTCTTCACTTGTTGCTTGCCCTAAGAGAGCTTTAGAGGAAGAGAAGAGAAGAAGAAGAAGATGAAGAAAATGAGGAAGAGTGGTGTGGTGGATGCAGGAAGAAAAAAATGTGTCATATATTGGATTTGAAAATTAAGGGTGATTTTGGACAATTGACAACTTTTGGAGTATGGTGAAATATAGTTTTGATTGGATTTTCTTAACTATATTTATTTGTAGGTAAGAATAGGAAAATTTTTAAATTTTTGGCTAATCATAAGCCTATTAAAAATATCTATTATTTAGTGTCTTGCAGTTGAAAATTTCCTACCCAGTATAATTTTTATTTTCGAAAAATTCTCAAATTTAAACTATAAGCTTTAAATAATTCATATGACCACTTTTAAACAAAATTATAATTTTTCTACCTAATTTTCATATCTATTTTAATTCCTTAAATTCTCAACTCTAAAACTATTAAAATCTTAATTATATCCCAAAAATTTTATTTCACTCTAAAAATTTATTTTTATTTTTCTTTAGCCAAAATGTTTAACTTCAATTTCATAATTTTATCAATTTCATATTATCCCATCAGTTCCTATTTAATTTTATTTATCCATACGTATACACAAAATTATTATTTATTTCTATTGTTCGTTTATTTATTTACTTGTTTATTTATTATTATTCATTATGTATTTATTTTATTTTATTTTATTTACATTTCAAATCCAAATGATGACCATTCTAAGTCTTACTATATATTTGACTTGATTCCAAAAATACCCCTCGGGTATTACAAACTTTCCCCCTTAAGAAATTCGGTCCCTGAATTTCAGTTTTAGTTACTAACTTAAATCTTCGAACAAGAACAGACACTTCTGACACATCTCGGACTTGACTCCCATGGGTTCCACCCTCTACAGAACTCTTTCGTCAAGCACATAATCCATTCCCTTCATGGACTTAGAGCTCTACATGCATTCAAACGTAGAATTGATTAAGGTCGTCTATCCATTCCTTTGTGTCGCAAATCAACAATTACTCTTATCATAGTTATCCTTTGCTAAAACATACATTGTGGACTATCTTCTTACGTAAGTACAACGTGGTTAAATCTATTGATCGTAATATTACATTTCTTATCGATCCTTAAAGTTTATTGTTGAGATTGTCTATCTCAACCGCAAGGTATTACATTCTATTACTTAGGAAAGTGGAGGGGTAGACATGGACCAATACTACCACTTCACCGATAGATCCACAAATCCTATGTTCTGCCCATTACCACTAAATTGTTGGACAAAGTTACCTCTAATCTGTCACATTCTCTTCTATGGCACCAGTAAACAATGACACTACAACTCTCTTGCCTCCATCTCACTGTCAGATGTAAATCTAGATACTTAAGATGTTTAAGGTCTGTATAGCCAAGACTTGAATACACACCACTATTGTGTGAACACGATGTCCCATCTAGTGATTCTATCCACCTAAGAACCCAAACTAAGGCCTAGGATTGAGCTCTATCCCAAATCCTATCATTGCATGAAGGCTTTCCCTTTCCTCTATTTTACTTATCTCATTCTTAAGCTATGGAATCGATTTTGTTCCTTAAAACTACCCAAGGAGTTTCTCCAAAATGCTAGTGTAGTAATGTTTAAACAACTTCCCCTAATGAAAAAGGTTACACATGCCCGTCGGCGTGCCAACAAGCATTGATATAGCTCACGACCCCTCCTAAAGGGAGTTTAATGCGATTTATCGAAGTCCTTGTGTGTTTGGACCTACGCAAATAAATTTGTTTCATATACACCTTATGTCGATGCTCTAACCACTTTTATTGGTACTCTTAGTCCGTTTTTTAGGATGTTCACATCATTCCCATTTTGGTCCCTATCCTTGTCCAACTCCAAGGCTCAAAAAGCCATGGTGTCAACCCGACTCTTAATCCACCTTTACCATTTCCCCATGCTAATGGCAAGGGATCCTACGTTTAGGACATATGTCCCCCTCATTCTAGACCTCTAACCGTTTTAGGGTACAAACTCCTTTAAGACAGTTAGTACCTTTTCATTACTCCATCTCGACTTTACCCTAACCTTAATGGTTTCCACAATCATCACAAAACGAACCCCCAATGAAACCCTATGAATGTGCGAACCTTGACTCCCCTACCGAACAAGGACACACTACCCTAAACATGCCTACGTGGCAATCCTAGTGAACCCGATTACTCTCCGTACATCCAAATGCTACGAGCATTTATATAACCCAGTCCAAGAGATCAGTCCATTTTGAATCTATCTATAAAATCCGATATCCCTCCAGAGGCATGCCTGTGGAAGAACTCCTATGACTCGGCCCACCATAACCTAGGGCCTCGACTGACATCTCGTGAAGACTACAAATCTTAACCACACTAAGATTCTCCTAACAAGATTGTATTGTGTTATGCTAACCTTTGTTGGCCAGTTCCCGTTGGCTCTACCCAAATCTTGTACACTAAGTCCCTTAACTTGTTTAGATCATATGTTTCACCTTGAAACACATGATCTTGCGATGTCAAATGCCAATTTTGCTAACCATGCACTCACCCCTCAAATCAAATGGGAACCACTCACATGATTCGATCTCTCATGTAATCGAAGCACGACATACGCCTCATGGCCATATGCCTTTCCTTATAAGCATGTAACCCATCGGGTTCCGACCGTCCTAACGGTGGCATACCCTTGTCATGCGCCTTGGCTTGCACCTCACAAAGGTGTGCACCCAAACCATGCACTTGAATTCATAAACCTTTTCTTCATCTCATGCCTATACAATAACCTTTTTGTGTGCTCCTTGACCACACACTAGTGACTAACGCTCACGCATTAGCTTACCGATCCTATGGCTGGTGTTGCCCCCACGGGCACCCTCACGGTTGTTTAGTCATATAGCTTACCTCCTTGGTCATAACTTACCCAAAGGGTTCTAGACCCAAGGATCTTAATGCTCAACTAGGTCGTAGGGCTAGCTTACCTAGCTAGACCCATCACACAGCATATGTTATCCCATCTTAGTTGTATGATTCTTACTTTCTACTTGACCCATACAATATGAGATTCTACAGGTTCCGATTCTTTCCCCCTTATGCAATCGCTTCTTTCGAACAAGACCCTCCCATAGAGCAACCATGAGTCCCTTAGGGTGGTACCTCTTAATCAAACCTATTGAGAGTTATCCCTCATAATAGCACTCATTGTCTCGAAATCCTTAGGGTGATGCCTTAAGGCTCACACCCAATATCATGCCTAGGTCCACCCCATCCTAGTACCATCGGATCCAGAAGGGTTTCATGACCTTTGACATGCATAAAGTAAAGATCCTACACATACCCTTAACATTTTAACACAACAGAACATCATCTAAACAAATTTTAAGGTCTCAACAAATGCAGATAGCAAATCACTTAGTAGGGATGTTGGTCACCTGGTTTAAATCTCTTGGGCACCTTAATGCTTATAAAAGAATTGAAAGAAAATTTGCTCTTGAAAATTGTTTTCACAACTGATGCCCAAGGTTTTGTTGGTATCCAGGGTGTTGAATAAGTAATATAATGCGTCTGAAATAAACAATTTAGAAAATCTTCTCTTTAAAAGTCACCTTGGTTTTTCTCGAAAAGAATGAGAAAATATTTCAAGATTCTGAAAAATGAAAGATAATGTTTCCAAAAAAAAAATTCCATGTGACCAACTCCCTTTCTCAAATCAATCTTCCCTAATCAAACAAGGGAGTTCGGTTAGACTTGCCTTTACTCCTTAGTTGTCCAGGCGAAATCGTGGTATATGGGTCGGATGCATGATGGAACCGAGTTCCTCCCATCCCTTCCCACATAGAATGCCTTTTGACGGGCACATGGTTACATCATGTTTTCTTTTCCACATGCCCTTGTATGAAACACTTCACATGCATACGGTATATGGTTCAACTACATTTCCTACCCATACACCATTTTACACCTGTTCATCATGTCAATCATACACAAATCCACAACATTCTGCCTAATAGTCGTCATGTTAACTTATATCACAATTCCATACTTGTCTACGGAGCCATCACATCATAATTCCTGTTTCAATTCAAAGAAAACAAAACAATTTGTTCATCCTAATCATATTAAACCACTATGACCCACAAACATGGTCAATTTCCTACAAAGAACCTTACATCATAGCCCATTACTTCACATTCATGCAATGACATACAACACAAAAAAAAAATCATTCAAGTACATTGTTACATACACATTCACACAAATCTGAACGGACTGAGGTGGAGAGACCCTTCCCTCATGGGTGGCTTCCCTTTCGAAATTAAGGGCACGAACAAAGGTTCGGGGGTCATTACCATCCCTACCTTGCATCCTTATACCTATCGACAACCTAGCATCACACAAGAATTATACTTCAAAGAGGATTTCACAAGCTATCCTATGATCAAATGGATGACACGAAGGAAATCTTGACACAACATTCTAAGCACTCTCACAAGTGTCCGCCTAGACCACCGTTATGTCCGAATTTACAAAGATGGCCAGGATGACACCCGAGAGTACTATTAGCTCCATAAAACAAGAGGGAATCCTGGCTCTGATACCATCTTTGTCACGACCCCCGTTTGGGGAGCACGCGACCGGCACAGACCGAAGGTGGGACCCCCGATCTGTAAGCCTACTATCCTGGAACTTAAGTAGTCATGCATGAATAAGATATCGATATGAAAATTATAATTCTTACAAATCATAAATAACCCTTTATATATGCGCATGATCCTGCCTCTAGACAAATGGAGCTGACCTCTAAGTTCTTACTTAGACTTATACACATATAAAATAAAATGAAATTCAAATCGACATAACACCCACAAGAACAAAATGTGGGCCTTGAGAACTGACGCCTTGCTAATTCGAGACCTGTCACTTGTTCTGAACCTGTCTCTGAAAACATTAGCAAACGAGGGGTGAGTGATACGACTCAGTGACAGACTAACCCATCCTAGGCATAGTAGCGAACACCACTACGACAGGGAAAGGGTGACAACCACATACTTATGCAGAATGTCTCGTACACTCAATGAAACATATAATGTGATCAAATTGACCATTCACAATCCAATCTATAGCATAGATGCCAAGCACAAATAATCATTCAAAATTTCTCAACTACATATCGAAGACTTCCATCAAACCCATTCACGAATCAAATTAACAGATAGTTCAAAATCAAATAGCATTGTCAAACACATCAAGTATGAAATCAATAAGTCAACAAAGATCAAATAAAACATAGTACAATCATTCACATACCCTTGGGAGTGTTAATGACAGTGTCACACATAAACAATTCCTTACGAACACAAAATCAAATTATGACAGAGTTCATATCATAATACCAATAGCACGTCATCTAAATCAATATTTAACAAAAATCAGCAATCCAAGAAAACAAATATTTGAGTGTAACGTTGGCCGCATAGGGTTGAGGTTGCTTGGGCACCATTTAGTGAAGGAAGGTTGTTCAGAATAATATAATCTTAAAAGAATTAGTTTACAAAGCCGGTGTCCAATGTTTTCCATGTAATAAATAGCATGAATCCTCGACTTGATTTTCAAAAGGATAAGAAATGCAGTATGTAAAGAAGGGGGTTCATACAGTAAAAAAAACTATGTGACCAACATTACCTATTCACACAAATTCCTTCCCACAAGCAAACAAGGGGTGAGGTTCAACTAGGTTCCTTCCCTCCTCCCTTGTTTACCTATGAGTTCTTAGAAAATGAGTTGGTTAAGTGGTTCAACTAGGTTCCTTCCCACCACCTTCCCAATTTTACAATTCTAACGGCGCATGGTTCAACCCCGTTCCTTCCTATGCCTGCCTTAGTACCTTAACAGAAGGTTAGTCCCATGGTTCAACCTTGTTCCTTCCCATGGACTACCTCATGCCACTTCACACATGGTGTATGGTTCAACCTTGTTCCTTCCCAAACACCACTTTATAACACACTAAATCACTCAAATCAAGCAAAAAGACAATTCTTTCATAAAGGCACCAACATACCGGCAAAATCAATCAAAAGGGAAATACAACACCATCTCAATCACTCTATCAAGACTCTTGTTCATACACAACATATATCAAATCCACTATGTCCTTCAACCCTTGAAAATCACAATCACACTCATAATCTCAACATAAATGGGTCCACACCCAATCTCAATCAAATCTAAAACACAACATGCCTCATTGGTCAATTCATAATGGTTCAAATCACATAAAAAATCTCATTACTAGGTCAATTTAGATTCAATCCTAATTCTTATTAAGTGCATGATTACAATCATACAATTAATCACAACACATGATTTAATCAACCCTTTTTGGGGCTAAGATAAGAAAGTCCCTCACCTTGGCCGCTTCACTTAGCATTCCTTTTGACCACTCTGGTCTCCAAGGAAGTATTTGAACCGTATCACATACAACCAATTCAATCGATATCAAATTTCATACAATTTCCTAGTTACTTATGACTTCTTACATGTAACCAACCCCCAAGTTCATTTACTTGGCCTATGGTCATCATTTGGTGTTCTCTTTTAGTTCAACGTAATTAATGCATAAATAAACAAGTTTAAAAACTTGTTCACTCTCCAACCTCCATCAATGAAGAATTTACCAAATATGAAAATTTCTTATTTTCACAAAATGTTCACATATCATTATTCCAATCATTGGGCATTCTAACAAATCATTTAGAATACCTAAATAATTCATTTGAAGTCCATACATGCCATCAAGTTTAAAAAATTTATAAATTCCATAAATTTTGCCAAAATTCGTAGGTTAGGAACCCTAGGGTAGAAATCTCCATACAACTTAATATTTGGGTAATCTCTATGTTCAAAAATAATCCTAAGGTGATATATTATTGATAGGTAGCTCATTCCCATCAAGAAACCTATTATTTAAGAGGTGAAAACAAGATTTTGATGCTTACCTTTGGGGAAGTCCGAATTTGGAAACCCATGGAGGTTGCCCAAGCTTGTTAATGCTTAGCAATGGTAGATGGAGTTTGATGAGGCATGGAATTGGTGGGAGGAAGCAAGAAACATGGTGGAAAGTGAAGGATTTCTGCACTTGTTGCTTGCCCTAAGAGAGCTTTAGAGGAAGAGAAGAGAAAAAGAAGATGAAGAAAATGAGGAAGAGTGGCGTGGTGGATGCAGGAAGAAAAAAATGTGTCATATTGAAAATTAAGGGTGATTTTGGACATATGACAACTTTTAGGGTATGGTAAAATATAGTTTTGATTGGATTTTCTTAACTATATTTATTTTTAGGTAACAATAGGAAAATTTTGAAATATTTGGCTAATCATAAGCCTATTAAAAAGATCTGTTATTGAGTGTATTGCAATTGAAAATTTCCTACCTAGTATAATTTTTATTTTTGAAAAATTCTCAAATTTAAACTATAAGCTTTAAATAATTCATACGACCACTTTTAAACAAAATTATAATTTTTCTACCTAATTTTCATATTTATTTTAATTCCTTAAATTCTCAACTCCAAAATTATTAAAATCTTAATTATATCCCAGAAATTTTATTTCACTCTAAAAAAATTATTTTTATTTTTCTTTAGCCAAAATGTTTAACTTCAATTTCACAGTTTTATCAATTTCGTATTATCCCATCAATTCCTATTTAATTTTACTTATCTATACGTATACACAAAATTATTATTTATTTCTATTGTTGATTTATTTATTTACTTGTTTATTTATTATTATTCCATTATATTATGTATTTATTTTATGTACATTCCAACTCCAAATGATGACCATTCTAAGTCTTACTATATATTTGACTTGATTCCAAAAATACCCCTCGGGTATTACATATCTACTCCCCTTGTGACATATAAGTATATCAAATTACACTGAAGAATCCAAATTCAAATTTTCCACAAAACTAGAATATAAGCACTACAATATACATATCCTAAAAATATCTGGACGATTCCCAATTTCTATAAAAGTCATGTATAGTGTAACTACGCAATATTCCACCGAGGGACACGTGGCACTGATGTTCTAGAAGCACGGCCTCAGCACCCGCTAGAGACACGTGGCACCACACGCCCATCAGTTACGTGACCCTCGCCCACGTCACCACACAGAGCTTCCCCTCAAACAGACGTGGGATTACGTCCCACGAGGTCGTGGGTCGAGCACGATCTCCCCACACGCAAGTATAGATAGACCCTCACTCGGGGGACTAAGCAAGCAATCTAGTTTGCACTGTATGACACACAACCTTAAGGATTATTGTGAACTATCCTTGATACTCCATACTCTCACGGTACCTGAGCATCCTCAGATACCTCACGCGAGTCTTGTCGCCTTGAGCTCTGTCTCCAACCCCCGCTCCGGCCAGCCTCCAACAAGCTCACTTCCACCTTGGAGCACGCCATCAACAGGGCTTCCAGCAGCCCTCAGAGACCATTGCTCTCTCCTACTAAGGCAACCTAGTAAGAGTGGCTCGCCCGCCCGGAGTACCTTAGGCACGTCTTAGCCGCACACGACCCAATACAGGTAACAGCCTTGCCTAACGGCTCTGATGGACGTCACCATGATGAACTACGTGGACATTGATCCCTCCCGAAGGGTACGTAGGCACCTAGGTGCATCAACTAAGGACAAGTCCCCCAAGGTTAAGACCCCTTACGGTCTTAATCTGAAATTACAATTGTCTGAACCAAAAACGACAGTTACAGTGGCGCCTACCGCGGTCTTAATCAGACCGCAATGCCTTGCGCACTCTGCCGCTAAACGACATTTCTTTTTCGGGGAGTAGGAGTATACGCCTAACGCTCAGAAACCCGTACTTGTTTTTGTTTTGATCTCCAATACAGATACAGGATATAATACATCATGACCGACTCGAACATCCCCACGACTGACGCCAGCGCCCAGAGAAGCAACACGAGGAATCGGCAGGGAACGGCCGAACCGGTCACAACCGAGGCAGGCAGATCAAACGCGACTCAGCCTCAAGGGTCCTCTGCAACGCAGGTAGCCATCACGGAAACCATGGTCCAGAAGCCGACATCTAGAGAGGAAACCTGCCCTCAACACCTGTATGGCATGCCGCACGTCCCTTGCCCCACAACTGATGGTCAAGAGATGACAGAGCCAGTAAGGAACTCGCGTGACGCTGAGATCGCCCGCCTCGATGTAGAAGTAGCTGCTTTACGCCAACAGCGATAGGAAGAGGACAGGAACCTCGCCCTAGCAAATACGAGCACTCAGTTACCATTAGTGATGCACGGCGTGGCAGCAGGGCCGTCCAGCGACTCTACCGGCTTGCCCGCAATACAATTTGGGACCTTACCGATGGAGTTCGCACGATTGTCACTAACGGCGGCACCACCCCCAACAATGATCCCACCTCGACCAACCATGGTCGCCGGACAGGCAGCACGGCCCGTCATAAACTATCCGCGACCACCAGCCCCAAACTACCCTCCAGGGTCCTACCTCCATATGCCATGGGCCTCGGCCTACAACCCGTACGCAGTCGGCAGTGTAAATGCCTACCAGTGGCCCGCGATCGACTTCCAGGGAAAGGGGAGACACCCCTTCACCCAGCAAGTCATGAACGAGCATGTGCCCATGGGTTTCAAAATGCCCTTCCACATAGAACCTTGTGGTGGAGAAACCGATCCGCGGGATCACCTGAACACCTTCAACTCGGCCATGTCGATACTGGGTATGACGGACGGCCAACAGTTCCGAGTCTTCTCATCAACTCTGAAGGAAGCCGGCTTGAGATGGTTCTCCTTGCTACCCACCAATTCGATCCACAGCTTCGA
This sequence comes from Senna tora, assembly GCA_014851425.1. Taxonomy (NCBI): domain Eukaryota; kingdom Viridiplantae; phylum Streptophyta; class Magnoliopsida; order Fabales; family Fabaceae; genus Senna; species Senna tora. The sequence goes on along the minus strand of CM026261.1, from coordinate 24,625,778 downwards.
ACAACTGGCTCAGAACTTCCTCACACAGTTCGCTAGCAGCAAAGAGTACCAGAAAAACAATGACTCCTTCATCGGTTTCCACCAGAAGGAAGGAGAAACCTTGCAAGCCTTTTTGGCCCGCTTCACCAAGCTCTCACTCTAAGTCTTGGGCCTCCAGGACGCCGTCGCCATCTTTGTCGTAAAGCAGGGTCTTCGATGCCCACAATTCTACGGGGAACTAAAAGGTGCCCCATCTCCACCCTATAGGAGCTTATGGATCGTGTAGAATGGTTCATTCAAGAGGAAAACGCTCAGATCTCTAATTACAAGATGAGGAAATTCCTGATAAGCAGGGCTGATATGGAGCGAGCGGAGAATAAAAAAGAGAAGACGGGGACCGAAAACCAAGCCCCCAAAGAAAAGAGCGGTAGGAAGAGGTCGCCACCTCGACCGTGGACGCCTCCCTGAGGACGGTTCACAAGCTACACTCCCCTCAACAGGTCTCACGTTGGGGTGTTGGAAGAAATCTATCATTCCGACATCCTCAATTTCCCCCCAAAGGTCAAAAGACGTAAGACAGGAAGACCAGTGGACAAGTCCAAATACTGCCAATTCCACAAGGATCACGGACATGAAACCAACGACTGCATCCACCTGAAGGATAAGATCGAGGACCTAATCTGGAAGGGACAACTTGCCAGATTCATCAAGGAAGAAACCAGGGCCAATGCCGAGCACCCCCGGGAAATCGACGGCCAAGCGCCTACCCGCGGGGTCATCAACGTCATAGTAGGCAGCGAGGGACCTCCTCCCTACCACAAAACAAAAAGAGGATGGAACGCTCCATACTCGCCCTTGATTACGCTCCAAAGCACAAGAAGAGGAGAGAGGCTAGGGGAGACCGCATCACTTTCGACCTCACGAACCTAGAGGGGCCAGTCCATGACGACTCCATGGTAGTGACCGCGATTATCGCCAACTATGAAGTTAAGAGAGTCTTGATCGACCAAGAATCCTCAGCAGACATTCTTTACTTCGACACCTTCAGAAAGCTCGGGTTGAACGAGGCCAGCCTAAGGCCCTTCCCTGGCACACTCATTGGGTTCTCAGGAGCCCAGGTTCCAGCGGAAGGAATCATCTCTGCCCGAACAACAATGGGCACCTTGCCAAAGGTCGTGAGCCTTGATGTAGACTTCATCATCGTCTCAGCACCATCAGCATACAATCCAATCCTAGGGCGACCGTCCCTAAACAAACTCAGAGCTGTAGTGTCTACCGCACAGCTCACAATGAAGTTCCCAACACCCCACGGGGTTGGAGAAATCATGGCGGACCATAAACTAGCGCGGGCATGCTACGCAGCGAGCTTAACCAAAACCGTTAAGGTCGCCCGCCTAGGTCCCAGAGAAACATGCGAGGAACCCCCCGAGGCTAAAGAGTCAGGAGAAAAGAAGCCAGTGTCCGCCTACTCGGACCTAACCTCCGCTTAAGACTCTAAACGCACTTTGCACTGTCACAGTACCTTTAAGTCAATTCATATGTCTCTACTTTGAATTTAGGATTTTCAGCTTGGTGAAGGCTCGCCTGACTTAGGCAATCCGAATGTAAACACTTTGCTTACCTTCAGCCTACCTAAGGCTAGCCCGACCAAGGCTGCACGAATGTATTCATTTTGTTTATTATTGAAAGTACTTCTTTTCAGTTAGAGACAAGACTTCAACTCTGCAAAGTACTCGCACAGGTCCTACCATAGGACAATGGGCTCGATCGCCCTAAGAAACGCTAAGCGCCCCCAGGGCCAAGCTAAAATTTCCCAAAAAGTGTGGTAAAAACCCCTTTGGTGCGAAAACCACAAAACGAACGTTCGACCAACATCGCTAGCAACACGCATACAAACCGTCCTGATCACACGGTACTCATGCAAAAATCTTTTTTCCCAGACTTAAAGAGATAACCACGAAAAGAGAAACTACAAATACGACTTTTTGCCCAGAAGTAAAAAGGAAACCAGGAAAACACTATTTTCAAAAATCATTCTCATTAATGCCAAAAATGAGAGGGCGCCCGCCCATTACAAATGGTAAACACCCTAAAATTTACATAAACCTAATCTTGGGCATCCCCAAGATCTACAAAGGCCTCAGCCCTAGCCGGCTCCACATGGCCGACATGTTCCGACGACCCCTGCCTGGTCGCCTCAGCTAGCTGCTGAGAAGTAGGTCCAATCCCCGGAGCTCATCCACCGATTCGGGACAACACTTGGTGATCCACTAAGCGATCCGTCAATCGACGAAGATAAGCAAGATTCAACGGAGAATCCGTTTCCGCCCGACCGCGAAGCTCACCCTCAAAAAAACTCCAAGGAAGGATGTAGGGAAGCCACACACTCCGCTGGGAATGTCTCCCCACGGAGACGCTCGAGCTGCTCGACTGCCAAGAGCATGTCGTACATCCTCTGCGCAGATAGCTATTCCCGGCGATCGGCGACATCGGCAACTTTGCCCTCCCACGCCAACTGACCAGAAAGGTTCTCAGCAGCACAAACTTCCGCGTCCCGCAGGGCCTCACACAGCGAATGCAGCTTCTGCTGACGCCTCTCAGCGTCATCTCGACGGACGGCCAGCTCCGTACGGGTCCTCTTCAACTCAAAGCGAAGGAACGCAACCTCCGCAGGGTGACCAGCTTCAGCCCTAAGACGGGCGACCTCCTCAGCCAAGGACTTAATCTCGCGTCCTTGACCCTCACACTCCAGCTTCTTGGCAGGCAGCTGCTCCTGTATGTCCGCCAATCGCTTCTGGGAGACCTCTAGAGCCTGGCTCTTAGAGGCCGCAACACCAGAGAACTGATCTCGGTCCCGACGAATCCCCTCCTGTAAGAAGCACGCACATATACAGCGGAGTCAGGAATACAAGCCTATCACAAAACGAGGGAAACACCAAGACAAGGGAACTTATCACATGCTTCTCCCACTAAAGACCGGCTTGGTGGAGGTCAGCCAACCCATCGGCAACCCAATTGAAGCCTCGGACAACGAGATCTAGGAGCGAAGTGCCGAATCTCCACTGGGAAGTGCATGCCCAATGCCACCAGTTCAAAACTCAATCCCCGACCGGTGGCCCAAGTGGTTCAGGAGGGACGACACTCGACCGAAGAACAAGATCCCTCGTTGCAGCCACTTGACTCGCCACTACATTCCCTCCGTCCGAGGGGACTCTGGCCTCCACGGCCGCATCACCAGACTTCGCCACCCTCTCAGCCGCAGGACCACCCGCCGCAGTCTGAGGCGCGGAAGAGTCTCGAACAAACTCCTCAACGACGACCCTGGCCCTCTTAGCAGGAGGCTGATTCACCCCTTCAACGGGGCTGAGGACAGGAGGATGGGCAGAAAGAATCACCCTCATAGGTGATTGAAGGACGGGAGCGGAAGTGGTAACAGAGGTAGGAATAGCGGCAGAGGCAGAGATAGGAACAACATCTCCCGCCGAAGCCTCCACCTGTGCATCCTCCCAGTTAGTACTTTGTCGTACAACCTGCGAAGACAGCCGAAAGTTAGCCCCAGCAGTGCATTTCTTGAGCCCCCCTTCTCTGCTTTTGGGCAACTCCACCGTAGAAGTTCCTCTCCTTTCCCCCTCCCGGGGTCCACTCGCGCCAACCTTCCCGTCTTTCTTCCTCCTCTCCTTTGGAAGACGAAACCACAAGAACAGGGACATCGGAGACATCTCCCTGAGAGGAGGAGGAGGGGAAGGGGAAGGGAGATCTTCCAAGTCAGCGAAATCAAAGGGGTAATAACTGTAGTCGTCACCTCCAACAGCCATTGCGAAGATTTCAATTCGACAAGAAGAAGGAATCAGAAAAAGCAAGAGTAGGGGAAACAGAGGCAACGAAAAAAGGTGAAATGCAAATCTAAAGTCACGAACTCTCAAACATGGGATATTTATAGGGTACCCAGAGGCGCGACGTTTCAAAAACATCGACCCCTCGTATCCCGCAACGGATAAAACCCATTATCCTCCAAAACCAAGTCTAGCTGCAATCGCTCACTTCAGCCACACACGTGGAAAGAAGCAACGGACGAGATGCACAGCCAGGGCAAAGGAGACACAAAGACCGAAAAGCCCCCAAAAACCCAAAAGTTGGCTCAAGACACTGGAGGGCCTTTTCGTGAAACACTCCACCCGGACTAATGTTGGCTACCCTCGGAAACGAACCCGCATTTAATGAAGGAGAAACGGCGGCAAAATGCTTGAATGACAAGGGCACCCGCTCAAACTCTGATGCATGGCACCTACAACGCAGCCCACTCCTTCAGCAAATAACCCTCAGCAAGAAAACCACCATCAGCCACTGACCACGGACGAACATGGCCAGAGGAGAACTTTTCGAAAATGACCAAAGCAGCCCCTGACCTTTGGGTTTTCCTCACTAACCCTCGAAGGGCACTCCGGGAAATGCCCCTCTGAGCAAATGACGACTCCACCTCGGTAAGTCACGTACTTCCTACAGAGACGGCTCGAAAACTTGCTAAGGAAGCCAAGCAGCCAGCCATCCAAAGCAGGACGTGTGTCCTCTCCAAGACATCTCCTTCCCTAGGGAGCAATGTGAGAGAGCCAACTTCGTGACTCGGACGGCCAGCTCCCACATTCGCTTCTCTAAGCAGACAAGATATCCCACAAATAAAGGCGGCAAAAAATTCCTAAGAGTCTTACAGGCAAAGGAACTTAAGTCCACGGGCGCCCGACACCCGTAGACTTGGGGGACTTATGTAACTACGGAATATTCCACCTAGGGACACGTGGGATTGACGTTCTAGAAGCACAGGCTCAGCACCCGCTAGAGACACGTGGCACCACACACCCATCAGTTACGTGGCCCTCTCCCACGTCACCACACGGAGCTTCCCCTAAAATAGACGTGGGATCTCCATAAGCCTCGTGGGACGACCCATGTCCCACGAGGTCGTGGGTCGCGCACGATTTCCCCACACGCAATTATAAATAGACCTTCACTCGGGGGACTAAGCAAGCAATGTAGTCTGCATAATACGACACACAACCTTAAGGATTATTGTGAACTATCCTTGATACTCCATACTCTCCCGGTACCTGAGCATTGTCAGATACCTCACGCGAGTCTTCTCGCCTTGAGCTCTGTCTCCGGCCCTCGCTCTGGCCAGCCTCCGACAAGCTCACCTCCACCTTGGAGCACGCATTCAACAGGGCTTCTAGCTGCCCTCAGAGACCATTGCTCTCTCCCACTAAGGCAACCTCCTAGGAGCGGCTCGCCCGCCCGGAGTACCTTATGCACATCTTAGCCGCACACGGTCCAACACAAGTAACAGCCTTGCCTAACGGCTCTGATAGACGTCACCATGACGAACTAGACTTTGATCCCTCCCGAAGGGTACGTAGGAACCTAGGTGCAACACCTAAGGAGAAGTTGCCCAAGGTTAAGACCCCTTGCGGTCCTAATTTCAAATTACAATTGTCTGAACCAAAAATGACAATTACATATAGTATAGCAGATAAGATCAGTTTGTGTTGATTCCATATTCTGGAGAGGAGAGGCATGAATGTGAAGGAAAGAAGAAGTGGGGGGTCCACGTGGCATATCCTCATTGCTGAATAAAGAAGGACCCCAAGATGAGTCTGAAGAATATAACAAACCTAAGAGAATAATGTGTCTTTTCCAATGTTGTCTTTAGCACTCTCTATGATTTCACTAATTAAGGCCAATCCTCATCCTCTCTCTCTATATAGATGTACAGATTGCCTTCAATTTTCACAAACACGCATATACACTTAAAACATTATCTGATTAATATAGTAAGTAATAGAAGATGTTGGATAAGCTGTGGGATGATGTTGTGGCAGGACCCCAACCAGAGCGTTGGCTTGAGAAGCTGAGGCCGAAGAGACCATCAACACCCAAGGTACGTACGTACCTACGTGCATGTGACTAATGTGGAGTTGAAATTTGATAATATATATATATGAGATTAATGATGATGTGATACGTTGATTTGGGTGGAGAAGGAAGCAGTAGCATGTGGGGGTCACAGCCGGGGACGCCAACAACCCCGACGACACCCACGTCAACAAAACCGAAGCAGAACAATTTTGCAGAATGGGTTCTGTAGAATTGGTCAAATCTGCAGTGCAGAACCCATTTTGCAGAATGGGTTCCGTGGTGCAGAACCAAGCAGAACAATTCTGCAGAACGGGTTTTGCAATGCAGAATGAAGCAGAACAATTCTGCAAAATTGATTCTGCAGCAGAATGTTTCTCCATTGCAGAACCGATGAAGTACCATTCTACAGTAGAATGGTTCTGCACTGCAGAACCAGTGCAGAATCATTGCAGAACCAAATGGTTCTGCACTGCAAAATGGTTTTGTAGTTTTAAACAAAAATATTAGGAGTTTTTTATTTTTTATTTACTAATTAATATTAATTTTTTCTCTTTTTTTCTTTGTTCCTTTAGCACTCTGTAAGGTTTGAGCAAGAAATTGAGTTTGGTGGTGGTTACATAAAGCATCTGTCTGGATTTGCTAATCAAAACAAGTTTGGTGGAGACTCCTTATAGGTTAGTTATTTAGTGCACATTCTTTACTTTATTAATGTAGTAGTTGATTATGTTTGTCTTTAGAATTGGTGTGATCCGCTAAATTTTATTTTGCATTATATATGGTTGATCAATCTAATATATATGGTTGAACAATCTAAGTTGTAATCACCCTTTCAATATATGTTGCCACTATTCATTAGAAGTTCATTCTTTGTTTTTTTTTCTTTATCATGTAGAAACATGAGACCTGATCGACTTTGGATGTATAATCGACGCGACCAAAGTAGAAAGGGTCTTAATTGTGCATTTATTTTGTCAAATGGGAAAATATGTTGTCCTTGTTCAAGGTGTAACATTACAAAATTTTTTGATGTGGAAACTGTTAAAGTCCACCTTTATAGTTGAGGTTTTATCCCTAACTATGACCAATGGAGCGTTCATGGGGAACCTTTGCATTACACCGAGGAATGTGAGATTGGCGGTGCTATGGAGGAAAGGGTAGAAGCCGAAAACGAGGAAATGGTAGATGGTGATCATGTGGAGAGGGTTGATGTCAATTTGGCAGATCCGTATCGTACCATGATTCTAAAAGCCGCTGGACCAAGTTTCAATCCTAACACAAATGTCGAATTTGATGAACCTCCAAACCAAGATGCTAAGAATTTTTATGACTTGTTGAAAGCCACTGCAAAGCCACTATATGAAGGTCGTAGTAGACACACTCCTTTATCAGTAGTCTTAAGATTGTTAAATATCAAGTCAGAGTTTAACATGAGTGAGTCTTGCTTTAATCAGATCTTGCAAATCGTGAAAGAAATGTTACCTGATGATTCGAAATTGCCCGATGACTATTAGAAGAGAAAACAAATGGTGGACAAACTCGGTTTGAGTTATGATAAAATAGATGCATGCGAGAATGGTTGTATGATATATTACAAGGATAACAAAGAACAAAGGGACTGTGCGGTATGTGGTCATGCTAGCTATAAGCCTCGAAAAAGAGATGACCCAAACAAAAAAGACATACCTTACAAGATCTTACGTTATTTCCCATTAACTCCTAGGTTGCAAAGGCTTCATATGTCTACAAAGACAGCTAAGCGCATGACTTGGCATCATGAAACTAAGAGAAAAGTGGGGGACCTATGCCACCCTTGTGATGGTGAGGCGTGGAGACATTTCGACCAATGCCATCCCTCATTTGCAGCAGAGCCTAGAAATGTTAGGGTAGGTCTTTCATCAGACGGATTTACTCCATTTGGTCAGCCTTCACATCCCTATTCATGTTGGCCTGTAATTGTTACACCATACAATCTCCCCCCTGAAGTGTGTATGAAAATCCCTTATATGTTTCTAACTCTTGTCATTCCTGGCGAAAAGAATCCAGGCCAAAAGATTGATGTTTATTTGCAACCATTAATTGATGAGTTGAAATAATTATGGGAGACTGGCATCCTAACTTGTCACTCATGCTCCAAGCAAAACTTTCAAATGAGGGCTTCCTTGTTATGGACTATTAGCGACTTCCCTGCTTATGGTATGTTGTCTGGATGGAGCACTCATGGTAATATGTCATGCCCAATTTGCATGGAGAATAGTAAAGTGTTCTACTTGAGAAAGGGGCACAAAACAACTTTCTTTGATTGTCATCGTCAACTTTATTTTATACTAATTTGGTTCTTTATAGTACATTTTAATGATGTTTAATTTTTTTTCATAGGTATCATCCGCACAATGCTATACTTGAAGTTGACCAAAATAATTAAGAAGTATTGTCATGGACCATGGGCTACATGGGAAGGTACACCGCCTAATGTAAAAGATCGATGGTTTGGAGAATTGGAGGTAAAGTTTCATTCTCTTTCTTCCTTCCTTCTTAGTGTATGACACTATGCTCAATAATCTTATTTTTTACACATATGTGACAGATGTTGATTTGTCTACTTTCATTGTTGTTTAAATAAGTCCACTACTAATTTGTTTATTTTATTCTCCATTTATAATGTAGAAAAAAATACATTTGGGAGGATAGATTTTATGTCGACATCAAGAGGCTTTATGAGGATGTGATTGGACAGAAAAGAAACAAGTCAATCACTTTTGAAGTTAGGAAAGACTTAAAAGATCCAAATATACAGCCCTCATGGATTAATAATCATACTTGGGATGCGCTTAAAAAAATATGGTTAGACCCGAAATACTTGGAAAAATCTGCAACCTACTCAAAGAATAGATTGAGTAACACGGATGGACATGGAATATCATGTCATGCTTGAAGATCAATTCCATATTCAGAGCATAAGAGAAAATATGTAGTTTCTTTATATATCTATTGTTGTTGTATGACTATAGGAGGCAATGTCAGGAAGAGAAGCTCGTCCATCAGAATTATTTTTGATCACCCATAAGAGCAAAGGGAGTGGAAACTTTGTTGATAAGAAATCCAAAGTAGTATGGGTAAGAACTTTGATTTGTAAGATGAATATGATGTGATGTGATCTGGATTGTCTTGATTTGTAAGTTGAGTCTTGTTGATTTTTCTAGGCTTGGTTGATTTGGATTGGGTTGATCTGTTTAGTTGTTGACTATATATCATGAGAATTTGAATTAGTGTCTTTTAAATGTGAAAACTGATAGGTTTTGATTGGGTGTTTAGATTTTGATTAGAAACGTTAGCTTGAATCTATTTAGTTGTTGATTGCCTGAGTTATTCAAATTTCTCGTAGTCCAGTTGATCTATCTCTCCCTCCTGGGATGAATGAATGAGAATAAGGCTCATTTTAAACTGAAAATTTTATGTAAGAAACATCCCAAAAGAAAGGCGGAAAAATTTGATTGCAGTTGATTCTTTTCAGATTATTAGAAAACCAACATTGTGATTGCTAGTCAAATTAAAAAAATGTGAACTCATGCAAGATTTTTTGTGCGTCAGTTTCACTCTATATGAAAGAATCCTTGCATAACATTCATATTCTTGTCCTTTTTACTTATTTTTCTCACCAATTATCCTATATTGTTTATTATTCTCCATAAGGAAATTAATTTCAAAAAATTATAATGTTTTAGAAGTCTCATGAGAGATAAGCAGAAAAGTTAAATGGGTGATGCTGTTTCTAATTCTTTGAATGTATCTTCATATCTTAGCATTATTAGAAAAGTTATAAAGAAGCTTGGTTGACACTATGAATGTGAATTTTAGACATCATACTTGAATTATTTTGTGATGTCATTTTTCTATTTTGTGTTGCATTTGTGATTTATTGGGCTGTAATTTTACTGTCAATGGAATGGTTTATGTGCACTAGTGCTGAATATTCCGTGCTACCATTTTTGTGCTGAATATTGTGGTGGAAGGTTCTTTTAATGTTCTAAACATGATTTTTAGGAGAAATTTGAGAGTGAGATAAAAGATTCGTTTGGTGACATATCAAATGAGGAAGATGTCAATGTTCAAGCGAGTGGATCTATAACAATTGAGATAGAGGCGTCACTTTGGAACAAAGTTCTTGGTGGTCCAAGAAAAGGAAGAATTTATGGGTTTGGAGAGGGTTCCATAATTAGTGGTCAAATAGCTCAATCCATACCATCCCAAGGTTCAAGCTATGTCCCTAATATTAATGAAGATAGATTTGAACAAATGGAAGTGATGCATGAAGAGGTAGAAAAGTCTAAACAAGACAAGCGGGAGAAGGAAGAGATGCAAATGAAGATACAAAACATTGAAACAATTGTGCAACAACTCTTGGGAAAAAATGGGATGACCACTTCATCTAATGATCCAGTTACTTGTGCCTCTAATATACCCGAGTAGAGTTAATTAATATCTTTTATTTATGTATGTGACTCATGAGATTGTTTTAGACTTGTATTTTCATTCTCATGAGATTATTTTAGACTTGTATTTGTTCTCAAGAGATTGTTTGACTTATATGTTTAACATACAAGTATTTTTAGGTGTCACTATGAATACATATATATATATATATATATATATATATATATATATATATATATTAGTGGTTTATATCATTTTCAAATATTATTTATTATTAAATTGTTATTTGTGACAAATTAGTAACTAGAGATAGATTTAGGTACAAATTTTGTGACTGAACAATAACAGTATCTTGTAATTGAATTGTGATTGAACTTTATGACTGATTTGTGACTGTGAGGATCCCCAAAATTTCCAACCATATTTTGACCGCACGTCAGTCACAAATTTGTGACTAAGTTTTGGGACAGAGAGGGTCCCCAAAATTTCCAACCAATTTTGACCGCACGTCAGTCACAAATTTGTGACAGCAATGTTGTGACCGATTTGGGACTGCAAGAGGGTTGGGTAATTTGTAACTGTTTTGTGACCGCCCAGGCAGTCACTAAATTTGTCACCGCCGACTCTGCGGTCAGAAATTATTAGTGACTGACGAAATACCAACCGCCGCCGTCGGTCACAAATCAGTAACTAAACCTCAGTTTTGTGACCGATTCGGCAATCACTAAACGCTGTTTTTCTAGTAGTGCCCTAAACCTTAAACCCTAAACACTAAACCCCAAACCCTAAACCCTAAACCCTGAACCCTAAACACTAACCACTAAACCTAAACCCTAAACCTTAAACCCTAAACCGTAAACTTTAAACCATAAACACTAAATCCTAAACCCCAAACCCTAAACCTTTAACCCTAAATCGAAGACCCTAAACTCTAAACTCTAGATCGTAAACCCTAAACCCTAAATTCGAAACCTTAACCTCTAAACCCTATAGTCTAAATCCGAAACCCATAACCCAAAACCCCAAAATCCTGAAACCTACACGCTGAATCCCAAAACCGTAAACTGTATACCCTAAACTCTAAATCCAAAACCCCAAACCTTAAACCCCAAACTTGAACTTTAAACTCTAAATCCTAACCCCCAAACCCTAAATCCAAATCCCTAAATCCAAAGCAACAAACCCTATACCTAAAATCTAAAACCTAAACCATATACCCTAAACACTAGACCCAATACCCAAAACCCTAAATTCTAAATCTAAAACCCCATAACCCTAAACCCTAAACCCTAACTGCTGAATCCTAAACCCTAAAACCTAAACTCTAAATCAAAAAGCCCAAATCCTTAGCCCTAAACTCTAAACCCTAAACGCTTAACACAAAACAATAAAACCTGAACCTAAACCCTAAACCCCAAATCGTAAAGCCTACACCCTAAACCTAAGATGCTAAACCCTAAACCCTAAACCCTAAACTCTAAATCCAAACACTAAAACCCTAAACCCTAAATGTTGAATCCAAACCCTAAATTCTAAATCCAAAACCCCAAACCCTGAACCATAAACCCTAAGCCCTAAATCCTAAATCATCAACCTTAAACCGTAAAACCTAAACAACAAAACCTAAACCATAAACGCCGAACCCTAAACCAAATATCTACAACCCTAAACCCTAAACGCTGAATCGGAACTCTAAGCCCTAAACCCTAAACCCAAAAACCTAAACTATAAATTAGGGTCTAGGGTTTGGGGTTTAAGGTTTAGTGTTTAACGTTTATTGTTTAAGGTTTTAGATTTTGGGTTAGGGGTTTGGCATTTAGCTTTTTGGGTTTATGGTTTAGGGTCTATTGTTTAGGGTTTTGTGTTTTGGGTTTAGTGTTTTGGTTTAGGATAGGGTTTCGGGTTTACGATTTACAGTTTGGGATTCAGCGTTCATGGTTTAGGGTTTAGGGTTTCGGGTTTTGGTTTTAGGGTTTAGGGTTTATGGTTTGGGGTATTGGGATTAGGTTTTAGGGCTTAGGGTTTAAGGTTTAGAGTTTTGGTTTTGGGGTTTTGGATTTAGAGTTTAGTGTTTAGTGTTTAGGGTACGAATTCAGCGTTTAAGGTTTGGGGTTTTTGATTTAGAGAATATGGTTTAGGGTTTAGGGTTTAGGGTTTACAGTTTATGATTTAGGGTTTAAGGTTTAGGGATTACAATTTAGTCTTTAAGGTTTAGGGTTTACGATTTGCAATTCATCATTTAGGGTTGGGGGTTTTGGATTTAGAGTTTAGGGTTTAGGGTTTGGGGTTTGGGGTTTGGGGTTTAGGGTTTTAGGTTTAGGCTTAAGGGTTTGCGGTTTACGGTTTACAGTTAGGGATTCAACGTTTAAGGTTTAGGGTTTGGGGTTTTGGATTTAGTGTTTAGGGTTTAGGGTTTAGGGTTTGGAGTATAGGGTATAGGGTTTAGGGGTTAAGGTTTAGGGTTTAGCGTATTAGGTTTAGGGTTTTACTATTTTTGGTTTAAGGTTTTAGATTTTGGGTTTATGGTTTAGGGTTTGGCGTTTAGCGGTTAGGGGTTAGAATTTAAACTTTAGTGTTTAGGGTTTATGATTTAGGGATTACGATTTAGGGTTCAGGGTTTGGGGTTTGGATTTAGAGTTTAGGGTTTACGGTTTAAGATTTGGGGTTTAGGGTTTAGGGTTTAGGGTTTTAGATTTTGGGTTTAGGGTATTAAATTTTCGGTTTAGGGCTTAGCATTTAGGATTTAGGGTTCAGGGTTTAGGTTTGGGGCTTTCGAATTTAGAGTTTAGGGTTTAGTGTTTAGGATTTAGGATTTAGTGTTTCGGTATTGGATTTAGGGTTTAGGGTAATTGATTTTAGGTTTAGGGTTTAGCTTTTACGGTTTACGGTTTACAGTTCAGTGTTTACGGTTTGGGGTTTCGAATTTAGGGTTTAGAGTTTAGGATTTAGGGTTTATGGTCCAGGGTTTAGGGTTTGGGTATGGATTTAGAGTTTACGGCTTAGGGCTTAGGGTTTAGGGTTTAGGGTTTACAGTATAGGGTATTGGTTTAGGCTTTAGGGTTTGGGGTTTAGGGTTTAGGGTTTAGGGTTTAGGGTTTTAGATGTTGGGTTTAGAGGTTGGCATTTAGGGTTTAGGGTTTAAGGTTTGTTGTTTAGGGTTTAGGGTTTAGGGTTTAGGGTATTGGTTTAGGGTTTAGGGTTTAGTGTTTGGGTTTTAAATTTAGAGGTTAGGGTTTAGAGTTTAGGGTTTAGGGTATAGGTTATTGGTTTAGGGTTTAGGGTTTAAGGTTTGGGGTTTAGGGTTTAGGGTTTAACATTTAGTGTTTAGGGTTTTAGATTTTGGGTTTGGGGTTTGGCGTTTAGCATTTAGAGTTTACGGTTTAGGGTTTGTTCTTTAGGGTTTAGTGTTAAGGGTTTACGGTTTACGATTAGGGATTCAACGTTTATCGTTTAGGGTTTGGGCTTTTGGATTTAGTGTTTAAGGTTTAAGGTTTAAAGCTTAGCATATTGGGTTTAGGGTTTTGGGTTTTGGGTTTTGGATTCTGATTTTAGGGTTTAGTTTTTACAATATTTGGTTTATAGATTAGGGTTTACAATTTGGGGTTACGGTTTAGGGTTTAGGGTCTTGGGTTTACGGTTTACGGTTTTGGGTTTAGCGTTCAAGATTTAGAGTTTAGGGTTTAGGGTTTAGGGTTTAGGGTTTTGGATTTTGGGTTTAGGGTTTTAGATTTTGGGTTTAGCGTTTAGGATTTAAAGTCTAGGGTTTACGGTTTACGGTTTAGGGTTTCGTGTTTAGGTTTTAGGGTTTACGGTTTAGGGTATAGGGTTTAAGGTTTAGGGTTTAGGGTTTGGGATTCAGCATTTGGGTTTAGGGTTTAGTGTTCAGGATTTGGGGTTTTGGATTTCGAGTTTAGGGTTTAGGGCTTAGCGTATTGGGTTTAGGGTTAAGGGTTTAACGTTTGGCGTTTAGTATTTAATGTTTAGGACTTGGGGTTTATAGTTTTGGGTTTTGGGTTTCAGGTTTAGAATTTAAGGTTTAGGGTTCAGGGTTTAGGGTTAGCGTATCGAGTTTAGGGTCTATAATTTTGGGTTTAGGTTTTATGGTTTGGCATTTAGGGTTTATGATTTAAAATTTAGGGTTTAGGGTTTTGGGTTTAGGGTTTCGGGTTTTGGATTTAGAGTTTAGGTTTAGGGCTTAGGGTTTGAGGTTTATGCTTTAGTGTTTGGGGTTTATGGTTGTAGATTTTTGGTTTAGGGTTTGGCATTTAGGGTTGAGGGTTTAGGGTTAGGGTTTAGGATTTACTATGTAGGCTTGGGGTTTTAGATTTAGAGTTTCGGGTTTAGGGTTTAGTGTATTGGGTTTAGGGTGTAGGGCTTATGGTTTGGGGTTTAGGGTTTAGGGTTTAGGGTTCTGAGTTTAGGGTTTAGGGTTTGGCATTTAGGTTTTAGGGTTTAGGATTTAAAGTTTAGGGTTTACTGTTTACAGATTAGGGTTTTGGGTTTACAGTTTACGGTTTCGGGTTTGCGGTTTTGGATTTAGTGTTTAGGGTTAAGGGTTTAGGGTTTAGTGTTTTAGATTTTGGGTTTAAGGTTTGGCGTTCAGGGTTTAGGTTTTATTGTTTAGGGTTTAGGATTTAGGAATTTGTGTTTAGCGTTTAGGGTTTAGGGTTCGGGGTTCGGGGTTTTGGATTTAGAGTTTGGAGTTTAAGGTTAAGGGTTAAGGGTTTAGGGTTTGGATTCGGCATTTAGGGTTTAGGGTTTTGGTTTTAGAGTTTAGGGTTTAAGATTTAGAGTATTGGGCTTACGCTTTAGGGTTTAGAGTTTAGGGTTTAAGGTTTAGGGTTTTGAGTTCTGAGTATTGGTTTTTGGCTTAGGATTTAGGGTTTGGGGTTTGGGGTTTAGGGTTTAGGGGTTAGGGGTTAGGGGTTAGGGTTGAGGTTTTTGGGTTTGGGGTTTAGGGTTTTGGGTTTGGGGTTTTGGATTTCGAGTTATGGGTTTACAGTTTACGGTTTGGGATTTAGCGCTTAGGGTTTAGGATTTTTGGTTTTTGATATCGATTTTAGGGTTTAGGGTTTAGCATATTGAGTTGAAGGATTAGGGTTTAGGGTTTTAGATTTTACTTTTAGGGTATAGCATGTTGGCTTTAGGGTTTAGGGTTTCAAATTTTGGGTTTAGGGTTTAGAATTTAAAGTTTAGGGTTGACGGTTTTTGGGTTTTGGGTTTGGTGTTTTGGTTTAGGGTTTATGGTTTAGGGTTTATTGTTTGAGGTTTAGGGGTTAGTGTGTAGGGTATTGGGTTTATGGTTCAGGGTTTATGGTTTGGGGTTTTAGTTTAGGTTTGTTAAATTTGGGTTTAGCGTTTTGCATTTAGGGTTTAGGGTCTAGAGTTTTTGGGTTTAGGGATTAGGGTTTAGGATTTATGTTTTATGGTTTAGGGTTTAGGGTTTAGGGTTCAGGGTTTGGGGTTTTGGATTCAGAGTTTAGGGTTTAAAGTTTCGGGTATAGGGTTTAGGGTTTAGGTTTTAAGGTTTTTGGTTTAGGGTTTAGGGTTTAGGATTTAAAGTTTAGGTTTTATGGTTTACGGTTTAGGGTTTAGGTTTAAGGTTTTGGGTTTAGGGTTTCGAGTTTCGGGTATTGGATTTGGAGTTTAGGGTTTAGGGTTTAGGGCGTGTATTCAGCATTTAGGGTTTGGGGTTTGGGGTTTGGGGTTTCGGATTTAGAGTTTAGGGTTTAGAGTATTGGGTTTAGGATTTAGGGTTAAAGGTTTTGGGTTTAGGGTTTAGGGTTTTAGATTTTGGGTATAAGGTTTGATGTTTAGGGTTTACGGTTTAGGTTTGTTGTTTAGGGTTTAGGATTTGGCATTTAGGATTTAAACTTTAGGGTTTAGGGCATAAAGTTTGGGGTTTAGGGTTCAAGATTTATGGTTTGGGGTTTAGGGTTTAGGGTTATAGATTTTGGGTTTAGGGTTTAGGGTTTTCCTTTTAAGATTTAGTATTTAGGGTTTTCGGTTTAAAGTTCAGGTTTTGGGGTTTTAGATTTAGAGTTTAGGGTTTGGATTCAGCATTTATGGTTTAGGCTTTGGGGTTTGGGGTTTTGTATTTAGAGTTTATGGTTTAGGGTTTATAGTATTGGGTTTACGGTTTAGGGTTTGAGTTTGGAGTTTAGGGTTTAAGATCTAGGGTTTAAGGTTTTGTATTTAGAGTTTATGGTTTTGTATTTAGAGTTTATGGTTTAGGGTTTATATAAACCACTAATATATATATATATATATATATATATATATATATATATATATATTCATAGTGACACTTAAAAATACTTGTATCTTAAACATATAAGTCAAATAATCTCATGAGAACAAAATACAAGTCTCAAACATACAAGTCTAAAACAATCTCATGAGTTACATACAAAAAAATATATTAATTATCTCTACTCGGGTAGATTAGAGCCACTAGTAGGCGGATCATTAGATGAAGTACTCATCCCATTTTTTGCCAAGAGTTGTTGCACAATTGTTTCATGGTTTTGTATCTTCCTTTGCATCTCTTCCTTCTCCCGCTTGTCTTGTGCAGCCTTTTCTGCCTCTTCATGCATCACTTCCATTTGTTGAAAGCTATCTTCATTATTATTAGGGACATAGCTTGAACCTTGGGATGGTATAGATTGAGCAATTTGACCACTAATTATGGAACCCTCTCCAAACCCATAAATTCTTCCTTTTCTTGGACCACCAACAACTTTGTTCCAAAGTGACGCCTCTTTCTCAATTGTTATAGATCCACTAGCTTGAACATTGACATCTTCCTCATTTGATATGTCACCAACCGACTCTTTGATCTCACTCTCAAATTTCTCCTAAAAATCATGTTTATAACATTAAAAGAACTTCAACCACAATATTCAGCACAAAAATAGTAGCACAAAATATTCAACACTAGTGCACATAAACCATTTAATTGACAGTAAAATTACAGTCGAATAAATCACAAATGCAACACAAAACAAAAAAATGACATCACAAAATAATTGAAGTAGGATGTCTAAAATTCACATTTATAGTGTCAAGCAAGCTTCTTTTTAACTTTTTAATAATGCTAAGATATGAAGATACATTCAAAGAATTAGAAATAGCAACACCCATTTAACTTTTCTGCTAATCTCTCATGAGACTTCTAAAACATTTAAAGCTCTAACTGATCAATTAGTCTTCATAGTTAAAAATTTACTACAAATTCAAGCTAACGTTTCTAATCAAAATCTGAACACCGAATCAAAACCTATCAGTTTTAACATTTAAAAGACATCGATTCAAATTCTCATGATATATAGTCAACAACTAAACAGATCAACCCTATCCAAATCAACCAAACCTAGAAAATCAAAAAAATTCAACTTACAAATCAAGACAATCCAGATCACAATTCACATCACATCATATTCATCTTACAAATCAAAGTTCTTACCCATACTACTTTGGATTTGTTATCAACAAAGTTTCCACTCCCTTTGCTCTTATGGGTGATCAAAAATAATTCTTATGGACGTGCTTCTCTTCCTGACATTGCCTCTTGTAGTCATACAACAACAATATTAAAAATGAAGGTTAAATAAAAAATAATTTTTAAACAATAGATATATAAAGGAAGTACATATTTTCTCTTATGCTCTGAATATGGAATTGACCCTCCAGCATGACATGATATTCCATGTCCATCCTTGTTACTCAATCTATTCTTTGAGTAGGTTGGAGATTTTTCCAAGTATTTTGGGTCTAACCATATTTTTTTAAGCGCGTCCCAATTATCATTATTAATCCATGAGGGCTGTATATTTTTTTCTTTGAAGTCCTTCCTAACTTTGAAAGTGATAGACTTGTGTCTTTTTGGTCCACTGACATCCTCAAAAAGCCTCTTGATCTCAACATAAAATCTATCCTCCAAATGAATTTTTTCTACATTATAAATGGAGAATAAATTAAACAAATTAGTACTGGATTTATTTAAACAACAATGAAAGTAGACAAATCAACATGTGTCACTAAGAAGGAAGGAACAAAATTCCCCCTTGTTCATTTCAACATTTAACCAACCAGAAGAAGAGAAAAACAAAATTTAACACATTACTGTAAGCAAAAATGAAAAAGAGCGTACCATCAACGGAGGTATCTTCAGCTTCGCACACGACGCAATCACTGCGACGAGCAACGGTGGTCTGAGCTTATCAGTCTCGATCACTTTCTCGGTGGGTCTGAGCTTGAGGACCTTTCTCGGCGTTCAGTCCCGATCTCTCTTTCTCGTGCTCTCTCCGTGTCGAACTTTTAGTTTTCGGGAAAATGTTTGAGCCAAAAATAAAAATATTTTTTAGGGAAAATGTTGGAGCGAAAAAAAAAATAATTTTTTGGAGCCAAAAATTTTTTTGGTGATATTTTTTTTTAATTTAGTCACTAAATTTTTTTATGAGTAAATAATTTTTTTTAATTAAATCTATTTGTGACTGCAAAATGACTGATTACTTACTATTTAGTGACTAAAAATTTTTAACTGACATTTTAGTTACTAATTTTAAAAGTATTAAGAATTTAGTGACTAATTTATACGTGGGTCACAAATCAGTCACTATTTAATGGTTTTAGTGACTGATTTTATGTCAGTCACAAATTGCGGTCACTAAACGCTATTTTTCTAGTAGTGATTTAGGATTTAGGGTTTAGGATTTAAAGTTTAGGGTTTAGGGTATACGGTTTAGGGTTTTGGGTTTGCGGTTTAGGGTTTAGGGGTTGGGGTTTAGGGTTAGGGGTTTTGGATTTAGAGTTTAGGGTATAGTGTTTCGGATTCAGCATTTAGGGTTTAGGGTTTATGGTTTTCGATTTAGAGTTTAGGGTTTAAGGTTTAGGGCTTAGTGTGTAGGGTATTGGGTTTATGGTTTAGGGTTTACAGTTTATGGTTTAGCGTTTAGGGTTTAGGGTTTTAGATTTTGGGTTTTTGGGTTTAGGGTTAAGGATTTGGGGTTTTGGATTTAGAGTTTAGGGTTTAGGGTTAGGGATTCCGCGTTTAGGGTTTAGGGTATTAGATTTTGGGTTTAGGGCTTAAAGTTTAGGATTTAGGGTTTAGGGTACAAGGTTTAGGATTTTGGGTTTAGGGTTTAAGGTTTAAGTTTTGGGGTTTGTGGTTTAGGGTTTAGGGTTTAGGGTTTTAGATTTTCTATTTTTGGGTTGATGGTTTGTCGATTAGGGCTTAGGGTTTAGGGTTCAGGGTTTGGGGTTCTGGATTTAGACTTTAGGGTTTAGGGTTTGGGATTCAGCATTTAGGGTTTAGGGTTTTAGGGTTTTGGTTTTAGAGTTTAGGGTTTAGGGTTTAGGGTTTTAGATTTTTGGGTTTAGGGTTTGGCATTTAGGGTTTGTTGTTTGGGGTTTACAGTTTAGGATTTAGAGATTAGAGTTTGGGGTTTAGGGCTTAAAGTTTAGGGTTTAGGGTTCACGGATTAGGGTTTTGGGTTTAGGGTTTAAGGTTTAAGATTTAGGGTTTAGGGTTTAGGGTTTAGGCTTTTCGCTTTAGGGTTTAGGGTTTTGGCTTTGGGGTTTAGGGTTTAAGGTTTTGGGTTTTGGATTTACAGTTTACGGTTTACGATTTACGGTTTCAGATTCAGCGTTTAGGGTTTAGGGTTTAGAGTTTAGGGTTTGCGGTTTCAGATTTGGAGTATAGGGTTTTGGATTTTGGGTTTAGGCTTTAGGGTCTAGGGTATTGGGTTTAAGGTTCTGGATTTAGGGTTTAGGGTTTAGGGTCTTCGATTTAGGGTTTAGGATTTGGGGTTTGGGGTTTTGGATTTAGAGTTTAGGGTTTACGTTTTACGGTTTAGGGTTTAGCATTTAGGCTTTAGGGTTCAGGGTTTAGGTTTTAGGGTTTAGGGTTTACCTTTTAGGGTTTAGGGTTTAGTTTTTAGGGTTTAGAGTTTAGGGTTTAGGGTTTAGGATTTTGGGGTTTAGGGTTAAGCATTTAGGGTTTTGGGTTTGGGCATTAGGGTTTGGGGTTTGGGGTTTGGGGTTTTGGATTTAGAGGTAAGGGTTTGGGGTTTACGATTAGCGAATCAACATTTGGGGTTTGGGGTTTTGGATTTAGAGTTTAGGGTTTAGGGTTTAGGGTTTAGGGATTAGCATATTGGGTTTAGAGTTTGTAGGTTAGCATTTAGGGTTTGGCATTTAGTGTTTGGGGCTTAGGGTTTAGGGTTTAGCGTATTGGGTTTAGGGTTTGGGGGTTTGATGACCGGAGCCTACGGCGGGAGTCCCCACCAAATTTTCAATCAAAATTGGGAAAAAAGAAAAATGACTTTAGAAGTGGGGTAAAATGAATTTTCATAAAATATTGGGTTCGGGAGTCTGATTCAGATGAAGGGAAGGTGTTAGGCACCCTTCTTCCCCCATCCGAAGACAGTTACCCTAAAAATTAATATTAAGAGGGATCAAAGCCCACGTAGCTCCTGTGATATATATTTGTGTGAGTGAGGGGAGACTCATCAAGTGAATACTCAGATGGCCTCCCAGTGCAATGTACCTAAAGATGCCAATGCCTTTGGGTACCTATGTACCATACGAGATATCAAAGAATAAAAAGAGTGCATGTGTGAGGGCTTATCAGGCGTAATGCCCAGATGGCGTGAGGGCTAGTGCTCCTATAAAGGCAAAATCTCTTGGTGGCACAAGGTCATATAAACAAAGAGTTCATTTTTAAAACATATAAATAACTAAATATTTTGTCTCCTAGGGACAGGGCGTCGTGACGGGTATAATTTACCGTCGCGACCCCTTGCTCGTAAAACAGAGGCCGTCGCGACGTATGTGAGGATGCGTCGCGACAGTACTGCTAATCGTATGTGAGGGCGTCGTGACGGGTATACTTTACGGGTCAGTATCACGTCGCGACTCCTTTGTTATTTTGCAGGGACCTACCCGTCGCGACCCCTCTTTTGATTTTTCACAAAAAGAAGAAGACGAGTCAAAATATCATTTGGTGTTCAAGTCGAGTATAGGGTTGCAACACTTACACCAAGGAGTTATAACCCATTTTGTGAAAGAACAAAGAAATTAAGGTTGTGAAGAGTAGAGGTTTAGGGTTTAGGGTTTAATGTTTAAGGTTTTGGGTTTGGGTTTGGGTTTAGGATTTAGGGTTTAGGGTTTGGGGTTTAACGTTTTGGATTTAAAGTTTAAGACTTTCGGTTTACAGTTTTGGGTTTTGGGTTTAGGGTTTAGGATTTAAGGTTTAAGGTTCAGGGTTTGGGGTTTTAGATTTAGAGTTTTGGGTTTAGAGTTTAGGGTTTTAGATTTGGGGTTTAGGGTTTAGGGTTTGGCATTTAGGGTTTAGGGTTTAGGATTTAAAGTTTAGGGTATTGGGTTTTGGGTTTAAGATTTAGGATTTGGGGTTTTGGATTTAGGGTTTAGGGTTTAGGGTTTCGAATTCAGCGTTTAGGGTTTGGGGTTTAGCATTTAGTGTTTGGGGATTAAGGTTGCAGATTTCGGGTTCAGGGTTTGGCATTTATGGTTTAGAGTTGAGGGTTTAGGGATCAGGGTTCAGGGTTTAGGGTTTAGGATTTAGAATGTAAGATATAGCGTTTAGGGTTCAAGGTTCAGGGTTTTGGGGTTTTGGATTTAGAGTTTAGGGTTAAGGATTTACAGTTTTTGATTTAGAGTTTAGGGATCAGGGTTAAGGGTGTAGGGTTTAGATTTAGGGTTTTGAGTTTAGGGTTTAGGCTTTAGGGTTTTGCATTTAGGGTTTAGGATTTAGGATTTAAAGTTTAAGGTTTACATTTTACGGTTTTGGGTTTTAGGTTTTGGGTTTTGGGTTTACTGTTTCCAGTTTTGGATTTAGAGTTTAGGGTTTAGGGTTTAGGGTTTAGCATGTCGGGATTAGTGTCTAGTATTTAGGGTTTAGGGTTTTAGATTTTGGGTTTAGGGTTTAGGGTTTGGCAGTTAGGGTTTAAGGTTTAGGGTTTGGGATTTAAAGTTTAGAGTTGAGGGTTTTGGGTTTGGGGTTTGGGGTTTGGGGTTTTTGATTTAGTGTTTAGGGTCTAGGGTTTTGGATTCATCATTTCGGGTTTATGGTTTGGGGTTTAGGGTTTTGCATTTAGAATTTAGGGTTTGGGGTTTGGGGTTTAGGGTTTAGTGTTATAGATTTTGGGTTTGAGGTTTGGCATTTAGTGTTTAGGTATTATTGTTTAGGGTTTAGGATTTAGGAATTAGTCTTTAGGGTTTAGGGTTTAGGGTTTAGGGTTTTAGGTTTAGGGATCAGGGTTTGGGGTTTTGGATTTTGAGTTTATAGTGTATGGTTTAGGGTTTAGGGTTTAGATTCAACATTTAAGGTTTAGGGTTTAGGGTTTAGGTATTAGAGTATTAGGCTTACGCTTTAGGGTTTAGGGTTTGGGGTTTGGGGTTTAGGGTTTAGGGTTTATGGTTTAGGGTTTAGGGTTTAAGGTTTAGAGTTTTGAGTATTGGATTTCAGTTTAGGGTTTAGGATTTGGGATTTAGGGTTTAGAGTTTAGGTTTTAAGGTTTTGCGTTGACGGTTTAGGTTTTAGGGATTAGGATTTAGGGTTTAGGGGTTAGGGGTTAGGGGTGAGGGGTGAGGGTTTAGGGGTTAGGTGTTTTGGGTTTGGGGTTTTGGGTTTGGGTTTTGGGTTTTGTGTTTTGGGTTTGGGGTTTTGGACTTAGAGTTAAGGGTTTACGGTTTACGATTTGGGATTTAGTGTTTAGGGTTTTGGATTTGGAGTTTTGGATTTAGAGTTTAGGGTTTACAATTTACGGTTTAGCGTGTTGTGTTCAGGGTTTAGGGTTTAAGGTATGGGTTTAGGGTTTTAGAGTTTGGGTTTAGGGTTTAAGTTTTAGCTTGTTGGGTTTAGGGTTTAGTGTTTCAGATTTTGGTTTTAGGGTTTAGGGTTTAGCATTTAGGGCTTAGGTTTTATGGTTTACGGTTTACGGTTTTGGATTTGGGTTTTAGGGTTTAGGGGTTAGGGTTTAACGTTAGGGGTTTTAGATTAAGAGTTTATGGTATAGGGTTTCAGATTTAGCATTTAGGGTTTGGGGTTTGGGGTTTTGGATTTAGAGTTTAGGGTTTAAGGTTTATGGTTTCGGGTTTAGGGCTTAGTGTGTAGGGTATTGGGTTTGGGGTTTAGGGTTTAGGGTTTGGGGTTTTAGGTTTAGGTTTGTAGATTTTGGGTTTAAGGTTTGGCGTTTAGGGTTTAGGGTTAAGGGTTCAGGGTTTACAATTCTGGGTTTTAGGGTTAGGGTTTATGGTTTAGGATCTATGGTTTGACGGTATAGGATTTTGGGTTTAGGGTTCAGGGTTTGGGGTTTTGGATTTAGAGTTTAAGGTTTAAAGTTTATGGTGTATGGTTTACGGTTTGGGCTTTTGGGATTACGTTTTAAGGTTTTGGATTTAGGGTTTAGGGTTTGGCATTTAGGGTTTAGTGTTTAGCATTTAAAGTTTAGGTATATGGTTTATGGTTTAGGGTTTCGGGTTTCGGGTTTTGGATTTAAAGTTTAGGGTTTAGGGTTTAAGGTGAGTATTCAGCATTTAGGATTTAGGGTTTAGGGTTTGAGGTTTTAAATTTAGAGTTTACAGTTTAGGGTTTTGAGTATTGGGTTTGCAGTTGAGGGTTTAGGGTTTTAGATTTTGGGTTTAGGGTTTAGGTTTGTTTCTTAGGGTTTAGGGTTTAGGGTTTGGCATTTAGGATTTAAAGTTTAGGGTTTAGGGTTTAGGATTTAAATTTAGGGTGTAGGGTTTAGAGTTCAAGGTTTAGGGTTTGGGGTTTAAGGTTTGGTGTTTAGGGTTTAGGGTTTAGGGTTTAGATTCAGCATTTAAGGTTTAACGTTTTGGGTTTTGGATTTAGAGTATTGGGTTTACGGTTTAGGGTTTAGGGTTTGGGGTTTAGGGTCTAGGGTTTAAGGTTTAGGGTTTAGATTTTGGGTTTAAGATATGATGTATAGGGTTTAGGGTATTCTTTTGTTGTTAGGGTTTAGGGTTTGGCGTTAAGGATTTAGAGTTCAGGGCTTAGGATTTAGGGTTTAGGGTTTAGGGTTCAAGGATTAGGTTTTAGGGTTTAGGGTTTAGGTTTAGTGTTTAGGGTCTAAGGTCTGGGGTGTAGGGTTTAGGAATTAGGGCTTAGGGTTTAGGGTTTAAGGGTTTGGGATTAGGGTTTTGGCTTTTAGATTTTGGGGTTAGGGTTTAGGGTTTGGGATTATTATTTTGGCTTTATCATTTAGGGTTTAGGGTTTAGGGCTAAGGATTTGGGTTTTTTGATTTAGAGTTTAGGGTTTAGGGTTTGGGATTCAGCAGTTAGGGTTTAAGGTTTAGGGTTATGGGGTTTTGGATTTAGAGTTTAGGGTTTAGGGTTTTGGGTTTAAGGTTTAGGGTATTGGGTTTAGGGTTTAGGGTTTTAGATTTTGGGTTTAGGGTTTGTTACTTTGATTTAGGGTTTAGGATTTAGGGTTTGGAGTTTAGGATTTAGGGTTTAAAGTTTGGGGTTTAGGGTTTAATGTTTGGGGTTTTGAATTTAGAGTTTAGGGTATACGGTTTACGGTTTTGTGATTCAGGGTGTAGGTTTCAGGGTTTTGGGGTTTAGGGTTTTGGTTTTCGGCTTTAGAGTATAGGGTTTAGGGGTTAAGGTTTTGGATTTAGGGTTTAGGGGTTACGATCTAGAGTTTAGAGTTTAGGATTTTGGGTTTAAGGTTTAGGTTTGTTTCTTAGGGTTTAGGGTTTAGGGTTTGGCATTTAGGATTTAAAGTTTAGGGTTTAGGGTTTAGGATTTAAATTTATGGTTTAGAGTTTAAGGTTTGGGGTTTGGGGTTTGGTGTTTAGGGTTTAGGGTTTAGGGTTTGGATTCAGCATTTAGGGTTTAAGGTTTAGGGTTTTGGATTTAGAGTTTAGGGTTTAGATTATTGGGTTTACGGTTTGGGGTTTAGGGTTTATGGTCTGGGGTTTAAGGTTTAGGGTTTTGGATTTAGAGTTTAGGGTTTACATTATTGGGTTTACGGTTTGATGTCTAGTGTTTAGGGTATTCTTTTGTTGTTAGGGTTTAGGGTTTAGGGTTTGGCATTAAGGATTTAGAGTTCAGTGCTTAGGATTTAGGGTTTAGGGTTTAGGGTTCAAGGATTGGGTTTTAGGGTTTAGGGTTTAGCTTTAGGGTTTAGGGTCTAGGGTCTGGGGTGTAGGGTTTAGGATTTAGGGCTTAGGGTTTAGGGTTTAAGGGTTTGGGATTAGGGTTTTGGCTTTTAGATTTTGGGCTTAGGGTTTAGGGTTTGGGATTATTGTTTTGGCTTTAGCGTTTAAGGTTTAGGGCTAAGGATTTGTGTTTTTTGATTTAGAGTTTAGGGTTTAGGTTTTGGGATTCAGCCATTAGGGTTTAGGGTTTAGGGTTTTGGGTTTTGGGTTATGGGGTTTTGGATTTATAGTTTAGGGTTTAGGGTTATGGGTTTAAAGTTTAGGGTATTGGGTTTAGGGCTTAGGGTTTTAGATTTTGGGTTTAGGGTTTATTACTTTGGATTTAGGGGTTAGGATTTAGGGTTTGGGGTTAGGATTTAGAGTTTAAAGTTTGGGGTTTAGGGTTTAAGGTTTGGGGTTTTAGATTTAGAGTTTAGGGTATACGGTTTCCGGTTTTGTGATTCAGGGTGTAGGTTTTAGGGTTTTGGGGTTTAGGGTTTTGGTTTTCGAATTTAGAGTATAGGGTTTAGGGGTTAAGGTTTTGGATTTAGGGTTTAGGGTTTACGATCTACAGTTTAGAGTTTAGGGTCTTCGATTTAGGGTTAAAGGTTTAGGGTTTGGGGTTTAGGATTTAGTGTTTATGGTTTAAAGTTTACGGTTTAGGGTTTAGCATTTAAGGTTTAGGGTTTAGGGTTTAGGGTTAGTGTTTAGGGTTCAGGGTTTAGGGTTTAGGATTTAGAGTTTAGGATTTAGGGTTTAGGGTTTAGGGTTTAGGGTTTATGGTTTAAGGTTTAGGGTTTGGGTTTTGGGGTTTAGGGTTTTGGATTTAGAGTTATGGGTTTAGGGTTTTCAACTGGGGGTTCAACGTTTAGGGTTTAGGGTTTTGGATTTATTGTTTAGGGTTTAGGGTTTAGCGTTTAAGGCTTAGCATATTGGGTGTAGGGTTTCAAATTTGGAGTATTGGGTTTAAGGTTTGGGGTTTTGGGGATTAGGGTTTAGTGTTTAGGGTTTATGATTTTTGGATTACCATTTAGGGTTCAGGGTTTGGGGTTTTTGATTGAGAGTTTAAGGTTTAGGGTTTAGGGTATTGGGTTTAGGGTTTAAGGTTTGGGGTTTAGGGTTTTGGATGAGTTTAGGGTATTAGATTTTTGGTTTAGGGTTTGGCATTTAGGATTTTGGGTTTCGGGTTGGGGGTTTCGGATTTAGGGTTTAGGGTTTAGGGTTTAGGATTTAGTATTTAGGGTATTGGGTTTTGGGTTTAGGGTTTGGGGTTTTCGATTTTCAGTTTACAGTTTGGCATTTAGCATTTAGGGTTTTGGGTTTACGATTCAGGGTTTAGGTTTTGGGGTTTCGAATTTAGGGTTTAGAGTTTAGGATTTAGTGTTTTGGGTCCATGGTATTCGGTTTAGGGTTTGGGCTTTGGGCTTTGTGTTTTAGACTTTAGGGTTTTGGGATTTTGGATTTAGAGTTCAGGGTTTACGGTCTACGGTTTACGATTTACGATTTGGGGTGTAGCACTTAGGGTTTAGGGTTTAGGGTGTTCGGTTTAGGGTTTAGGATTTAAGGTTTAGGGTTTAGGATTTACGGTTTAGGATTAGGGTTTAATGTTTAGGGTTTATAGTTTAGGGTTTACGATTTATGGTTTAAGGTTTTGGGTTTGGGGTATAGGGTTTTGGGTTTAAGGTTTTGGATTTAGAGTTAAAAGTTTTGAGTTTAGGGTTTAGGGTTTAAGGTTTGTAGTTTTGGATATAGAGTTTATGGTTTAGGGTTTTGCATATTGGGTTTAGAGTTTAAGGTTTAGGTTTCAGGGTTTCGGGCTTAGGGTTTAGGGATTAGGGTTTGGGGTTTGGATTTAGAGTTTAGGGTTTAGGGTAAGGTATTGGTTTAGGGTTTAGGGTTTCGAGTTTGGGGTTTAGGGTTTAGGATTTAGGGTTAAGGTTTAGGGTTTAGGGTTTTAGATTTTTGGTTTCGGGTTTTGCATTTAGAGTTTAGGGTATAGGGTTTATAGTTTGTTGTTTAGGGTTTAGGGTTTAGGTTTAGTGTTTTTCGTTTAAGGTTTAGGGTTCAGGGTTTTGGGTTTTGGGTTTAGGGTTTTAGGTTTAGGGTTTAGGGTTTAGGGTTTAAGGTATTGGGTTTAGGGTATAGGGTATTGGTTTAGGGTTTAAGGTTTTGGGTTTAGGGTTTCGTGTTTTGGATTTAGAGTTTAGGTTTTAGGGTTTAGGGTATAGGGTATTGGTTTAGGGTTTAGGGTTTAGGTTTGGGGTTTAGGGTTTAAGGTTTCACGTTTAGTGTTTAGGGTTTTAGATTTTGGGTTTGGGGTTTGGCATTTAGCATTTAGGGTTTAGGGTTTAGGGTTTGTTGTTTAGGGTTTAGGGTTTTTCGTTTAGGGTTTAAGGTTTAGGGTTCAGGGTTTTTTTAGGTTTAGGGTTTACTGTTTACGGTTTAGGATTCAGCGTTTATGGTTTAGG
Source organism: Senna tora (assembly GCA_014851425.1). Lineage (NCBI taxonomy): Eukaryota > Viridiplantae > Streptophyta > Magnoliopsida > Fabales > Fabaceae > Senna > Senna tora. Next base: position 24,597,807 of record CM026261.1, on the reverse strand, counting down.
GTTTAGGGTTTTGGATTTAGAGTATAGGGTTTAGGGTTTCGAGTTTACAGTTTAGGGAATTGGGTTTCCGGTTTTGGGCTTAGGGTTAAGGTTTAGGGTTTAGGTTTTAGGGTTTTGGATTTAGAGTTTAGGGTTTAGGTTTCTGGTTTAGGGATTTGGGCTTAGGATTTAGGGTTTAGGGTTTTGGGTTTAGGTTGGTTTAATGTTTAGGGTTTGGCATTTGGCATTTAGGGTTTAGGATTTAGGGTTTAGGGATTTGGGCTTAGTGTTTAGGGTTTAGGGGTTTGGGTTTAGGGTTTTAGATATCTAGTTTAGGGTTTAAGGTTTGGCATTTAGGATTTACGGTTTTGGGTTTTTGATTTGTGGTTTGGGGTTTAGGGTTTGGGGTTTTTGATTTAGAGTTTAGGGTTTAGGGTTTCAAATTTAGGGTTGTAGATATTGGGTTTAGGGTTTGGCGTTTATGGTTTAGGTTTTGTGGTTTAGGGTTTAGGGTTGACGGTTTAGGGTTAAGGTTTTGTTGTTTAGTGTTTAGGGTTTGAGATTTTGGATTTGGTGTTTATGGTTTAGGGTTTAGGGTATGGATTATGCATTTAGGGTTTGGAAATTTTTGATTTATGGTTTAGGGTTTAGGGTTTATCATGTTGGGTTTAGGGTTTAGGGTTTAGGCTTTGGGTTTAGGGTTTTAGATTTTGCTTATAGAGTTTAAGGTTTGCGATTTAGGGTTCAAGGTTTAGGTTTTAGGGTTGTAGATTTTGGGTTTAGGGTTTGGCATTTAGGATTTTGGGTTTAGGGTTTTGGGTATAGTTTTTAGGGTTTTCGGTTTAGGATTTACGGTGTAGTGTTTTTGGTTTAGGGTTTTGCGCTTGGGGTTCTGGGTTTGGGGCGTTGGATTTAGAGTTTATGTTTTGGATTCAACATTAAGGGTTTAGGGTTCAAGTTTTTGGTTTGGAGTTAGAGTATAGGGTTTAGGGTTTAGGGTTTTTGATTTAGAGTTTAAGCTTTAGGGTATAGGGTTTAGTGTCTTAGGATTAGGGCGTAGGGTTTAGGGTTTGGGGTTTAAGGTTTAGGTATTAGGGTTTTATGTTTAGGTCTTAGGGTTTAGGGTTTGGCATTTAGGGTTTAGGGTTTAGGATGCAAAGTTGAGGGTTTATGGTTTAGGGATTAGGGTTTGGGGTTTTGGATTTAGAGTTTAGGGTTTCGATTCAGCATTTAGGGTTTAGGGTTTTCGGGTTAGGGTTTGGTGTTTGGGATTTTGAGTTTAGGGTTAGGAGTTTAGAGTATTGGGTTTAGGGTTTAGGGTTTAGGGTTTACGATTTAGGCTTTTAGATTTTGGGTTTAGGGTTTTGTGTTTTGGTTTGTTGTTTAAGGTTTAGGGTTTTGCGTTGTGGATTTAGAGTTTAGGGTTTAGGGTTTGGGGTTTAGGGTTTGGGGTTTAGGGTTCAGGGTTTGGGGTTTAGGGTTTAGGGTTTTAGATTTTTGGTTTAGGTTTTGATGTTTAGGGTTTAGTGTTTTTGTTTGTTGTTTAGGGTTTAGGGTTTAGGGTTTAGCTTTTAGGATTCAGAGTTTAGGGTTTAGGGTTCAGAGTTTAAGGTTTAGGGTTTTGGTTCTAGGGTTTAGGGTTTAGGGTTTTGGTGTTACGATTTAGGGTTTAGGGATTAAGGTTTACCGTTTAGGGTTTTGGATTTAGAGTTTAGGGTTTAGGGTTTGGGGTTCTAGATTTAGAGTTAAGGGTTTACGGTTTACGGTTTGGGATTCAGCGTTTAGGCTTTAGGGTTTAGGGTTTGGGGTTTTGGATTTAGAGTTTAGGGTTTAGGGTTTAGCTTGTTGGGTTTAGGGTTTTCAGTTTTGGCCTTGGGTTTAGGGTTTTCGGTTTTGGGTATAGGGTTTAGGGTTTAGGGTTTAGGGTTTTAGATTTTGGGTTTAGGGTTTCGGGTATAGGGTTTGGCCTTTAGGGTTTACGTTTTAGGATTTAAAGTTTAGGGTTTAGGGTTTGGGGTTTGGGATTTATGGTTTGGGGTTTTGGAATTAGACTTTAGTGTTTAGGGTTTAGCATTTAAGGTTTAAAGTATCGGGTTTAAGGTCTAGAGTTTAGGGCTTGGCATACATGAGCTTGTTTATATTATTTTCTTGAGATTTAAAGTAAATAGTAAAATCTTTCACCGTAAGTAGAAGTATGATTTGTTTTGAAATGTAGGAAATAGGGATGGATAAAGGTTGGTTAGAGATTAAGAATAGGGATGACCCAAGATATATTAGAGGAATAGATGGTTTCCTCGAGTGGGCTTTCAGTCAATCGGGTGTGAGTACTATGATTCGGTGCCCTTGCAAGAGGTGCATGAACACAAGTTTCAAGTTGAGGTGCAAAGTAAGGGAAGATCTGCTGAAAAGGGGGTTTTGGATATTTATAGAGTGTGGGACTTACATGGAGAAGTCATGACAAGAATGAACACTACAATTCAAAAGATGGGGATAGTGATGAGGAGGACCATATTATCGAGATGATCCATGATGCATGCGGTTTTAGAAATATAGACGAAATAAACGATGGTCCTGAAATCCCCGAAGAGCCGAATATGAACGCAAAGAAATTCTATGAATTATTGCAAGATGCCAAGGCAGAACTTTATCCAGGGTGTCAAAAAGTGTCTAAATTGGCTTTCATTGTGAGGCTACTCCACTTAAAGTGCCTCAATCATTGGAGTAATCGATCTATGGATGCTCTGTTAAGTCTCATCAAGGAAATTCTTCCAGATGGGGCATTTGTTCCAAATTCTTATTATGAAGCCAAGAAGGTTATTCGAGACCTAGGATTGGATTACACTAAAATAGATGCTTGTCAGAATGATTGTATTTTATATTAGAGAGAACATGCTGACAAGCAATCATGCCCTACGTGCAAGGAGCCTAGATGGAAGTCATGTAGAAAGAAGGGCAAAAAAAGACCCCATAAGGTCTTCCACCATTTTCCTTTAAAACCAAGGTTGGAAAGGTTGTAAATGGCAAAAGAAACAGCTAAAAAGATGAGATGGCATAAGGAGAAGCGTATTAATGACAATATACTAAGGCATCCTGCCAACTCCAAGGCATGGAAATCCTTTGATACCCAACACCCTAACTTTTCTGCCGCCCTTAGAAACGTTTGTTTAGGTCTTGCAAGTGATGGATTTCAGCCATATGGGAATATGAGCAATAGTCACAGTATTTGGCCTGTTGTTTTAACGCCATATAATTTGCCACCATGGGATTGCATGAAGCAACCTTACTTCATGTTGTCACTTCTTATTCCGGGCCCTAAGTCTCCAGGGGATAAAATAGATGTTTATTTGCAACCACTGATCGAAGAGCTAAAAGAATTATGGGAGGATGGGGTGGATACATATGATGGCCACACACAGTCTAATTTCATGATGCGTGCGGCTATTATGTGGACTATAAATGACTTTCCTGCTTATGCGAACTTGTCGGGGTGGTCAACCAAAGGTCATCGGGCATGCCCTTGTTGCCATGAAGACACACATTTTGTTCGTTTAAGACACAAAATTGGTTACGTGGGTCATCGTCGCTTTCTACCTATTAACCATGCTTGGCGTCGTAACACGAGGGCATTTGATGGGAAGGTCGAAAATGGTGTTGCGCCAATTCTCTTAAGTGGTGACGAAGCGCTTAGGCAACTACAAAGACTAGAACCTGTGACTTTCGGAAAACGTGGAAAGAGAAAACGTGAGGACAATAGCAATGCTTATAACTGGAAGAAAAAGAGTATTTTTTACAATTACCTTATTGGAAATCCCTTTTACTAAGACATAACCTTGATGTCATGCATATAGAGAGGAATGTATCTGACAATATCGTGTCAACGATTATGAACATTAGTGGTAAAACAAAACACACATTGAAGAGTCGTTATGACTGGATGGATTTAGGCATTAGGGATATGTTACTCCCTGTTGAAAACGGGAACAATGTCTTGTTGCCTCCTGCATCTTATGCATTGTCCTCGAAAGAGAAGTTGAAGGTTTGCACTTTCTTGGCTAATTTGAAGGTTCCAGATGCATTTTCCTCGAATATTTCAAGGTGTGTCAACATCCGTGAGAAGAAAATATTCGGATTAAAGTGTCATGATCATCATGTATTGTTGCAAGACATAATCCCACTTGCAATACGTCAGTTGCTGCCTAAGGAAGTTTGTGATCCAGTAATAGAAATAAGTCAATATTTCAAGAATCTTGGCTCAAACTGCTTGACAAATGAAGATCTTGAAATTCTTGACAGAGAAATTTCAACTACATTGTGCAAAATGGAGACAATATTTCCACCGACATTCTTTGATATCATGAATCACTTGCTAATCCACTTAGCGGAAGAGGCAAAGCTCGGTAGACCTGTACAATATCGATGGATGTATCCCATTGAGAGGTAACAAGTTCTAACTGTAAGTCTACTTCAATGTTTTATATGATGACTTTAACCACTAGAATAAATAACATGTTTAACTTATGTATATAGATACTTGCGAACACTCAAGTCATATGTCCGCAACAAGGCTGGACCAGAAGGTTCAATTGCAGAGGGTTATCTGGCTGAAGAATGTTTAACATTTTGTTCACGATACTTGAAGAATATCACGACAAAGTTTAATAAACCTCCAAGGAATGATGATGGATTTATTCCAGATTGTAAGATATCTGTCTTTAAAAATACATTTGAAGCAAAAAGGCGTCCTGAAGACCTTATTATGTCACATGCAGAGCTTCATCAAGCCCGTATGTATGTTCTACAAAATTGTGAAGAGGTTTCGCCATTCCTGCAGTAAGTTCACATAACTTCCCAAAAAAACCTACAAACATCCAAGTGTGTCGTCTTAATTAACTAACTTATTAATGGCGACTTTTGTCGCCACTGTAGCATAACTTTCAGTGGCGACATTTTTCGCGACTGTATCATATCCTTCAATGGCGACAAAAGTCGCCACTGTATCATAACTTTCAGTGGCAACTTTTGTCGCCACCAAACAATAACTTTCAGTCGCGGCATTTTGCGCCACTGAATCCTATCCACCAAAGCTTATATATGACGTCATTTGTTTTGCATAGGTGGCGACTTTTGTCGCCACAGAAAGATACATCTTTGGTGGCGACTTAATTGTGTCGCCACCAAAAAAATTTTCGGCGACGAAGTTATAGGTGGTGGCGTTGTGGCGACCCTATGGTCGCCACCTAAGACTTTTAGTGGCGACTTTTTAACATTCATCGCCACCGAATGTCAAGTTTTTTGTAGTGTTCGAAAACTTGATTTTCTTGTTAATCAATTTTCGCTGGTGAGTGTTTCAAAACTTGATATTCATCAGTTTTAGCCCATGAATGTTTTGAAATTTTGATTTTCTTGTTAATCAATTTTCGCCGATGAGTGTTTCGAAAACTTGATTTTCTTGTTAATTAGTTTTTGTCAATATATGTTTTGAAAATTGGATATTCATCAGTTTTCGCCGATGAGTGTTTCAAAAACTTGACTTTCTAGTTAATCAGTTTTCGCCAATGAGTGTTTTGAAAAATTGATATTCATCAGTGCTCGCCAATGAGTGTTTCGAAAACTTGATTTTCTTGTTAATCAATTTTCGCCGATGAGTGTTTCGAAAACTTGATTTTCTTGTTAATCAGTTTTCGCCGATGAGTGTTTCGAAAACTTGATATTCATCAGTTTTCGCCAATGAGTGTTTCGAAAACTTGATTTTCTTGTTAATCAATTTTCGCCGATGAGTGTTTCGAAAACATGATATTCATTAATTTTCATCGTTTAGGTTTTGAAAACTTGATATTCATCACTTTTCACCAATGAGTGTTTCGAAAAATTGATTTTCTTGTTAATCAGTTTTCGCCGGTGAGTGTTTCAAAAACTTGATATTCATCAATTTTGACCAATGAGTGTTTCGAAAACTTGATTTTCTAGTTAATCAGTTTTCCCCGATCAGTGTTTCAAAAACTTGATATTGAACAGTTTTTGCCGATGAGTGTTTCGAAAACTTGATTTTCTTGTTAATCAGTTTTCGCCGATGAGTGTTTCGAAAACTTGATATTCTTGTTAATCAGTTTTCGCCGGTGAGTGTTTCGAAAACTTGATATTTATCAGTTTTCGCCAATGAGTGTTTCGAAAACTTGATTTTCTTGTTAATCAGTTTTCGCCGATAAGTGTTTTAAAAACATGATATTCATTAATTTTCATCGATTAGTGTTTCGAAACTTGATATTCTTCAGTTTTTGCCAATGAATGTTTCGAAAACTTGATTTTCTTGTTAATCAGTTTTCACCAGTGAGTGTTTCGAAAACTTGATTTTCTTTTTAATTAGTTTTCGCTGATGAGTGTTTTAAAAACTTGATATTCATCAATTTTCGCCAATGAGTTTTTTGAAAACTTGATATTCATCAGTTTTTGCCAATGAGTGTTTCGAAAACTTGATTTTCTTGTTCATCAGTTTTCGCTGAAGAGTGTTTCGAAAACATGATATTCATTAGTTTTCCCCAATGAGTTTTTCAAAAACTTGATTTTCTAGTTAATCAGTTTTCGTCGATGAGTGTTTCGAAAACTTGATATTCATCAGTTTTCGCCGGTGAGTGTATCGAAAATTTGATATTCATCAGTTTTCGCCAATGAGTGTTTCGAAAACTTGATTTTCTTGTTAATTAGATCTCGCCGGTGAGTGTTTTGAAAACTTGATTTTCTTGTTAATCAGTTTTCGCCGATGAGTGTTTCGAAAATTTGATAGTTTTCACTTTTCGCCAATGTGTGTTTCGAAATCTTGTTTTTCTTGTTAATCAGTTTTCGCCGGTGAGTGTTTCAAAAACTTGATATTGGTCAGTGTTCACCAATGAATGTTTCAAAAACTTAATTTTCTTGTTAATCAGTTTTCGCCGTTATGTGTTTTGAAAATTTGATATTGATCAGTTTTCGCAGGTGAGGGTTTCGGACACTTGACATTCTTATGTTTTCGCCAATGAGTGTTTTGAAAACTTGATTTTCTTGTTAATTAGTTTTCGCTGGTGAGTGTTTCGAAAACTTGATACTCATCAGTTTTCGCCAGTGAGTGTTTCGAAAGCATAATATTCATCAGTTTTCACCAATGAGTGTTTCGAAAACTTGATTTTCTTGTTAATCAGTTTTTTGCCGATGAGTATTTCAAAAAGTTGGTATTCATCAGTTTTCGCCGGTGAGTGTTTCGAAAACTTGATATTCATCAGTTTCCGCGAAAGAGTGTTTCAAAAACATGATTTTCTTGTTAATCAGTTTCTGCAGGTGAGTGTTTCGAAAACTTCATATTCATCAGTTTTCGCCGGTTAGTGTTTCGAAAACTTGATATTCATCAGTTTTCGCTAATGAGTGTTTCGAAATCTTGATTTTCTTGTTTTTCAGTTTTCGCCAATGAGTCTTTCGAAAACTTGATATTGATCAATTTTCGCCGATGAGTATTTCAAAAACTTGATATTCATCAGTGTTCGCCAATGAGTGTTTCGAAAACTTGATTTTCCGGTTAATCAATTTTCGCCAATGAGTGTTTTGAAAACTTGATATTCATCAGTTTTTGTCGATGAGTGTTTCGAAAACTTGATATTCATCAGTTTTCGGCAATGAGTGTTTCGAAAGCTTGCATTTCTTGTTAATCAATTTTCACCGATGAGTGTTTCGAAAACTTGATATTCATTAGTTTTCGCCGGTGAGTGCTTCGAAAACTTGATTTTCATCAGTTCCGCAAATGATTGTTTCAAAAATTTGATTTTCTTGTTTATTAGTTTTTGCCGGTGAGTGTTTCGAAAACTTTATATTCATCAGTTTTCGCCGGTGAGTGTTTCAAAAACTTGGTATTCATCAGTTTCTGCGAATGAGTGTTTCAAAAACATGATTTTCTTGTTAATCAGTTTTTGTTGATAAGTGTTTTGAAAACTTGATATTCATCAGTTTTCGCGAATTAGTGTTTCAGAAACTTGATATTCATCAGTTTTCGCAAGTGAGTGTTTCAAAAACTTAATTTTCTTGTTAATCAGTTTTTGCCGGTGAGTGGTTCGAAAACTTGATATTCATCAGTTTTCGCCTTTGAGTGTTACGATATCTTGATTTTCTTGTTAATCAGTTTTCGCCGATGAGTTAATCGAAAACTTGATATTCATCAGTTTTCGCCAATGAGTGTTTCGAAAACTTGATTTTATTGTTAATAAGTTTTCGCCGATGAGTGTTTTGAAAACTTCATATTCATCAATTTTCGCCAATGAGTGTTTCGAAAACTTGATATTCATCATTTTTGCCAATGAGTGTTTCGAAAACTTGATTTTCTTGTTAATCAATTTTCGCCGATGAGTGTTTAAAAGACTTGACATTCATTAGTTTTCGCCGATTAGTGATTCAGAAACTTGATGTTCATCAGTTTTCGCCAATGAATGTTTCGAAAACTTGATATTGTTGTTAATCAGTTTTTGCCGGTGACTGTTTCGAAAACTTGATATTCATATGTTTTCACCAATGAGTGATACGAAAACTCGATTTTCTTGTTAATCTGTTTTCGCCGGTGAGTGTTTTGAAATCTTGAAATTCATTAGTTTTCGCCAATGAGTGTTTCGAAAATTTGATTTTCTTGTTAACCAGTTTTCACCGATGAGTGCTTCGAAAACTTGATTTTCTTGTTAATCAATTTTCGCTGATGAGTGTTTCAGAAATTTGATATTTATCAGTTTTTGCCAATGAGTGTTTCAAAAACTTCGTTTTCTTGGTAGTCAGTTTTCGCCGATTAGTGTTTCGAAAACTTGATTTTCTTGTCAATCAGTTTTCACCGATGAGTCTTTTGAAAACTTGATATTCATCAGTTTTTGCCGAAGAGTGTTTCGAAAACTTGATTTTCTTGTTAATAAGTTTTCGCCGATGAGTGTTTCGAAAACTTGATATTCATCAGTTTTCACCAATGAGTGTTTCGATAACTAGATTTTCTTGTTAATCAGTTTTCGCTGATGAGTGTTTCGAAAACTTGATATTCATCAGTTTTTCCCAATGAGTGTTTCGGAAACATGATATTTATCAGTTTTCACCAATGAGTGTTTCGAAAACTTGATTTTCTTGTTAATCAGTTTTCGTCGATGAGTGTTTTAAAAACTTGATATTCATCAGTTTTCGCCAATGAGTGTTTTGGAAACTTGATATTCATTAGTTTTTGCCAATGAGTGTTTCGAAAACTTGATTTTCTTGTTAATCAGTTTTCGCCGATGAGTGTTTCGAAAACTTGATATTCTACAGTTTTCGCCGGTGAGTGTTTTCCAAACTTGATATTCTTCCGTTTTCACCACTGAGTGTTTCGAAAACTTGATTTTCTTGTTATTCAGTTTTCGCCGGTGAGTGTTTCGAAAACTTTATATTCATCAGTTTTCGCCAATGAGTGTTTCGAAAACTTGATTTTCATGATAATCAGTTTTTGTCGGTGAGTGTTTCGAAAACATGATATTCATCAAGTTTCGCCAATGAGTGTTTCGAAAATTTTATTTTCTTGTTAATCCGTTTTCGCCGATGAGTGTTTCGAAAATTTAATATTCATCAGTTTTCGCCAATGAGTGTTTCGAAAACTTGATTTTCTTGTTAATCAGTTTTCGCCGATGAGTGTTTCGAAAATTTGATATTCATCAGTTTTCACCAATGAGTGTTTCAAAAACTTGATTTTCTTGTTAATCAGTTTTCGCCGATGAGTGTTTCGAAAACTTGATATTCATCAGTTTTCGCCGATGAGTGTTTTGAAAACTTTGTATTCTTCAGTTTTTGTCGGTGAGTGTTTCGAAAACTTTATATTCATCAGTTTTTGCCAATTAGTGTTTCGAAAACTTGATTTTCTTGTTAATCAGTTTTCGCCGATGAGTGTTTTGAAAACTTGATATTCATCAGTTTTCGCCGATGAGTGTTTCGAAAACTTGATATTCATCAGTTTTCGCCGATGAGTGTCTCAAAAACTTGATTTTTTTGTTAATCAGTTTTCACCGATGAGTGTTTCGGAAACATGATATTCATCATTTTTCGCCATTGAGTGTTTCAAAAACTTGATTTTCTTGTTAATCAGTTTTCGCCGGTGAGTGTTTCAAAAACATGATATTCATCAGTTTTCGTCGATTAGTGTTTCGAAAACATGATTTTCTTGTTAATCAGTTTTCGCCGATGAGTTTTTCGAAACGTGATATTCATCAGTTTTCGCCAATGAGGTTTTCGAAAACTTGATTTTCTTGTTAATCAGTTTTCGCCGATGAGCGTTTCAAAAATGTGATTTTCTTCTCAATCAGTTTTCACCAATCAGTTTTCGCCGATGAGTGTTTAAAAAAGTTGCTATTCATCATTTTTCGCCGGTGAGTGTTTCGAAAGCTTGATATTCATCAGTTTTCGCCAATGAGTGTTTCGAAAACTTGATTTTCTTGTTAATCAGTTTTCGCCGATGAGTGTTTCGAAAATGTGATATTCATCACTTTTCGCCGGTGAGTGTTCCGAAAACTTGATTTTCATCACTTTACGCAAATGAGTGTTTCGAAAACTTGATTTTCTTGTTAATCTGTTTTTGCCGGTGAGTGTTTCGATAACTTGATATTCATCAGTTCTCACCGGTTAGTGTTTCGAAAACTTGATATTCATCAGTTTTCACCAATGAGTGTTTCGAAAACTTCATTTTCTTGTTAATCAATTTTTGCCGGTGAATGTTTCGAAAACTTGATATTCATCAGTTTTTGCGAATGAGTGTTTCAAAAACTTGATTTTCCTGTTAATTAGTTCTTGCCGGTGAGTGTTTTAAAAACTTGATTTTCTTGTTAATCAGTTTTCACTGATGAGTTGTTTGAAAACTTGATATTCATCAGTTTTCACCAATGAGTGTTTCGAAAACTTGATTTTCTTGTAAATCAGTTTTCGCCGGTGAGTGTTTCAAAAACTTGATATTCACCAGTTTTCGCCAATGAGTGTTTCGAAAACTTGATTTTCTTGTTAATCAGTTTCGCTGGTAAGTGTTTCGAAAACTTGATATTCTTTAGTTTTCGCCAATTAGTGTTTCGAAAACTTGATTTTCTTGTTAATCAGTTTTCGCCGGTGAGTGTTTCGAAAACTTGATATTCATCAGTTTTCGCAGGTGAGTGTTTCGAAAATTTTATATTCAACAGTTTTCGCCAATGAGGGTTTCGAAAACTTGATTTTCTTGTTAATCAGTTTTCGCCAATGAGTGTCTCGAAAACTTGATATTGATCAGTTTTCGCCGATGAGTGTTTTGAAAACTTGATATTCATCAGTTTCCGTGAATGAGTGTTTCAAAAACATGATTTTCTTGTTAACAAGTTTTTGCCGGTGAGTGTTTCGAAAACTTGATATACATCAGTTTTTGATGCTCAGTGTTTCGAAAATTTGATTTTCATCAATTTTCGACAGTAAGTGTTTCGAAAACTTGATTTTCTTGGTAATCAGTTTTTGCCGATGAGTGTTTCGAAAACTTGATAGTCATCGGTTTTCGCCAATGAGTTTATCAAAAACCTATTTTTCTTGTTAATTAGTTTTCGTCGTTGAGTGTTTCGAAAACTTGATATTCATCAGTTTTCGCCGATGAGAGTTTCAAAAACTTGATATTCTCAAATTGTCACCGTTGTGTGTTTCGGAAACTTGATATTCATCAGTTTTTACCATCGAATGTTTTGAAAACCTGAGATTCTTGTTTATCAGTTTCCACCGACGAGTGTTTCAAAAACTTGATATTCATCAGTTTTCGCCGATGTGTGCTTCGGATACTTGACATTGAACAGTTTTCGCCAATGAGTGTTTCGAAAACCTGATTTTCTTGTTAATCAGTTTTTGCAGATCAGTGTTTCGAACATTTCAGATTCATCAGTTTTCGCCGGTTAGTGTTTCGAAAACTTGATATTTATCAGTTTTCGCCAATGAGTGTTTCGAAAACTTGATTTTTTTGGTGATCAGTTTTCGCCGATGAGAGTTTTGGGTACAAGATATTCATCAGTTTTCGTCGATTACTGTTTCGGAAACTTGATATTCATCAGTTTTTGCCAATGAGTGTTTCAAAAACTTGATTTTCTTGTTAATCAGTTTTCGCCGTTACTGTTTCGAAAACATGATATTCATCAGTTTTCACCAATGAGTGTTTCAAAAACTTGATTTTCTTGTTAATAGGTTTTCGCAGGTGAGTGTTTCGAAAACTTTATATTCATCAGTTTTCGCCAGTGAGTGTTTCAAAAACTTGATTTTCTTGTTAATCAGTTTTTGAAGTTGAGTGTTTCGAAAACTTGATATTCATCAGTTTTCGCCGGTGAGTGTTTCGAAAACTTGATATTCATCAGTTTTCGCCAATGAGTGTTTTGAAAACTTGATTTTCTTGTTAATCAGTTTTCGCCGATGAGTGTTTTGAAAACTTGATATTCATCAGTTTTTGCCGGTGAGTGTTTCAAAAACTTGATATTCTTCAGTTTTCGCCAATGAGTGTTTCGAAAACATGATTTTCAGGTTAGTCAGTTTTCGACGATGAGTGTTTCGAAAACTTGATATTCATCATTTTTCGCCAAGGAATGTTTCGACAACTTGATTTTCTTGTTTATTAGTTTTCGCCGGTGAGTGTTTCAAAAACTTGATATTCATCAGTTTTCGCTATTCAGTGATTTGAAAACTTGATTTTCTTGTTTATCAATTTTTGTCGGTGAGTGTTTCGAAAACTTTATATTCATCAGTTTTCGTCGGTGAGTGTTTCGGAAACTTGGTATTCATCAGTTGTTGCCAAAGAGTGTTTCGGAAACATAATTTTCTTGTTTTTCAGTATTCCCCGGTGAATGTTCCGAAAACATGATATTCATCAGTTTTTGCCGATGAGTGTTTCGAAAACTTGATTTTCTTGTTAATAAGTTTTCGCTGATAAGTGTTTCGAAAACTTGATATTCATCAGTTTTCACCAATGAATGTTTCAAAAACATGATTTTCTTGTTAATAAGTTTCATCGATGAGTGTTTCGAAAACTTGATATTGATCAGTTTTCGCCGGTGAGTGTTTCGGAAACTTGATATTCATCAGTTGTCACCAATGAGTATTACAAAAACTTGATTTTCTTGTTGATTAGTTTACACCGACGAGTGTTTCGGAAACTTGATATTCATCAGTTTTCGCCAATAATTATTTTGAAGACTTGATTTTCTTGTTAATCAATTTTCCCCGATGAGTGTTTCGAAAACCTGATATTCATCAATTTTCGCCAGTGAGTGTTTCAAAAACCTTGATATCCATCAGTTTCCCTAAATGAGTGTTTCAAAAACTTAATATTCTTGTAATCACTATT
>CM026261.1:24324125-24584389 GCA_014851425.1 Senna tora | reverse complement strand
TAAGGTGTAAGAGGGGTGGCAGTGACCCCAAGAACCTTAGGATGCCATAATAGGGAAAGGAGACATCCATGGAGGATGCTACCTAGACACAAACACGTTTGGTTGAATTGTGGGCAGGAATGTGCTACAATGTGTGATTGTTTTATTGGTGTTAAATGAGACTATGCGTCTGCTCAGTTAGCGGCACATTGTGTGCTATGGTATAGGCACAAGTTGTTTGATTATAGTATGGAATGCAAGTAGAATAGAAATATGCAGTGAATGGTAGTTCAGGCGTGGGATGGTTTGTAAAGTGAAAGAAAAGACACGGTTGGCGTGTAGAAAAGAAAGTAAGCCCATGGGGCGTTTGAAATTGAAAGTTACAGACAAGAATAAACAGGGCTAGGGGGCATGAGACCGACAAGAAGATGACCACGAAAATGGATCACGACTGTTCGGTATGCTATGGCTGAAGGAAGTGAGTTGTCCTTCCTAAAAGTAAACAGAAAAGAGGTGGTGTATGCCATAATATAGAAGTAGATGTCTACGGACTAGAAAATCAAGATACGGTATATGGAAGGCAAAGTGGCTGAACCATAGGCCGTAGAGATAGATGTTAAGGATTAGAGGCATATGTAAACGTGTAGAGCGTGAACTTAAGCTGAGCAGGAAACAGAGTAAATGGTAAGGCACAGGGAAGGAGCGTAGTCCAACCCTCTGCTCGATCCATGAACTGCTAGTTCCTTAAGCAAACAAGGGGGAAAAAAGGGATTAAGCCCAACCAAACTCTCTTCGGTTGTTTAAGGAAGAGCGTAAAGAATAGGATATTGATCACATGAGAATTTTTTTTTGTAAAAATCTTTTTGGTCTTTCCGGATGAGAGATTCTGAAAGACCCTCAAACTTTTCTTGAAATTACTAGGGATAACCATTGGAAGGCAAATTTTCATAAAAACTCTTTCTCAATTTGTGCCATTCCAAGTGGTTAAACCCTAACCATTTACGAAAACCTTAGGCGTCATTTTCTAAGAAATAAACTTGAATTAATATTTAAAACCTGCAGGGTGCCTAAAAAAACTAACTCATGTGACCAATACCCTATTAAACAATAGTCCTTTTACAAGTAAGCTGTATAAGGATGGTAGAAGTAGTTGAGAAATCACTCGCTTGGAGTGATTAAAGTTAAGTAGACATCGAAAAGCTATAGAGAGTGCTAAAGTACCAGGGGAGTATACAGGTAAACCTAAGGGTTACAAATCAAGGGGCTATAGGGTGATAATGGACTGGAAAGTATTAGACCGAAGCAGGTTTAGAAGTGGGAATGTGAGCAGAACTTCGGGTACCGTCCAAAGATAAAAAAATGAGTGCTATTGCGGTAGATAGCTCTCCAACGAGACATCGTAAGAGATAAACCCCAAGGGGACTCGTGGAGGCCCGAGGGGAGAGAAAGTAGACAGGGATAAGTAGTCCCATAAGGGGGGAAGAGCGGAAGCCTATAGGACCTCATAGGATAAGACTCAAGTAGGAGGTGGAGAACCAACTACTACTGTAAGTGTATGTATAGTACACAGATTGTAGTGGAGAATGCTAGGTAAGCTAGTTCCACAGGTTGGTGAACCATAAATCTGTTAGTCTGAAGCCCGTGTATGGTTGGAGACTAAGTGGACAAACCAAACGTATATATGGCCATGTGGGTGCAATAAAGGGAAAATTAACTGTAAGGACGGTTAATCAAGAAGGAGAATTTAGTGAGTAACGAGTATTGAGAAATACTCGAAGAAAGAGTACCACACGTAGGTACGAAATGGAAAAGAAGAGAGTGAATACGGAAACGGAGTCGGGTAAGCATCTGGGGATGTGAGCCAAAATGATAAAGCAGGTATGCTACCATTGGGAGCGATTGGTCTCAACTTGTAACACACTTGCAAGTGGCGGTATATGTTCGTGAACATATGCCACACTGTAAGAAAGGAAAGAGTCAAACCGTGGCAGCGGATCCCGTTTGGTCAAGGGGAGTAGAGCATGTCCGGAAAGGTTCATACCGGAGTTAATGGATCAAGTATTCCAAGTAGGAATACAGGATCTAAGTGAGTTAAGGAGTCCGACTGGGCCAAGTTAGGGTAAAAGCCAACGGAAACCCAACGAGTAGAGTTAGCATAGGATGTTCAACTCTAAGTGCACTAACATGAGGATGGTATAGATATCCACAGTCATAGTCGTGTTAGGTGAGGTCTTCGAATGAGAAGACCGAACTTAGCCTGAGGCAAAGTAATGAGTATGATGGTAAGGAGGAGACTGATGAGTTTCCATTATAAACAGAAATGACTACAAGTAGTAGTCAGAGAAGAGGCTAAGTCAGTCAGACATAGGATGTCAACAGGTAGTAACCTGTGGGCTAGACACCTCGGCCTAGCCTGTGGTGGACACCTAAGACCAACTAAATTGGTTCTAAAGCTCTTCTTATACACCCTTTTAGTTCTAGACGCACCCGATTATGTTTTTCATAATTAAGGAGGTTGTGGTTGAATTCTTAATCGGAAAATAAGGGAAATCATTGAACGAGTAAGCCAATAACTCTTTTGAGCCATAAATTTCTTCCTTTGTTAGTAAAAATTACTTGTGAACACATGAAGTGGAATTAAGATAAGTTAGTATCTCCAACCCCAAAGCTTTTTAGAAATTCTAAATGATACGAATATGTGAAGGTCGAGTACGAATACATTATAGATTTTTTAAAAGAGCAAGTAGACGACATAAATAGCCAAGCATCCAATCCTTGGCAATGTCTAGAGGGTACATGAGCATTAGCATGACATGTGCATGATAATTGCTTAGTTACAAGTGGCTAACTGCTTAAACGCATGTGTATAGGGCACCACAGGGTAGTTGGAGCTTCAGGTACTCCGAGGACTGAACATGAGGGCCAACAAGGTGAGTGGCTCTCCCATCCCTGCCCTACAGGGTTGGATGACTACGTGGATAAGTGGTTTGCTCTATTATATGTATCTATTATACTATATGTGGGTTATTCGATGAAATTGCGTTATGCTTGTATAGTCAATAAGTAGAAAAATAAATATGTAAATTGCATATGTGTTCTATCTAATTAGGCTCAAGGTGTACATGTGATAGCATGGTTCACTGAGACTTATATGTTACCGTGAGTAGGATTGAGTCGAAGCTTTACAGGCGAGAAATCGTAAATGATAGAAGCCAACTGAATTGATTATAACTATAGAGATTTTGATCGTATAATATTCTAAGGAAAGTGGATTTAGTCTCTCAGGTGTGAAATGAGTGTGTTGCATAACCAGTAGGGAGGAACTAGGTTCAACGGGGGCAATGAGTATAGTAGTCAATCAGTTTTTCATGGGGTATTGTCCAAGATTAAGTACTTAGATTGGGTTGGTCTAGGATAGTCCGGGTAGATCGAGTCAGTCATCTTGGTTTAGCTAACCAGAGATATAATACCAATGAGTAAGCCACTTAGTGGCCATTACCTTGGTTGAACCGAGGTCAGATAACTCGCCGACTATTGCTCTAAGTGAGACTTGGAGTCAGAAGGCTCTAGTGTGATCAACTAGGTTCAAATACGAGATTGCCTTCGGGCCAGTATTTCTCTTAGCGAAAAGCTGGAGACAGAAATTAAATGTATATCAACACATGTATATGAACTCATATGATATGTTGCTTATGGAAATATAAGATATATATGTGGATGATATACGTACGGAGTGGAAAGTATGTTAGGAGCATGAATTAGGATTATTGTTGTGAACATGATGTATTGGTTGAATGATCACATTAATTGTTGCAATGTAATCCGTTTCATGCGCTTGTGATTGTGATTTGCTCCCTTTCCCCAACTGTAGTGGTACCCGCTGCTACGCCAAGGATGGGGGAGCTCCTCACTCAGTCCGTTTGACTCACCCCCTAACTTAAACGTTTCACATACAGGTGGCTCAGCCATCGGGAACGCGTCCACTTCTTCTCAAGGAGGCGGAAAAATCTGAAGACCACACGCTTTGTCCGCGTGGGTAGTCTATTTTGATTATGTTGTTACGTCTTGATGTATATATAAATCCTTTTGGAAGTAGCTTTTGTACATATACAACTGCTGTATATATATATGTCATACTTTAGCATTGTCGGCTTCATACAGGTTAAAGATAGGTCACGGTTTTTGGGAATTAGGCTATGATATGGTATATTATATATATGACTTCCGCATGTGACTAGGATAGATCGCACGCATTGAGGCGTGTGATCAATTTGTAAACTATATGTATGTGTGGTTGAATATATGTATGTATAGACTGAAACGGTGCTGAGCGAACCGTGGATTGCAGGTTACTTAGGTCACCAGAAATGGATGGCCACATATGTATTATATATTGATTGTATTAGAAAAGGGTAGATATGAACATGTATAAATGTTATTCAGGGATTAAAGGCTTCCAGGACAGGGGAAATCCTACCCGACAGTTCTAGAATCTCAAACGGTCCGATGTATCTTGGACTTAGCTTGCCTTTCTTGCCAAATCTCATCACGCCCCTCATCGGTGAAATTTTTAAGAAAACCTGCTCACCCACAGCAAACTCTAACTCTCTTCTCCGGTTGTCAGAATACGACTTCTGCCTACTCTGAGCTGTGGCAAGCCTTCCTCTAATGGACTTTATCTTGTCCGAAGCATCCTGCACAAGTTCTAGACCAACCAACTTGTCCTTTCTGACCTCGAACCACCCAATCGGGGACCTGCACTTCCGACTGTACAAGGCCTTGAAGGGTGCCATCTGAATACCGGATTGGTAACTGTTGTTGTAGGCAACCTCTGCTAACAGCAGGTATTTCTCCCACCTTTCGCTGAAATCCATAATACATGCCCTAAGCATCTCCTCTAAAATCTGAATGGTCCTCTCGTACTGCCCATCCGTCTAGGGATGAAATGCTGTACTCAGATCAACCCTTGTCCCCCATGCTTTATGCAATGCTCTCCAGAATAGAGAGGTAAACTGTGGCCCCCTGTCAGAGATAATCGACACCGGTACTCCATGCAACCTCACTATCTCTGATAGGTACAACTGGGTACACTGAACCACTCCTTAAGTGGTCTTAACTGGCAGGAAAAGTGCAGACTTGGTCATCCGATCAACGATTACACAAACTGAATCGAATCCCCTCTGAGATCGCGGCAATCCTAACACAAAATCCATAGTAATTCTCTCTCATTTCGATTCATGGATTTCTATCTGTTGATGTGTTTCGGCGGGCTTTTGGTGCTCAGCCTTAACTTGCTGACACACTAGACACCTAGATACGTAGTCTGCCACATCTTTCTTCATACCATTCCACCAGTACAATCCTCTCAGATCCTGATACATTTTATTACTACCCGGATGGATTGTGTACGCTGTCTTGTGTGCCTCATCAAGGATTCTTTCTTTCAAACCACCCATCATAGGTACACACAGTCGTCCTTCCAACCGGAGTGTGCCACTGTCATCTATGGAGAATCGGACGTCGTCCTTCTCCTCCTTAACCACTGTATCTCTGATCTGTTTGAGGTCAGCATCTTGATCTTGCTTGGACTTAAGTTCTTCAATTAGAGCTGAATTATCTTGGATGTGGGCTAGAAAAAGGATGAATTTCTATTTCAAACTGATTTTCAGACTGTTCCAGACTGTTGCTGACCACAACGGTGGATATGGTGAAATTAGTTTCTCCGAGGAGTTAGCTATTGCCTTCTCTAATGAGGCTTACCTTGACTCAATCTACTTGTCCGACTTGCAACCTTTGTAGTGACTTCTTATATTAGTCTTGGAACACGCCAAGACACTAGCTATTTGCATAGCACACTAGGTTCTATTTCTATAAACTCCCCTACATCGGAGTCACCGTACCTAAGTATCCTCTACTACCAAGTAGCTACCCTTCTGCTTGTATTCCCTCGATATATTCTTTGTAAACGACTCCTCCAGAAAAGTCCGTTTACATTTTACTACAACCTCTAGTCTACATCTAGACTTCCCGCTTACACGGCTTGCATCCTACGTAGGTGTTTATACTTGGTGTAATACCCGGGAAATTTTTTCGAAGTTTAAAATGAAATGAAAGGGAAAGAAAAGAAGTAGAAAATAATTTTTGGATTTAATTCAGGACTTAAGGAATTGAAAACCTGAATTAAATAGGGAAAAGATATAAAGTTGGAAATATTTTTCAGCCTTACTTATTTAATATTATTATTATTATTATATATTGGAAAATAAAAGAAAATAAAAAGAATATTAGTTATTTTATTATTTATTTATTTATTTTATTATATATATATATATATATATATATTTTAATTAATTTGTTAAAAAATGGGAGTGAGGTGCCGTGATATAAGAAGGAAAGAAGAAAGAAAGAATAGAAAGAAAGGAAAGAAGAAACGAAGAGAGAGAAAGAAGAGAGAGAGAGGAGGAGAGGCGTGAGTAAGAAGAAGAAGAACGGTTGGGGTTCGCCGGAAAAGTGACCTGGGAGAGCTAGCCGACGCCGAAAAAGTCACCGGAGCTCGAGTACGACGTCTCCTACACCTTCCACCAATCGAATCAAAGGTTGGTAACCCCAATTTCATTCGAAACCCTCAATTTCTTAATTTTTAGGGATTTCTTCGATCCACCTTCGATTGGGTTGTTGCGAGGGTAGATTGAGACCTAGGAAGTATTCTTGAACACTTAGTTGGGGTAAGAATCGATGCTATACCTTCGGGTTTAGCCGAATTCGATTTTGAAGAATTTGGGGTTGAAAATTCAAAATATTCATAAATTGGGGAAATTATTGATAATTAGGATTGTGCTTGGATTTGAGTAAATAGGCTTGGATTGGAATTATTGAAATTATATTGTTGAAATATTAGCTGAACAAGACCCGTGAAGAGCTGGCCCGAGGTTACTAAGGTTGAACCTTGACGTTAACGTGCCGGGTCCCAGCTCGGATTGCCCAAATATGCTTTAAGGGTGATGTTGAAGGCTCCAAACCTCTTCTTTTCAATCTTAAACACCCTAGAATAATTCTAAATATGCTATCAAGCATCAAGAATTATTTTAGGTACTTTCTTGTTTCTCAAGGATGGAAACTTGCGGAACAATAAAGTCCAAACTTAAAATGGCAATTTAATTCCTTCGTAGTTATTAGGAAACCTTAAGTAGGATAACTTAGAAACATATCGAGGTTTAGTAACTCAAATCCAAGGCTCCAAAATCAATTCATGGAGAGTGATATTTGTATGAAACCAAGTGCGAAGCACTTAAGACTCTCATAGAAGTGAGGGAAGACGGATAAGACCAAGGACTCAGTTCTTGGCGACGTATAGATGCATTTTTGGGCACGAGCATGACACATGCATATGAATTGCATATAGTTTGAGGTGTTAAACACATGAATGCATTCGTTAGGAAACCACGACTCGTCCGGAGCCGGAGTTACTCCAGGACAAGCACAAGGGAGCCGTCCAGGTGAGGGGTTTCCCATTCCTACCACATAGGGTTGATTGAAGATGTGGATACGTGGTTTGCCTACTTGCCTATTTGTCAGAATTATTTAGTGGTTAACATGCTATTGTTGTTCCTAAACTGTTATATATGAAAGTATTTTTATAAGTGTATTTGACTACAGGTAAAGAAGTACAGGAGGGTATCCATGTGATGACATGAGATACGCCGAACAATACAAGCAAGGGGGTAAGTTGTTGAGTGAGTCCAAGGTTTGGTTTACCCTATTAATTAGAAACTCATTAAAGAAGTCGTAAAGAAAGTGTTGTAAACGTCGACGTTTTATGGTAATCGAACTTAGGAAAAGCCTTAGGGTACGCTTGGTATGAATGCAAGGATGTAAAGTACTGTAAAGAAAGTACTGTAGCGTAAAGTACTGTAGAATCAAAGAAACTACGGTAGAGAAAACTGATGAGAGAGATAGAGAGAAAAATTAGGAAAGAGAAAAAGTATGATGAAAAATGTGTTTGGTATATATAAATATGATATAATTTTTTTTTGAAAAATGTGAGAATCCATGATTCTACTATTTGCAACTCTTGCAAACATACCCTTAGAGCTAGGTTATGATCTAATCAAAGGTTTGGATATTAAATAAGGATTTAAAAGATGTCATAAATGGATTAGTGAGTCATAGGGAGGTTCACACTACCTAGGTAAAGTCAGTTTAGGATAGAAATGGGTAGATAGAGTCAGAATCCCAGCTAATTGCTCGGGAAGAGTAACAAGTTAGAAAAGATTTGCCTGTTGAAGCCATTGCCCTAGCCTGGCACTAGGGTCAGTAAAAGATTAAAAGATTTGCCCGTTGAGGCCATTGCCCTAGCCTGGCACTAGGGTCAGTTGAAAGATTAAAAGATTTGCCCGTTGAGGTCATTGCCCTAGCCTGGCACTAGGGTCAGTTTAAAAGAAATTGAAAGATTTACCCGTGGAGGCCATTGTCCATTGTGAGATACATGAACCAATTGAGTGATTTATAGTTTCCAGATGATATGTTAAATGTGATTGTTTGTTTATGAGAAGCATGATAGAAGAGCATGATCCATAGGTTTATCTTTGATTTGATGCTATATTAATATTGCCTGATCGTAATTTAACATGTGATAAACTAGATTTTCATGCGCATGTGATTGTGGGTGTTTCCCTTTCCCCAGTTGTACTGGTACCCGCCGCTACGCCGAGGATGGGAAGCTTCTCACTGAGTCTGTTTGACTCACTCCCTCTGCTTCAATGTTTCAGATACAGGTAACGGGCAGGCATCGACGTCCGGACAATGATACGGACATCAGACCATCCTTTACGCACTAGTTCGCGTGGGTGGACACTTTTTGTTATTTTGACTCTGTTGGGTATACATATTTTAAGTTGTAAGGGTTGTATATACATATTTACAAGTTTCGATATGTACCTACTCTAGACTTCTCTGCTTCACTTGTATTTAAAGACAGGGTCCAGTTTAGGGATAAACTAGGATATATGTATGAGTATATAAACTTTTGCATGTGAATTGGATAAATCGTTCGCATTGAGGCGTACGATCAATATGATATGGATATATATATATATTATGTGTGCTTGCTGCATGCATGTGAATAGGATAGATCGTACGTATTGAGACGTACGGTCAATATGATATAAATATTTATATTATGAGTGTTGATATATATCTATACATTGGGCTGAGCTGAAGCGGTATTTAGCGAACCACGGATTGCAGGTTAATTAGGCCACCAGTGAGGTGTGGCCACTACTATGATATATATATATATATATATATATATATATATATATATATATTAATTGTATAGCAGGGTAGTTATAGCTATGTTTACAGGGTAAGGCTTACGGGTTCAGAGGTAAAAATCTATTCCCTTGCCGTTCACGTGCTCCTGATTTGGGGTCGTGACACTTGGTGCTATCAGTGTATCCAACCCTCCCGAGGTATTGATCACGTGAGTTCGTCTTCTTAGGCATCATGCGGGTTTTAAAAATTTATTCAAGTCTGTTTCTTAGAAAATGACGCCTAAGGTTTTCGTAAATGGTTAGGGTTTAACCAATTGGAATGACACAAATTGAGAAAAAGTTTTCATGAAAATTTGCCTTCCAATGGTTATCCCTAGTATTTTCAAGAAAAGTTTGAGGGTCTTTCAGAATCTCTCATCCGGAAAGACCAAAAAGATTTTTACAAAAATTTCTCATGTGACCAATATCCCATTCTTTATGCTCTTCCTTAAGCAACCCAAGAGAGTTTGGTTAGGCTTAATCCCTTCTTTCCCCTTGTTTGCTTAAGGGACTAGTAGTTCACGGATCGAGTGCAGGGTTGGACTAGGCTCCTTCCTTGTGCCTTACCATTTACTCTATTTCTCGCTCGGCATATGGTCACGCTCTACTCATTTACATATACCTCTACTTTTTGACATCTATTTCTACGGCATATGGTTCGGCCACTTTGCCCTTCCATATACCGTATCCTGATTTTCCACTCCATAGATTTCTACTTCTATACAGTGGCATACACCATGTCTTTTCTGTTTACTTTCTAGGAAGGACAACTCACTTCCTTCGGCCCTAGCAAACCGCACAGTCGTGACCCATTGACGTGGTCATCTTCCTGTCAGTCTCATGCCTCATTGCCCTGTTTATTATTGTCTGTAAACTTTCCATTTCAATCGCCCCATGGGCTTACTTTCTTTTCTACACGCCAAGCGTGTCCTTTCTTTCACTTTACAAACCATTCCTAGCCTAACTACCATTCACTGCACATTTCTATTCTACTTGCATTCCATACATTAATCAAACAACATGTACCTATACCATAGCACCCAATGCGCTGCTAATAGAGCAGACGCATCGTCTCATTTAACACCTGCAAAACAATCACACATTGTAGCGCATTACTGCCTACAATTCAACCAAATGTGTATGTGTGTCGGTAGCATCCTCCATGGATGTCTTCTTTCCCTATCATGGCGTCCTAAGGTTCCCGGGGTCACTGCCACCCCACGTTACGCCTTAGTGTTCATCGGCACTTGTGTACTGTACAAGTTATATGCTTTGCATAGAATTTCACATACAAATTCTATGCCTAAAGCGATGCCTCGAAAGAATTGATGACTCAACATCCTGGGTACTCCCACAAGTGCCTGTTTAATTCAACGTTGTGCCCGGGTTTCACAACGATGTTTAAACCGACACCCGATTTTACCAATGGCTTCACATGACTTAAAGAATAACCAAGCTCTGATACCAAGTTTGTCACAACCCCAAATCAGGAGTACGTGACTGGCACGACAATAGACTTTTACCTCTAAACCCGTAAGTCGTACCCTATAAACATAACTATAACTACCCTGCTATACAATCAATATATATATCATAATAGTGGCCACACCTCACCGGTGGCCTAATTAACCTGCAATCCGCGATTCGCTCAATACCGCTTCAGCTCAGCCCAATGTATAGATATATATCAACACTCATAATATAAATATTTATATCATATTGACCGTAATTCACAATACGTATGATCTATCCTATTCACATGCAGCAAGCACACATAATATATGTATCCAAATCATATTGACCATACGCCTCAATGCGTACGATCTATCCTATTCACATGCAGAAGTTTATATACTCATACATATATCCTAGTTTATCCCCAAACTAGACCCTGTCTTTAAATACATGTGAAGCTGACAAGTCTAAAGTAGGTACATATCAAAAGCTGTAAATATATATACACAACCCTTACAACTTATAATATGTACAAAACCCACGCGAACTAATGCGTAAAGGATGGTCTGATGTCCGTATCACTGTTCGGACGTCGATGCCTGCCCTATACCTGTGCCTGAAACATTGAAGCAGAGGGGGTGAGTCAAACAGACTCAGTGAGAAGCTTCCCATCCTCGGCGTAGCGGTGGGTACCACTACATCTGGGGAAAGGGAATCACCCACAATCACATGTGCATGAAAATCCAGTTTATCACATGTTATATTACGATCAGACAATATTAATATAACATCAAATCAAAGATAAACCTACGGATCATGCTCCTCTATCATGCTTCTCATAAACAAACAATCACATTTAACATATTATTTGAAAACTATAAATCACACAACTGGTCCAAGTATGTCACAATTGACAATGGCCTCCACGGACAAATCTTTTAATTTTTTAACTGACCCTAGTGCTAGGCTAGGGCAATGGCCTCAACGGGCAAATCTTTTAATCTTTTAACTGACCCTAGTGCCAGGCTAGGGCAATGGCCTCAACGGGCAAATCTTTTAATCTTTTAACTGACCCTAGTGCCAGGTTAGGGCAATGGCCTCAATGGGCAAATCTTTTAATCTTTTAACTGACCCTAGTGCCAGGCTAGGCCAATGGCCTCAACGGGGAAATCTGTTAATCTTTTAGCTGACCCTAGTGCCAGGCTAGTGCAATGGCCTCAACAGGCAAATCTTTTCTGAGTTGATTCTCTTCCCGAGCTTTCAGCTGGGATTCTGACTCTATCTACCCACTTCTATCCTAAACCGACTTTACCTAGGTAGTGTGAACCTCCCTATGACTCACTAATAATTTTATGAGATCTTTTTAATCCAGATTTAATACCCAAACCCTTGTTTAGATCATAACCTAGCTCTAAGGCCTTTCCTAAGTTCAATTGACATAAAACGTCGATGTTTACTAACAACTTCTATACGATTTCTTTAATTTGTTTCTAATTAATAGGGTGAACCAAACCTTGGACATAATCAACAACTTACCCCCTTGCTTGTATTGTTCGGCGTATTTCATGTCATCACATGGATACCCTCTAGTACCTCTATACCTGTAGTCAAACACACATATACAAATACTTTCATAGATAACAGTTAAGGAACAACAACATGTTAACCACTAAATCATTCTTACAAATAGGCAAGTAGGCAAACCACATATCCACATCCTTAATCAACCCTATAGGGCAAGGATGGGAAACCCCTCACCTGGACGGCTTCCTTGCGCTTGTCCTGGAGTAACTCCCGCTCCGGACGAGTCGTGGTTTCCTAACGAATGCATTCAAGTGGTTAACATCTCAAACTAAATGCAATTCATATGCATATGACATGCTCGTGCCTAAAAATGCATCTACACATTGCTAAGTACCGAGTCCTTGGTCTTATCCGTCTTCCCTCTCTTCTAAGAGAGTCTTAAGTTCCTCGCACTTGGTTTCATACAATTATTACTCTCCTTGAGTTGCTTTTGGGGCATTGAATTTGAGTTACTAAACCTCAATGTGCTTCTAAGCTATCCTACGTAAGGTTTCCTAAAGACTGTGTAGAAGGAAATAAGAAATTCAAGAAGTTGAACATAGCTTATTCCACAAGTTTCTATTCTTGAGGAATAAGAAGGCATTTGAAATGATTTTGATCCTTCAAAACATGGTTCGGAGTGTCTTAAGATGTTTAGGACTGAAAATAGGAGGTTCGGACATCCCGAATCCTCTTTACAATGGGGTTTGGGCATGTTGGGTGGAGACCTGGCGCTGCCGCGCCAAGCTGCTGCCCAAGCAGCCCTTGGCTACCCGAGAGCTGGCGCTGCAGTGCCAGCTCGTAGTACAACAATTCTTTTGCGATGCTATGGGCTAGTTTGGGCTCATTCTGGCCCCCTTCGAACCCCGGCTTCAACTCCTCTCCTCACAGGTTTTGTTCACCTACATTCCAACAACATAAATCCAATCCTAACTACTCAAATCCAAGTCCGAGTCAAAATTTATCAACGAATCCCCAAATTGGGAATATTTAGAATTTTCAACCCCAAACCCTTCAAAATTCGAATTCGGCTAAACCCGAGGGTGTAGTCTCGATTCTTATTCCAACTAAGTGTTCAAGAACACTTCGTTGGTCTCAATCTACCCTCGAAACAATCCAATCAAAGGTGGATCGAAGAAATCCCTAAAAATAGAGAAATGAGGGTTTCGAATGAAATTGAGGTTACCAACCTTTGTTTCGATTAGTGGAAGGTGTAAGAGACGTCGTACCCGAGCTCCGGTGACTTTTTCCGGCATCGGCTAGCTCTCCCCGGTCACTTTTCCGACGAACCCCAACTCTTCTCCTTCTTCCTCCTCCACGCCTCTTCTCCCCCTCTCTCTCTCTCTCTCTCTCTCTTCTCTCTCTCTCTTTCTCTCTTCTTCTTTTCTTTCTAATCTGTGGTCTCTCTCACTCTCTTCCTTTATTATTCTTCCTTTCTTCTCCTTCTTTTCTTATTCCCACAGCAACCCACTCCCCTTTTTTAACATAATTAATTAAAATAATATATATATATATATATATACACATATAATAATAAAAACAAACAAATAATTAAATAATACATTAACTAAATAATAATTATTATTATAATAAAGAAGAGTTTGAAAAAATTATCCCCAATTTAATCCCTCCTCTTTCCAATTAAATTTTTATTTTCTTTTATTTTGTAATATATAAAAATAATAATATTAAATAAGTAGGGCTGAAAAATAAATTCCAATTTTATCCCTTTTTCCTATTTAATTCAGGTTTCAAATTTCTTAGGTCATGAATTAAATCCTAAAAAGTATTTTCCACTTCCTTTCTTTCCCTTTTATTTTATTTTGAACTTCGAGAAATATCTCGGGTATTACAATACCAATACTTCAAAACAATATGCTATGTATATTATATAATTTGGTATCTCAGAATTATATATAGTAAAACTTTTTCACAAATATATCTCAGAATTAGTGAGCAATTTATAAGCTCACAAAAATAAATCATGATACCAAATATATATATATATATATATATTTGAGTAGTTCACCAACTAGAACTGAAATACTTATTCCCCAATTATTCGTATTTTTCATTTGCTGCATTTTAGGGAATAGCCATGAACTACCTTAAACTTGTTAGGGCAGCAACCTGAAAATAAGAATAAACACAAAAAATAGGGAAATGTAAATTTGTTAGATAAATAAAAAAATGTGTGGTGCCGGACTGAGGCACGAGTATCTCGTTATCTTTAATGTAATTCACGCCTCCCACATGTTGATTTTGCTATATCACCCGGTGCAGTGGGTAGGAGGTTGACAGGACTCTGTCTCCCACACCTTTATCTACCCAAATAATGCACATGATATATTTTATTACTTATTCTGCTGGAATTCGTCCAGCCAATCTTTGATATATCTCTTACATATTTTTCAGACACATATATATAAATAGGTAAAGAATGGAGTGTAACGTTGCCACAAAATTAATCAAATTATGGAATGTTTTTTATGCCACTGGTTAAACATATGAACATTTAACTGATAACATGAAACTCCAGCCAATATTCCAAAACTGATGCAGGAACCATTTTGCATATTTTATTAGAATTAATTAATTTTAAATAATTTATAATAATATATTCCAACATATATATCAACAGTAATTTATCACTATAGCGAGAATTCAAAGCATGGATAGAATGATTATAACACTCGGTGTGTGTGACCTTGGTGTCCAAATTCCTAAGAAAAGTGAACTATTTGTTTGTTTTTTTTTCAAAACGTTAGCAAAAGCAAAATACAAGGAAAAAAAAGGAGTAAATAGCATTTAAAGAAGGAACTGATGGGACTAGTGAGAAGGTGATGGGAGTGATGGGGGAGAAGGATGGACAGAAGTTAGTGGTGTGATTTTGTTGCGGAATATATTGTACAAGGATGATCACGAGAAGATCTGGAGAGAACATTATGTTATGATATCTGTTCCCGTCTTTAATATCAAAGATTTTCTCTGTCCATGATTCTAACTCCAATCGGATATGATATATTATTTTTCTCCAAATTAAAGTCCTATGTGACTAGGTTTAGAGACTGAAAGATGAGACAAAGTTTTTATAAATAGTGAGGAAATTTATGAGTATATTGGCTTTGGATAGCAAGTGTCGTTTTTATGTGAATCCTAAGAGTACACTAGAGGAGACACTAATAAGTGTCACATTTAAGTGAATCATAGCTTCTCTAAATAAAAATGTCTATGAACAAAAATAAAAAAATCCAAATAACATGCATTATATATTTGGACAAAACTTATATGCTGTTGCTTACATGCTTTTCCTAAGGTTAACCAATTATAAAAAGACATGTGTCAACATATAAGTTTTTTCCTATACATTTTTGTGCAACGAGAATTTATTTACAAAGACATAAATAATTAAACAAGTAGTTTCTTTTTAAGAAAAAATTTTGTCCATTAAAATAATATTAATTTTTAAAAACATAATTATTATTTGACCATTAACTTTAAATAAAAAGAATAACAATAAGACAGAAATCAAATTTATAGTTATTATTTCAAAAAAAGATTTAGGGTGAGTCTATGCCTCTCATTTGCTACTTTTCTTTTCTTTTCCTTTTTTTTTTAAATAATTTTAAAATTTTTCTCTTTGAGAGACAAAGAGAAGAGAGGATGACCTCATGTGAGGTCGTCCTCTTCATAGACTCACCCTAAGATTTATACTTATGATTTCAAATTAGAATTGGATAATAATATATATTTTTGTGCAATAAGAAAGTATTTATAAAAACATAAATAACAAAAAATGTATATATTTTTAAAGAAAAAATTTAAGCTACATAAATAATATTAATATTTTTGTTTTTCAATAAAATTTTTTAACTTCATCATTATTTAGAAATTAAATTTAAATAGAATGACATTTCTCGAAATTAAAGTCACACATCGCTTAGTTTAGAGACTATGAGACAAAGTCTATACAAATA
The DNA here is from genome assembly GCA_014851425.1 of Senna tora. Taxonomy (NCBI): domain Eukaryota; kingdom Viridiplantae; phylum Streptophyta; class Magnoliopsida; order Fabales; family Fabaceae; genus Senna; species Senna tora. The sequence goes on along the minus strand of CM026261.1, from coordinate 24,568,104 downwards.
GTGGAGAAATTTATGAGTCCAAAACAAGCCTAGCCAAATTAAATTGTGCCCGTGCTTAGCAGTGGTACTATTTTAGTTCTAAACTAAAATAGAATTTAATATATTACAATTAAACACCATAATTTTTTGTGACAACTCATTTCAATTGAACATTTTCTCTTTTCTTATTTATAATTTGTTTATCCCACTGACATAATTTTTTTTAAAATTAGTTGTGTGAAAATAAAATAAGTTCATTAGATTTAGTGAAAAAACAAAAGTTTATTAGATTTAATGAAAAAATATAAATACTAAAGAAATTGATTAAGGGTAATTGTGTCTTCAAAAAAATAAAGAAACTCATTTAATGTAGGTTAAGATTTTTATATACTTTTTGTCACGACCCCCGTTTAGAGGACTGTGACCGGCACAGACATAGGGAATATCCCTCTGCCTGTAAGCCTTATCACCTAATTGACAGAATATCTATGATTGAAAATACATCCACATGCAGTATAATATCATTGCTACACCGAAATGGTGGCCTATCCTAGGCAAGCAAATCCACGGCCAGTGCCGCTTCAGGATATAGATATAGGAAACACACATAATATATATAACCTGTGTACTGGCTACACATCTGAAGATGCTGCCTATCATATTCACATGCAACAAATATATGTATGTATGTATGTATATATATATTTTGAAAACAAATTTTTCTTGTATCGCAGTAAAAATAAATCCTGATCTTTAAGGTGTGCGATGTTGACAGTTATAGATTTAGTAATACAATCTAATTGGGCACGTCTACCCTTTACTTTATGATACAATAATAAAGTAAATTAAATTACAATTACACTTTATTCACCCACATGAACAAGTTGTGGATCTTGGAAAGTGTTCCTCAACCCTTGTTCCACCGAGACTTCTTCCACCTGTACTTAACCTGTCTTTGTGTAGTAAAAATGAGGTGTGAGTCTTAACCACGCAACTCAGTGAGGACTCTCCCATCCCCGGCGCAAGGTGGGTACCATAGCGCTGGGTTTGAGAGTCATACACAACCACATGCAAAAACAACTAGTTACTGTTACTTAGCATACATTCTTGGTGATCATACAACAACAGATATTTCACCCAAACACTCACATGCATTTAAAAGATATAAGCATGTAGCAGTTTGTTCCACATCATCAATCATCAAGTAATCACATAACATATAGTGCCGGCTTTTACTTACTGGTCTTCTCACGTTCAGCATGTTCGAATTAACCAAGACGTTGTGGTGATGTAATCCTGTACGTCACCACTACGCTGCACAATCAGCAATTATATGCAAACACAGACAATTTGTACCTACACACAAATACTATATTATACATCTACTTAATTTTCTCCCCCTCTCTCGGTATATACTAGCAACTACATGGCTTTTCCACTTCGAACCCGCGCACTCGGGTTGCTGGCCACCACATGGCAAAACATACTTAACCCATTCACTTGGGTACTGTTCACCTCGTGACAATTCTATTAATCAAATACAATCAACATCTATCTATCAAACAACTGATCCATAGCCACCAAGTGGCATGTTCTGACCCCTTGCTGCGAGGCAATAGCTTGAGCCCACTCGTCCATTACCCAACCAGGCCACATGGCGGGCATGGCACGACGTCTCGAAGGATGGCCACTGACAAATCCTGGACCAACTCCACAGGATGATTTCTCTTTTACTAGGTTAGGCTCTCGGTTCACCTGTAGGTTCCTCCTGTGTCTCCTTACCTTAGTCTCACATATTAATAGGATTCTTTGTATCTTTCCCGAAGGTTGAACAATTCTTTTCCTTATTAATATGGACGAGTATCCTTCAGAGGAATTAACTCATACCCGTCCAGATACACTCTCTCGGCCTTAAGCTATCGTCATAGCAATATAAAACCTTTCTGACCCTATTACAAGGATAGGGCAATGACCATCGTCATGGTGATTATAAACCTTAGGTCTCAAGTGCCATCTGACGTTGTTCTAGTCGATGTCTCACATCACTAGCATAACCAAATCCGAAACCCACCAATAACTCCCTTTGCATGATTATAACTTAAGTCACCGTTGTGACGAGTTTTCAAAATAAAAGTTTAGTCCTTCCGTACAAGGACTCTTGCCACCGTCATGGAAAAGATTTAATAAAATACTCATCATGCCTCCGGAGCGTAAAAGTTGGATTTGTAACACACCAATCATAGCAAACAATTACACTCTACTCCTATGTCTTCCTATCTAAGCTACCTTCCACAACCTATTTTCTAGTTCCTTTATTCTTTTAACATTCTATACTTCTAGCTAACACATACCAGACAAGCAGAGAATATACATACTCATGTAATCCACACAAGCATACAACCGTAGGATGAGAGATGGAAGAACCCTCACCTTGGCCAACCTTCCATGCAATCATCTCCTATAACTTTAGTCTCCTCGGAGTTCCTGTTGCACTCAATCGTGTGTCATTATTCCTATAAGAACAACATTTACTTGATTAAGGTTATTACTTAGCTTAACTTGTTATTTATCTCTCCATTACTCTCACATGTAGTCCATGGTTGCCACAGAGTCAAGCTCTTGGTCTTATCGGACTTCTCTATCCCGACTTATGTGTATCCTTCCTCGGACACTTGACTTACTCGAATATAACACTCTATTTGCATAGCACACTCGATTCTATTTCTATAAACTTTAACTGACATCAGAAGTACTCCCCTACATCGGAGTCCCCATACCTAAGTGTCCTCTACTACCAAGCAGCTACCCTTCTACTGGTACTCCCCCGATATTTTCTTTGTAAACGACTACTCCAGAAAAGTCCGTTTACATCTTACTACACCCTCTACTCTACATCTAGACTTACCGCTTACACGGCATACACCCTACGTAGGTGTTTATACTTTGTGCCATCAGTGTACCCAACCCTTCCGAGGTTGCTACACTCACTTCCGACTCGGTTTACCATACTCGTGTCCTATCGAAGCTAACTGCCATGACACTAGCACAACTATGTATTACACTTACCGTTTCTCCACCAAACGGTAAAGGATCTTTCATTTATGACTCGTGTTTCCCTTTCTTTTTCGGATTCCTAAACTTACCCTTAGTGGTTTCCATAACCACTTCAGGTTACTCCCTGTCGACATCCTATGTCTGACTAACTTAGACTCTTCTCTGACTACTACTTATAGTCATTTATGTTTATAATAGAAACTCACCAGTCTCCTCCTTACCATCATATTCATTACTCTGCCTCAGGTTCAGTTCGGTCTTCACATCCAAAGACCTCGCTTAACACGACTATGACTGTGGATCTATACCATCCTCAGGTTAGTCCACTTAGAGTTGCACATCCTTTGCTAACTCTACTCATTGGATTTCTGTTGGCTTTTACCCCAACTTGGCACACTCGGACTCCTCAACTCACTTAAAATCCTGTATTCCTACTTGGAATACTTGATCTGTTAACTCCAGCATGAACCTTTCTGGACATACTCTACTCCCCTTGACCAAACGAGATCCGCTCCCACGGTTTGACTCTTTCCTTTCTTACGGTGTGGCATATGTTCATGATCATACCTGTTTTATCATTTTGGTTCGCATCCCCAGATGCTTTCCCGACTCTTTTCCCGCATTCACTCTCTTCTTTTTCATTTCGTACCAACGTGGTACTCTTTCTTCAAGTATTTCTCAATAATCGTTACTCACTAAATTTCCCTTTTCGATTCATCGTCCTTACGGTTAATTTTCCTGATATGGCACTCACATGGCCATTTATACGTTTGGTTTGTCTACTCAGTCTCCACCCATACACGGGCTTCAGAGTAACGGATTTACGGTTCACCAACTTCTGGAACTAGCTTACCTAGCTAGGTCCACTACAATCTGTGTACTATACATACACTTACGATAGTAGTTGGTTCTCGACCTCCTACTTGACTCTTATCCTATGGGGTCCTATAGGCTTCCGCTCTTCCCCCTTTATGGGACTACTTATCCCTGTCTACTTTCTCTCCCTTCGGGCCTCCACGAGTCCCTTCGGGGTTTATCTATCATGTTATCTCGTTTGAGAGCTATCTATCTCGCTCTGGACAGTACCCAAAGGTCTACGATCATTTCCACTTCTAGACCTGCTCCGGTCTAATACTTTCGGATCCATTATCACCCTATGGCCCCTTAATTGGTAACCCTTAGGTTTACCTGTATACTAGTCCCTTGGCACTTTAGCACTCTCTAGTGCTTTTCGATGTCTACTTAACTGTAATCACTCCAAGCGAGTGGTTTCTCAATTACATCTACCATCCTCATATAGCTTACCTGTAAAAGGACTATTGTTTGGAAGGGTATTGGTCACATGAGTTAGTTTTTTTAGGCACCCTGCGGGTTTTAAAAATTAATTCAAGTTTATTTCTTAGAAAATGACGTCTAAGGTTTAGGGTTTAACCAATTGGAATCACACAAATTGAGAAAGAGTTTTCATGAAAATTTGCGTTCCAATGGTTATCCCTAGTATTTTCAAGAAAAGTTTGAGGGTCTTTTAGATTCTCTCATTCGGAAAGACCAAAAAGAATTTTACAAAAATTTCTCATGTGATCAATATCCTATTCTTTATGCTCTTCCTTAAGCAACCCAAGAGAGTTTGGTTGGGCTTAATCCCTTCTTTTCCCCCTTGTTGCTTAAGGAACTGGCAGTTCATGGACCGAGCGTAGGGTTGGACTAGGCTCCTTCCCTCTGACTTACCATTGACTCTGTTTCCTACTCGGCATATGGTCACGCCCTACACGTTTACATATGCCTCTACTTCTTAACATCTATCTCTACGGCATATGGTTCGGCCACTTTGCCCTTCCATTTACCGTATCCTAATTTTCTAGTCCGTAGACTTCTGCTTCTATACTGTGGCATACACCACCTCTCTTCTGTTTACTTAATAGGAATGACAACTCATTTCCTTCAACCATAGCATACCGCACAGTCGTGACCCATTAACATGGTCATTTTCCTGTCGGTCTCATTCTTCATGACCCTGTTTATTCTTATCAGTAAATGTTCTATCTCAATCGCCCCATGGGCTTACTTTCTTTTCTACACGCCAAGCGTGTCTTTTCTTTTACTTTACAAACCATTCCTAGCCTAAACTACCTTTCACTGCATATTTCTATTCTACATGCATTCCATACTATAATCAAACAACTTGTGCCTATACTATAGCACAGAATGCGCCGCTAATAGAGCAGACGAATCGTTTCATTTAACACCTGCAAAACAATCACACATTGTAGCGCATTCCTGCCTACAATTTAACCAAATGTGTCTGTGTCTAGATAGCATCCTCCATGGATGTCTTCTTTCCCTATTATGGCGTACTAAGGATCGCGTGGTCTTTCCCACCCCACCTTACGCCTTAGTGCTCATCGGCACTTGTGTACTGTACAGGTTATATGCTTTGCATAGAATTTCGCAAACAAATCCTATCCCTCAAGTGACGACTCGAAAGAATTTATGACTGAACATCCTCAGCAACCTCACAAGTGCCCGTTGGAACCACCATTACGTCCGGATTCGTAATGGCTAGCCCAACTAACACCCGAGACTACTAGTTAGCTTCACACCCTTAAAGAACAACCTGTGTACTGGCCACACATCCAAAGATGCTGCCTATCCTATTCACATGCAACAGATATATGTATATATATATATATATTTTAGAAACAAGTTTTCCCTGTATCGCAATATAACTAATTTTTATCTTTAAGGTGTGTGAAGCTGACAGTTCTAGATTTAGTAATACAATCTAATTGGGTACGTCTACCCTTTACTTTATGATACATTAATAAAATAAATTAAATTACAATTACACTTTATTCACCCACATGAACAAGTTGTGGGTCTTGGAAAGTGTTGCTCAACCCTCGTACCACCGAGACTTCTTCCACATGTACTTAACCTGTCTCTGTGTAGTAAAAATGAGGCGTGACTCTTAACCACGCTACTCAGTGAGGACTCTCCCATCCCCGGCGCAAGGCGGGTACCATAGCGCTGGATTTGGGAGTCATACACAACCACATGCAAAAACAACTAGTTACTGTTAGTTAGCATACATTCTTGGTGATCACGCAACAATAGATATTTCACTCGACCACTCACATGCATTTAACAAATATAAGCATGGAGCAGTTTTTCACATCATCGCTCAACAAGAAAACATATAACATATAGTGTCGGCTTTCACTTACCGGTCTTCTCACGTTTAGCATGTTTGAATTAAACAAGACGTGTGGTGACGTAATCCTATATGTTACCACTTTGTTGCACAATCAGCAATTATATGCAACCAAAGACAATTTGTACATACACACAGATACTATAACATACATCTACTTAATCTCCCCCACTCTGGGGTATCTACTAGCCACTACGTGGCTTTTCTACTTCGAACATGTGCACTTGGGTTACTGACCACCACGTGGCAAAACATACTTAACCCATTCACTTGGGTACTAGTCACCTCGTGACAATTCTGTTAATCAAACACAATCAACCTCTATCTATCAAACAACTGATCCATTGCCACCTAGTGGCATGTTCTGACCCCACACTGTGCGGCAATAGCTTGAGCCCACTCGTCCATTACCCAACCAGGCCACAATGGCGGGCACGACATGGGGTCTCAAAGCATGGCCACTGATGCACCCTGGTCCAACTCAACAGGATGATTTCTCTTTTACTAGGTTAAGCTCACGGTTCACCCATAGGTTCCTCCCGTGTCTGCTTACCTTAGTCTCACATATTAATAGGATTCTTTGTATCTTTCCCGAAGAATCAACAATTCCTCTCCTAGTTAATATGGACGAGTATCCTTAACAGGATATAACTCATATGCCCGTCCAGATGCAATCTTTGAGCCTCAAGCTATCGTCATAGCAATACAAATGCTTTCTGACCCTATTACTAGGATAGGGTAAAGACCATCGTCATGGTGATTATAAAATTGAGGTCTCAAGTGCCATCTGACGTTGTTCTAGTTGATGTCTCACATCGCTAGCATAACCAAATCCGAAACCCACCAATAACTCCTTTTGCATGATTATGATCTAAGTCACCGTCGTGACGAGTTTTGAAAACAAAAGCTTAGTCCATCTTTACAAGGACTCTTGCCAACGCCGTGGAAAAGATTTAATAAAATACTCATCATGCCTCCGGAGTGTTTGAGTTGGATTTGTAACACACTAATCATAGGAAACAATTATACTCTACTCCTATGTCTTCATATCCAACCTACTTTCCACAACCTATTTTACAGTTCTTTCATTCTTTTAGCATTCTATATCTCTAGCAAACACATACCAGACAAGCAGAGAATATACATACTCATGTAATCCACATAAGCATACAACCCGAGGAGCAGAGATGAAAGAGCCCTCACCTTGGCCAACCTTCCATGCAATCCTCTCCTGTGACTTTAGTCTCCTCGGAGTTCCTGTTGCACTCTATTACATGCTGTTGTCCCTATAAGAACAACACTTACTTCATTAAATTTATTACTTAGCTTAACTTGTTGTTTATCTCGCCATTACTCTCACATGTAGTCCATTGTTGCCATAGAGTCAAGCTCTTGGTCTTATTGGACTTCTCTATCCCGACTTATGCGTATCCTTCCACGGACACCTGAATTACTCGCATATAACACTCTACTTGAGTGTTTCACACACTTAGATTTGAGTATTAGATTTCTATCTCCACTGCATTCACATCTAAGGAAGCTTATCTAGCTTGGTTGGAACGAATCCTAAATTTTCGGAAGGTCTAAACATTTTGATTCAACTTGTGTTCCAACATGGGTTCTAGGAAATCTAGTTTCTAAACCTCAATATATCTCCAATTTGTCCTACTTAAGGTTTCCTAAAGGTTGTGAAGAAATAAGATTGAAATTCATGAAGTTAGACATAATTTGTTCCGCACGTTTCCATCCCTGAGAAACAAGAAGGTACTTGGAGTGATTTAAATCCTCAAAAACATGTTTAGGAGTGTTCTAGGGTGTTTAAGATTGAAGAGAGGAGATTTAAAACTCTCAACGTCACCCTTAAAGTGTATTTGGCCAACCCGAGCAGGAACCCGATACGTTAACTTCAAGGTTCAACCTTTGTAACCTCAGGCCAGCTCTTCACGGGTCTTGTTTTGCTAATATTCCAACCATATAATTTTAATATTACCAATTCAAGCCTATTTACTCAAATCCATGCTCAATCCTAATTATCAACAATTTCCCCAAATTAGAAATAATTAGAATTTCAACACCAAACCCTTCCAAATTCGAATTTGGGCAAATCCGAGAATATAATCTCGATTCCTACCCCAACTAATTGTTCAAGAACACTTTCTAGCTCTCAATCTATCCTCGAAACAACTCAATCGAAGGTGAATCGATGAAATCCCAAAAAATGGAGAAATTGAGGGTTTCGAATGAAATTGGGGTTACTAACCTTGATTCGATTGGTGGGAGGTGTGGAAGATGTTGGAGTCAAGCTTCGGTGGTCGTGGTCGGCGTCGGACCGCTCTTCTCTGGCTGGTTTCCGGTGAACCGCCCTCCTCCCCTTCTTCTTCTCCGTCCACTCCTCCCTCTCTCTCTCTCTATCTCTCGTCTTCTCTTTATTCCCTCTTCTTCTCACGCGTCCCTCTCTCTCACTTTCCTTTCCTTTATTTCTTTTTCTTTCTTTATCTAAACCCACGGCAAACCCCCCCTTTTTTTTAAAAAAATTAATAATAATAAATAATTATAATAATTAAATAAATAAATAATAAATAAATAAATATAATTAAAAAGAAATTAATAATTAAATAAATAATGACTAATATGTATTTTTAATTTACTCCCTTTCCCTATTTAATTCAGGTTTCTAATTTCTTATATCCCGAATTAAATCCCAAAAAAATATTTTCTACTTCTTTTCTTTCCCTTTTATATTATTTTAAACTTCGAAAAATTTTCTCGGGTATTACAATCTTCGAAAAAGGAAAATTCCTTTCCGGTTTCTTTTAACTTTCATATTTTTTTTCTATATTCATTTTAAAGTTTTAATTCCTAGCCCCGAAATAAATCATTCTTTAATCCTCAAAATTTTCCGGGGTATTACATACCTCAATAGTGAATTTTCTATTTTCTTTTCCATTTAAATAATTCACATTTCTCAGATTTGTGTGATATCATTACTCTCAATGTCATGACCCCAATTCGGGAGTACGAGACCGACACGGGAATAGACTTTTACCTCTAAACCCGTAAGCCTTACCCTGTAAAACATAGGTATATCTACTCTGCTATACAATCAACAATCAATATATATAACATAATAGTGGCCACACCTCACAGGTGGCCTAATTAACCTGCAATTCACGGTTCGCTCAATACCGCTTCAGCCCAGTATATAGATACATTTTACACACATAATATATCCATATCATATTGACCGCACGTCTCAATACGTACAATCTATACTATTCACATGCAGCAAACACACATAATATATATATCCATATCATATTGACCGTACGCCTCAATGCGTACGATCTATCCTATTCGCATGTAGTAGTTCATGTAATCATACATATATATATATCCTAACATTCCCCAAAACCGGACCCTGTCCTTAAGTACATGTGAAGCCGACAAGTCTAGAGTAGGTACACATCAAAAGTTGTAAATATATACACACCACTTGCAACTTTAGAATATGTACAACAAAAGAAATCAAAATAACCAAAAGGTGTCCACCCATGCGAACAAGTGCGTAAAGGATGGTTTGATGTCCATATCACTGTCCGGACGTTGATGCCTGCCCGATCCCTGTAGCTGAAACATTTAAGTAAGATGAGTGAGTCAAACAGACTCAGTGTAGAGCTTCCCATCCTCGGCGTAGCGGCGGGTACCACTACAGCTGGGGAAAGGGAAACACTCACAATCACATACGCATGAAAATCCAATTTATCTAATGTTATATTATGATCAGGCAATATTAATATAATATATGAACAAAGATAAACCTAAGGAATCATGCTCTTCTATCATACTTCTTGTAGAACAAAACAATCACTTTAAGCATGTTATCTGAAAGCTATAAATATAGTCCGAGTGTTTCACACTGGTCGTGGTCTTTTCTGCATCAATCAATTAACTGGTCCACGTATCTCATAATGGACAATGGCCTCAATGGGTAACTTCCTTAACTGACCCCAATATCAAGTTAGGGCAATGGCCTCCATGGGCAAATAATTCAACTAGCCCTAGAACGAGCTAGAGCAATGGCCTCCATGGGCAAATAAATCATCTGGCCCTAGCACAAGCTAGAGCAATTGCCTCCACGGGCGGCTTTATCTTACTTGTTTCTACTCCCGAGCTTTCAGCTGGGATTCTGACTCCATCTACCCTTTACTATCCTAAACTGACTCTACCTAAGTAAAGTGAAACATCTCTATGTCTCTCTAATTAATTATGAGATCGTATTTATCCTTAATTAATACTTAAACTGTAATATCTGAGATATTTAGATTTAATTATTTTCATTATTATTAAATTTATTTTTCTTTCAGAAAGAAAAATAAATTAAATTAAAGAATTATAGGGTTAAAAATAGAATAAAGAAGAAAGTAATAGGGAATATTTATAAATCTTTAGGACCTAAAAGAAAAGAGGATTAAAAAGCATGAGGAAAAAAAGGATATGACAAGTAAATAAGTTTTTTTTTAAAAAAATAATAAATAAATAAATAAAAAATATATATATATATATATATATATATAATAAAATATGTGGGGGGGGGGGGGGAACCGTGACACCCTCCCCTTTTAATTAAAACACAAAAAAATATAAAAAGAGAAAGAAAAAAAAAATATATATATATATAATAAGATATAGGGGGGGAACCGTGACCCCCCTTATTATCAATTAACACACATATAAACAAAAAAAAATAAGAGAAAGCAGTAGCAAAACATGAGCAGAGAAGAAACACGAACCAAGCATCACGCACGCACGAGGAAGGGAGAAGGGAGGTGACGGACGGCGGTTTGGCCGGTTTCTCAGCGGAGAATGTGCGCCGGTGACCGAAAAAGGTGACTGGAGTCTTCTTTCATCCCCACCAAGCTCCCCATCCGATTGAATTAAGGTATGGAAGCCCCAATCATTCAAAACCCTAATTTCTCCAATTTTGGGTATTTTAGGAATTCTTCAATTTCTACCAACCGGGGAATTCCGGGGTTAGAGTTGAGCTTGGTGGGTGTTATTGAAATCTTAGTGAGGTTCAAAATCGAAGTGAAACCATAGGATTTGACCGGGTATGGAAATTAGGAAAATTGGGTTAGGAAATTGCTCAAAAATTCGAAATAGATAGTTTTATGCATGTTTAGGCTTGGATTGGAGTAGTATAGGTGTTATAAATGCTGGAAATAGACAAGGGAATAAAGCCCGAGTATTTACCGTCTCAACCGGAACCCAATCCGGTGAAAAAGAGGCAAAATACTAAGCCACCGTACAGTAAGGAGCTGTGCGATGGGTTGAACACCTCGGTCTAGTCCGTGGTGGACACCTAAGACCCGCTAAATTGGTTCCAAGACTCTAATTATACCAAATTATATTTTTATATATGATTAAAGAGGTCATAATTGAACTCTTACTCGGTAAATAAGGGGTAATGGTTGAACGGGTGAGCTAAGGCCTCTTTCGAGCCATAAAGAAATTCTTTTATTAGTTAGAAGTCCTTATGAACATGTGAAATGAAATTTAGACAAATGGGAATCTCTACCCTATGCATTTAGAGGTTCTAAGTGGCTAGCATGTGTGAAAGCCGATATAAGACAGTACGGACTTTCAAAAAGAGCAATTAAGACGACGTAACAAACTAAATAGTTAGTTCTTGGAAATAGTTAGAGGGTGCATAAGCATTAGCATGACACGTGCATGGTTGATGCTTAGTAACGCGTTCTTAATTTCTTAAATATATGTGTATAGGGCACCACAGGGCAATTGGAGTTTCAGGCACTCCGAGGACTGATCAGGAGGGTCAACGAGGTGAGGGGCTCTCCCATCCCTGTCCCACAGGCTTGCATGACAACGTGCAAATGTGGTTTGCCCTATTTACTACAGTTATTATATGAAATATACTTATCTGTCTGAGTTTGCGCTGCATGTGTATGTTTAGTAAGTAAATGGTGGAAATGCAAACCAATTATTTGTATATGTGATAATGTGGCTCACTGAGCCTTATATGTTACCGTGGGTAGGATTGAGTAATAATTTCATATATGAGAGTTCAGAAACAGTAAAAACCCATCACATCGATCGTCACTGGTAAGACCTTGTTCGTATGGTTTGTTGAGGAAAATGAACCTAGGTTGTTAAATGTGAGTGAGAGTGTTGCATAATTGAAACGGGGGAAATCTAGGCTTGACTAAAGAACATGTATGATATTCAGTTAGTTACAAATAGGGTGTCATTCAAGGTTAAATATGTTAGTTGAATTTGTTTAGTTTGTCCGGGTAGACCAAGTCAGTCATCCTGATTGGACAAATAGGATTATGACGTGAGTAAGTATGCCACATAGTGGCCATTACCTTGGTTTAAACTGAGGTCAGACATGTTGCCGGCTATTACTCTAAGCGTGCCTTGGATTTAGAAAGTTCCTAGTGTGATCAACTAGGTTCGAACACAAGATTGCCTTCGGGCCAGTATTTCTCTTAGCGTAATGCGGGAGACAGAAAGTGAGTGCCTACGTGCACAAGTATATGTTAACTACAGAACCATATGTTATATGTTTATGATTGATTTACATGCGGATTAATAAATATATTAGGAGCATGAATTAGGATTTTACTTGTGAATATGATATATTGATTGCCTGATCACGTTAAAGGCCACAATATAAATCCGTTTCATGCGTATGCGGTTGTGGTTGCTCCCTTCCCCCAGCTGTAGTGGTACCCGCTGCAACGCCAGGGATGGGGGAGCTTTTCACTGAGTCTGTTCGACTCACCCCCCCTATTTACATGTTTCAGATACAGGAGGTTCAGGTATCGGGAACGCGTCCACTTCTTCTCAAGGAAGCGGACAACTCTGAAGACCACACGCTTAGTCCGCATGGGTAGTGTATTTTGGATTATATAGATATGTCATGATGTATATGTATTTATAAATCCTTTTGGATGTTGCTTTGTACATATACAAACTGCTGTATATATATGTCCTTTCTAGCTATGTCTGCTTCATACAGATTAAAGTTAGGTCTTGGTGATGTGAATATAGGCTATGATATAATATATATCATGTATATACGTATATGACTTCTGTATGTGACTAGGATAGGTCACACGCATTGAGGCATGTGATCAATACGTAAATTATATGTATGTGTGATTGAATACCTGTTTGTGTGAAAATATGGCTTCCGCATGTGAATAGGATAGATCACACGCATTGAGGCGTGTGATCAATATGTAAACTATATGTAAGCGTGTGATTGAATGTATGTGTATGACTATATACATGACATCTACATGTGAATAGGATAGATCACCCGCCCTAAAGCGCGTGATCAATATGTATATTATATGTACTTGTGAATGAATATGTGTATATGTATAGACTGAAGCGGCGTTGAGCGAGCCGTGGATTGCAAACTGCTTAGGTCACCGGAAAGGGATGACCATATATGTTATATATTGTTTGTATTAGAAAAGGGTAGTTATAAACATGTGGAAATCTCAATCAGGGATTAGAGGCTTACGGGATAGGAGAAATCCTACTTCTCGTGCTGGTCACGGACGTCCGATAGGGGGTCATGACATAAACCCCCAGTTTAGATATTAACCTAACTCTATCATCTCTTTCCTAAGTTCAATTGCCGTATAACGTCGACGTTTATAAATAGTTCTTCCGATCAATTTAGTGAGTTTCTAGTACATAGTGTAAACCAATTCTTGGACTCAATCAGAAACTTACCCCCTTGCTCGTACTGTTCGGTGTATCTCATGTCATCACATGGATACCCTCCAGTACCTCTTTGCCTCTAATCAAACACACATATATAAGTACTTTCATATATTAAAATTTAGGAACAACAATCACATTTTAACCACTAAGTAATTCTTACAAATAGGCAAGTAGGCAAACCACATATCCACATCCTCAATCAACCCTGTAAGGCAAGGTTGGGAAACCCCTCACCTGGACGGCTTCCATGTGTATGTCCTGGAGTAACTCCTGCTCCGGACGAATCGTGGTTTCCTAACAATCGCATTCACGTGGTTAACAATCTTAACTATATGCAACTCATATGCGTATGGTATGCTCGTGCCTAAAAATGCACCTAGACGTGGCCAAGAACCGAGTTCTTGGTCTTATCCGTCTTCCCTCTCTTCCATGAGATTGTCAAGTGCTTCACACTTGGTTTCGCACAATTATCGCTCACTTTGAATTGATTTTGGAGCCTTGGATTCGAGTTACTAAACCTCAATATACTTTTAAATTATCCTACTTAAGGTTTCCTAATAATTACGAAGGAAGAAAGTTAACATTTTAGAATTTGGACTTCATTGTTCAGCAAGCTTCCATCCTTGAGAAACAAGAAGGTACCTAAAATAATTCTTGATGCTTGATAGCATATTTAGAATTATTCTCGGGTGTTTAAGATCGAAATGAGGAAGTTTAGGACTGTCAACATCACCTTAAAAGCATAATTTGGCAAACCCATTTTGGGCATTTTCTGGCCACCTTCCGACTCTGGTTTTGCTTTCGTTCTTCACGGGTTTTATTCGCCTATATATCAAAAATATAATTTCAACCCTACTTACTCAAATCCAAGCTCAATTCCTAAGTTATCAACAATTTCCCCAAATTAGGAATAATTAGAATTTCAACCCCAAATCCTTCAAAATTCGAATTCAGCCAAACCCGAGGATATAGTCTCGATTCCTACCCCAACTAAGTGTTCAAGAGCACTTTCTAGGCTTCAATCTACCCTCGAAACAACTCAAACGAAGGTGAACCGAAGAAATCCCTAAAAATGGAGAAATTGAGGGTTTAGAATGAAATTGGGGTTACCAACCTTGATTCGATCAGTGGGAGGCGTGGAAGACATTGGAGTCGAGCTCCGATGGTCATGTCAGGCGTCGGACAGCTCTCCTCCAGCGAGTTTCCAGCGAATTGTCCTCCACCCCTTCTTCCTTCTCCGTTCGCGTGTCCCTCTCCCTCTCGGCTCTTTCTCTCTCTTGTGGGAGTACCCAGGATAAATTGAGTCAGCTTTTCTTTCATTCCTTCTTAATCTGTGATAGATTATGAATTCTTTCGAGTCATCGCCTTAGGCATAGAAGTTGTATGTGAAATTCTATGCAAAGCATATAACCTATATAGTACACCAGTGCTGATGAGCACTAAGGCGTAAGGTGGGGTGGCAATGACCCCGGGAACCTTAGGACGCCATAATAGGGAAAGAAGATATCCATGGAAGATGCTACCCAGACACAAACACATTTGGTTGAATTGTTGGCAGGAATGCACTAAAATGTGTGATTGTTTTCCAGGTATTAAATGAGACAATCCATCTGCTCTTTTAGCGGCGCATTGTGTGCTATGGTATAGGCACAAGTTATTTGATTACAGTGTGGAATGCAAGTACAATAGTGCAATGAATGGTAGTTTAGGCTAGGAGTGGTTTGTAAAGTGAAAGAAAAGACACGCATGGCGTGTAGAAAAGAAAGTAAGCCCATGGGGCGATTGAAATGGAAAGTTTACACACAAGAGTAAATAGGGCCGTGAGGCATGAGACCAACAGGAAGATGACCACGCGAATGGGTTATGACTATGCGGTATGCTATGGCTGAAGGAAGTGAGTTGTCCTTCCTAGAAAGTAAACAGAAAAGAGGTGGTGTATATCACAATATAAAAGTAGAAATCTATGGATTGGAAAATCAGGATACGGTATATGGAAGGGCAAAGTGGCCGATCCATATGCCGTAGAGATAAATGTTAAGAAGTAGAGGCATATGTAAACGTGTGGAGCGTGACCATATGCCGAGCGGAAAATAGAGTGAATGGTAAGGCACAGGGAAGGAACCTAGCCCAACCCTACGCTCGATCCGTGAACTACTAGTTCCTTAAGCAAACAAGGGGAAAAAGAAGGGATTAAGCCCAACCAAACTCTCTTGGGTTGCTTAAGGAAGAGCATAAAGAATAGGATATTGATAACATGAGAAATTTTTGTAAAAATCTTTTTAGTCTTTCCGGATGAGAGATTCTGAAAGACCCTTAAACTTTTCTTGAAAATACTAGGGATAACCATTTGAAGGCAAATTTTCATGAAAACTCTTTCCCGATTTCTATCATTCCAATTGGTTAAACCCTAACCATTTACGAAAACCTTAGGCGTCATTTTCCAAGAAGTAAACTTGAATTAATTTTGACTATTTCGGTTGTACATATTATAAGTTGTAAGGGTTGTGTATATATATTTACAGCTTTTGATATGTACCTACTTTAGAATTGTCGGCTTCACATGTATTTAAAGACAGGGTCCAGTTGGGGAAAACTAGGATATATGTATGAGTATATAAATTTCTTCATGTGAATAGGACAGATCGTACGCATTGAGGCATACGGTCAATATGATATGGATATATATAGATTATGTGTGCTTGCTGCATGTGAATAGGACAGATCGTACGTATTGAGACGTACGGTCAATATGATATGAGTATTTACCTTACGAGTGCTGATATATATATATATATATATATATATATATATATATATCTGTACACTGAGTTAAGCTGAACCGGTATTGAGCGAACCGCGGATTGCAGGTTAATTAGGCCACCAGCGAGGTGTGGCCACTATTATGATATATATTGATTGTATAGCATGGTAGTTATAGTTATGTTTATAGGATAAGGCTTACGGGTTTAGAGGTAAAAGTCTATTACCGTGCCAGTCACGCTCTCCCGATTTGGGGTCGTGACAGATATTCTAACGTGATACAAAGTATTGCTTGGTGTATTCTTTTCTTCACCTAAATTTTTGGATCTACATGTGCATTATGGGGAGTTTATAATATTATCATCAATTAAAAAAATAATTTTTCATAAGAACTAAAAAAATACTTAATTCTATAGAGTTTATGAAAAAATTTATTATAATTTTGAAAATTTTAAAATATGATCAAGTTTCAATGAAATCAATAATGTATGAACTAACATTATATTACAAATATTTTTGCTAATTAAGACATTTGATTTTCCAATGGAAAATAGAGTTTTACTTTGTGCGTTATTTTTCTCATTGTGATTTATGAATCTACATGTTCGTTGTGGGAAGTTTATAATATTTGCATCAATTATAAAAAAAAAGAAAAGAAATAGTTTTTCATAATCTTTTGTTTTTCAAAAAATAAATGTTTATTCCTTTGAATTCTTCTTTTTGTTACGTTGTTTTTTTTCCTTAATTTCTATTATATTTCAAACAGTATTACTAATTAAGCACTTTGATCTTCTAACATGAAAAAAAACTTTACTTAGTGTGTCCTTTTCTTTATTGGAATATTTTGATCTACATGTGCATTGTGGAGAGTTTAAAATATTAGCATCAATTAAAAAAATTAAAGAAATAGCTTTTCATAAGTACTAAAAAATACTTAATTATACGGAGTTTATAAAAGATTTACTATAATTTTGAAAATTTTAAAATATAAACAAGTATCAATAAGATACATAATGTATGAACCAACATTATATTAAAAATATTGTTGCTGATAAAGACACTTGATCTTGCAATGGGAAACAGAGTTTTACTTGGTGTGTTGTATGAATCTACATATTCATTGTGTGAAGTTTGTAATATTAGGATCAATTATAAAATAAACAAAATCGATTTTCATAATCTATTTAAAAGAAACACAAAGCTTAATAAAGAAATAATTAATTCTACAAAGGTTATAAAAGATTGATTATAAATTGATTTTTTTAAAAAATATTATAAAGTGTCAATATAATCAAATGAGAAAATGGATATAACAACATATTTAAAAATATAAGAAATTAATTATCAATTCATAACTTATCAACTCATCATAATGGTACTTTAATTCCTTTTCTCTTCTCCACAATAAATTTTTTTTTGGGGGGGGGGGGGAGGAAGAACAACTATGACATTAATTAACTTTAGAACTCTAACCATATTTACAACAACAAAATTTTTATTACTAAAATAAACTGTAAACATTTAGTTCAAATTAAATAATTTTCTATGTACAAATATGATAAAATATATCTTTATTTCAATTTACAAATTTTTATAATTTTCTTATAAAATTTTTTTGTTCTTTAATCTCATCTATACTTTATTTTAAAAAATGTTAATAAGTTTTTTGTAGAGAAAGAAAAGAAGTAGAAATTTAATATTTTGGATCAAATTCAGGACCTAAGGAATGGGAAACTTGAATTAAATGGGGAAAAGAGAGTTGGGAATATTTTTGGGTATTTACAATTTGGGTTATAAGAGAAAATAAAAGTTAATTGGAAAGAGGAGGATTTAAATGGGAATATTTTTCATCTTTTCTTTATTAGAGACATTATTATATTATTGGGATATTATTTAATTATTTTATTATATTTTTATGAGGGGTGCCGTGGGGTTGGGATGTTAGAAGAAAAGGAAAAGAAAAGGGGATGAATAAAGGAAAGAAATGAGGGAGAGAGGGGTTACGAGAAAATAGAAGTAAAGAAAAGAAGGAAGAAAGAGAGAGAAAGAAGAGAGAGAGGGAGGACGTGGAGAAGAAGAAGAAGAAGAAGGGTTGGGGTGCGCCGGAAAAGTGACCGGGGAGAGCTAGCCGACGTCGAATAAGTCACCGGAGCTCGGGTATGAAGTCTCCTACACCTTCCACCAATCGAATCAAAGGTTGGTAACATCAATTTCATTCGAAAACCCCAATTTCTTCATTTTTAGGAATTTCTTCGATCCACGTTCGATTGGGTTGTTTTGAGGGTAGATTGAGACCTAGCAAGTGTTCTTGAACACTTAGTTGGGGTAACAATCGAGGCTATACCCTCGGGTTTAGCCGAATTCGAATTTGAAAGGGTTTGGGGTTTAAAATTCTAAATAGTCCCAATTTGGGGATTCGTTGATAAATTTGGAATCGGGCTTGGATTTGAGTTGTTAGGGTTGGATTTATATCGTTGGATTGTAGGTGAACAAAACCCGTGAGGTGCGGAGTCGAAGCCGGGGTCGAAAGGGGCCCTGAACGGGCCTAAACCAGCCCACAGCACAGCAAACGAATTGTTGTGCTGTGAACCAGCACTATAGCGCTAGCTCTCGGGTGCACCAAAAGTTACTGGGCAGCAGCTTGGCGCCATAGCACCAGAATGGGCGCTACAGCGCCGGGCCGCTGCCTCGCATGCTCAAAAGTCATTTTTAAGCCAATCCGGGGTGTCCGAACCTCCTATTTTCAATCCGAAACATCTTAGGACACCCCAACCATGTTTTTAAGGATCAAAATCATTTCAAATGTCTTCTTATCCCTCAAGAATAGAAACTTACGGAATAAGTTACGCCCAACTTCTTGAATTTCTAAATTCCCTGTACACCGTTATTAGGTAACCTTAAGTAGGATGGCTAAGAAGCACGTTGAGGTTTAGTAACTCAATTACAAGGCCCCAAAAGCAACTCAAGAGAACGATAGTTGTGAAAAAAAACCAAGTGCGAGGCACTTGAGACTCTCATAGAAGAGAGGGAACACGGATAAGACTTAGGACTCGGTTCTTGGCAACGTCTAGATGCATTTAGGCACGGGCATGAAGTATGCATATGAATTGCATGTAGTTTGAGATGTTAACCACTTAAATGCATTCGTTAGGAAACCACGACTCGTCCGGAGGAGTTACTCTAGGACAAGCACAAGGGAGCCGTCCAGGTGAGGGGTTTCCCATCCTTGCCCTACAGGGTTGATTGAGGATGTGGATATGTGGTTTGCCTACTTGCCTATTTGTAAGAATTATTTAGTGGTTAAAATGCTATTATTGTTCCTAAACTGTTATATGTGATAATATTTGTATATGTGTGTTTGACTACAGGTAAAGAGAGACTGGACGGTATCCATGTGATGACATGAGATACGCCAAACAGTACGAGCATGGGGGTAAGTTGTTGATTGAGTCCAATGATTGGTTTACCCTATTCATTAGAAACTCATTAAAGAAATCTTATAGAAGTTGTTGGTAAACGTCGACGTTTTATGGTAATTGAACTTAGGAAAGACCTTAGAGCTAGCTTACGATCTAATCAAGGGTTTGGGTATTACATAAGGATTAAAACGATGTCATAAATTGATTAGTGAGTCATAGGGAGGTTCACACTACCTAGGTAAAGTCAGTCTAGGACAGTAATGGGTAGATAGAGTCAGAATCCCAGCTGAATGCTTGGGAAGAGAAACAAGTTAAAGCATTTGCCCGTTGAGGCCATTGCCCTAGCCTGGCACTAGGCTCAGTAAAAGACTAAAAGATTTGCCCGTTGAGGCCATTGCCCTAGCCTGGCACTAGGGTCAGTAAAAGACTAAAATATTTGCCCGTTGAGGTCATTGCCCTAGCCTGGTACTTGGGTCAGTAAAGGATTAAAAGATTTGCCCGTTGAGGCCATTGCCCTAGCCTGGCACTAGGGTCAGTTAAAGATTTAAAAAAAATTGCTCGTTGAGGCCATTGCCCTAGCCTGGTACTAGGCTCAGTTGAGTGATTTACAGTTTTCATTATGATATGTTAAATAAGTTTGTTTGTTTATGAAAAGCATGATCCGTAGGTTTATCCATGATGTTATGTTATATTAATATTGCCTGATCGTAATATAACATTTGATAAACTGGATTTTCATGCACATGTGATTGTGGGTGTTTCCCTTTCCCCAGCTATAGTGGTACCCTCCGCTACGCCGAGGATGGGAAGCTTCTCACTGAGTCTGTTTGACTCACTCCCTCTGCTTCAATATTTCAGATACAGGGATCGGGCAGGCATCGACGTTCGGACAGTGATACGGACATAAGACCATCCTTACGCACATGTTTCGCGTGGGTGGACACCTTTTTTTATTATTTTGATTTCTCTTGTTGTACATATTTTAAAGTTGTAAGAGTTGTGTATATATATTTACAGCTTTTAATATGTACCTACTCTAGAATTGTCGGCTTCACATGTATTTAAAGACAAGGTCCAGTTTGGGGATAAACTAGGATAGATCGTACGCATTGAGGCGTACGATCAATATGATATGGATATATATTATGTGTGCTTGCTGCATGTGAATAGGATAGATCGTACGTATTGAGACGTATGGTCAATATGATATTAATATTTACATTATGAGTGCTGATAAATATATCTATATACTGGATTGAGTTGAAGCGGTATTGAGCGAACCGCAGATTGCAGGTTAGGCCACCAGGGAGGTGTGGCCACTAGTATGATATATATATATATGTATATATATATATATATATTGATTGTATAGCAGGGTAGTATAATCATGTTTACAGGATAAGACTTACAGGTCTAGAGGTAAAAATCTATTCCAGTGTTGGTCACGTACTCCCGAGTTGGGGTCGTGCATAAATTATACCTATTAATTTCTTTTAAATTAAATCGCTAATTGTGGCCAACTTTTTTTTTTCATATAAAGGTTGTATGCTTTACTTGATTTATACAACTTAGAGATATATTTTTTTGTAAAATAAATATCTGTATTAATTTTGACTGTAATAACTATAGGACTATTTTCTTTATACTATTTAATATAAATTTTATATTCTAATTATTATAGTTAAATGCTACAGTATTGCATTTTATATTTTATTCTGTAGCGATTACATTAATAACTTCATAATTATCTATGTAATGTCTATATATATATAACTTAAAAAAATTCGGTGGATATCCACGGGGCTAAATTCTAAAGAGAAAGCTAGAACATTATTTTACAAGAGAAAATAGAGTTTTATTTATTGTGTTCTTTTTCTTACTAAGACTGTTTCATTTTTTATTGTTTAATATAATTTTTTTATTATAGTGAAAAATTTAACTATTGAATTTAAAAATTCATCCTACATTATATTTAAATTAGTCAGTTCAAACTTTCTTATTTAAATCATATATATATTCTTATAAAAAAATAATATATATATATATATATATATATATATATATATATATCAAACTTAAAAATCCCCCGTGGAAATCCACGGGGTTAATTCTAGTTTTTGTTTCAGTTCAAGGATTGTGATTACTTAAGCAAATTTTACTCTGATTTCGAAATATATGAAATTTTTAGTAAACTTGTATTAATATTTATCTGAAATATTTTGTGGGAAACCATCTGATATGGAACCCTGCAGCTAACGCAGTATCAGTAGCCCTTGGTGCACCTTAGAACCCCAGCTAGAAGGGGTGTTGCTAGCCCCGTTTGCCGGCCAACACACGTGAATTGGATAAATCTGATATATTGAGCTTAATGCTCATCTGATAATTTCTGTTTTCCTGAGCCTTGTTGCTCATGTCTATTCTGCTTGGTTATGTATAGATGTTTCTCTTAATATGATTTTTTATATGAATTTAATGAATTTGAGAATTAACCTTATTTTGAACTGATTAGTAACTTATATGTAAACTTGTATTTTACTTTCATTTACTACGCTTCTTTAAACGTCACAATTGAAGATGGATTGCGAAAAATTCGTGCTTTCGGGTTGTTCCCTTCCTGTATGATATGTGTCGTTTGCTCACTGAGTCGTTAGACTCACTCCCTCCTTTCTTTCATTTTTTTCAGATTCAGGTGTAGTTCTGGACCCATCTCCCTCAGTGTAGTTTGAGACGTTTGTTTATTTCTTGGTGAGCCCACTTTGTGCGGATTATGATTTTCTTGGTTTCTTTCAGTATATGTATATTTTGACTCTAGATAGTGTCACGACCCCAAATCGGGAGTACGTGACCGACACAGGAATAGATTTTTACCTCTAAACCCGTAAGCCTTACCCTATAAACATAACTATAACTACCCTGCTATACAATCAATATATATATATATCATAATAGTGGCCACACCTCACTGGTCGCCTAATTAACCTGCAATCCACGGTTCGCTCAATATCGCTTCAGCTCAACACAGTGTATAGATATATATCAACACTCATAATATAAATATTGATATCATATTGACCGTACGTCTAATTACGTACGATCTATCCTATTCACATGCAGTAAGCACAGAAAATATATATATCCATATCGTATTGACCGTACGCCTCAATGCATATGCTCTATCCTATTCACATGCAGCAGTTTATATACTCATACATATATCCTAGTTTATCCCCAAACTGAACCCTGTCTTTAAGTACATGTGAAGCTGACGATTCTAGAGTGGACGTACATCAAAAACTGTAAATATATACACAATATCTACAACTTAGAATATGTACAATATGATCAAAATATAACAAAATATCCACCCACGCGAACAAGTGCCTTAGGGTTGGTCTGATGTCCGTATCACTGTCCGATCATTGATGCATGCCCGATACCTGTATCTGAAACATTGAAGCAGAGGGAGTGAGTCAAACAGACTCAGTGAGAAGCTTCCCATCTTCAGCATAGCGGCGGGTACCACTATAGCTGGGGAAAGGGAAACACCCACGATAACATGCGCATGAAAATCCAATTTATCAAATATTATATTACGATCAGGCAATATTAATATAACATAAAGTCAAAGAAAAACCTACGGATCATGCTCTTCTATCATGCTTCTCATAAACAAGCAATCACTTTTAACATGTCATCTGAAAGCTATAAATCATTCAACTGGTCCATGTATCTCACAATGGACAATGGCCTCAACGGGCAAATCTTTTAATGTTTAACTGACCCTAGTGCCAGGCTAGGGCAATGGCCTCAACGGGCAAATCTTTTAATCTTTAACTGACCCTAGTGCCAGGCTAGGGCGATGGCCTCAACGGGCAATTTCTTTTAATCTTTAACTGACCCTAGTGCCAGGATAGGGCAATGGCCTCCATGGGCAATTAAATCAACTGGCCCTAGAACAAGCTAGAGTAATGGCCTCCACAGGCGGCTTTATCTGAGTTGTTTCTCCTCCCGAGCTTTCAGCTGACATTCTGACTCTATCTACTTAACTTTACCTAGGTAGAGTGAACCTTCCTATGACTCACTAATCAATTATGAGAACTTCTTAATCCTTATTTAATACCCAAAACCTTGATTGGATCATAACCTAACTCTAAGGTCTTTCCTAAGTTCGATTACCATAAAACGTCAACGTTTACAAACAAATTCTTTACGAGTTCTTTAATGAGTTTCTAATTAATAGGGTAAACCAAACCTTGGACTCAGTCAACAAATTATCCCCTTTCTTGTACTATTCGGTGTATCTCATGTCATCACATGGATACCCTCATGTACCTCTTTGCCTATAATCAAACACACATATACAAGTACTTTCACATATTACAATTTAGGAACAACAATATCATGTTAACCACTAAATAATTCTTACAAATAGGCAAGTAGGCAAACCTCATATCCACATCCTCAATCAACCCTATAGGGAAAGGATGGGAAACCCCTCACTTGGACGGCTTCCTTGCGTTTGTCCTGGAGTAACTCCCACTCTGGACGAATCGTGGTTTCCTTACAATTGCATTCATGTGGTTAACATCTTACACAATATGCAGCTCATATGCATGTGACATGCTCGTGCCTAAAAATACACCTAGACGTCGACAAGAATCGAGTTCTTGGTCTTATCCGTCTTT
Source organism: Senna tora (assembly GCA_014851425.1). Taxonomy (NCBI): domain Eukaryota; kingdom Viridiplantae; phylum Streptophyta; class Magnoliopsida; order Fabales; family Fabaceae; genus Senna; species Senna tora. The sequence continues at coordinate 24,543,238 of CM026261.1, read as the reverse complement.
CCACTCTTCCAAGAGAGTCTTAAGTGCTTCACACTTGGTTTCGTACAGTTATTGCTCACCTTGAATTGATTCTGGAGCCTTCGATTCGAGTTACTAAACCTCAATATACTTTTAAATTATTCTACTTAAGGTTTCTTAATAATTACAAAGAAATAAAGTTGCCCCTTTAAAATTTGGACTTTATTTTTCCGCAAGTTTCCATCCTTGAGAAACAAGAAAGTACCTAAAATAATTCTTGATGCTTGAGAGCATATTTAGAATTATTCTAGGGTGTTTAAGATTGAAAAGAAGAGGTTTGGAGCCCTCAACATCACCCTTAAAGTGTATTTGGGCAAACCGAGTAGGGACCCGGCACGTTAACGTTAAGGTTCAACCTTAGTAACCTCGGGCCAGCTCTTCACGGATGTTTTTCAGCTAATATTTCAACAATATAATTTCAATAATACCAAACCAAGCCTATTTACTGAAATCCAAGCTAAATTCCTAATTATCAATAATTTCCCCAAATTAGGAATAATTAGAATTTCAACCCTAAATCCTTCAAAATTCCAATTCGGCTTAACCCGAGGGTATAGTCTCGATTCCTACCCCAACTAAGTGTTCAAGAACACTTTCCAGGTCTCAATCTACCCTCGAAACAACTCAATCGAAGGTGAATCGAAGAAATCCCTAAAAATAGAGAAATTGAGGGTTTTGAATGAAATTGGGGTTCCCAATCTTGATTCGATTGGTGGGAGGTGTGGAAGATGTTGTAGTCGAGCTCCGGTGAGCTTTTTCGGCTCGACTAGCTCTCCTCCAGCGAGTTTTCCGGTGGTTTCCTCCCTCTCCCCCTTCTACCCCTTTCTTGGCTCCTCCCTCTCTCTCTCTCTTACTCGATCCCTTTCTCCCTCTCTTTTCTCAGTTTCTCTCTCTCTCTTTCTATCTTCTTCTTTCCTTCTTATTTCACCAACCCTCACGGCACCCCAAATAAATAAGATAAGTAAATAAATAAATAATTAATACATAATAATTAATAATAATTTAATTAATAAAATAACTAATAAAAGTGATATAATTAATTTATAAAATAATTAATAATGAAATAAATAATAACAAATATGTATTTTTAATTTAATCCCTTTTCCCTATTTAATTCAGGTTTTCAATTTCTTAAGTCCTTAATTAAATCCTAAAAATTACTTTCTACTTCTTTTCTCTCTCTTTTTATTTTATTTTTCTAGTTCAAAAATTTTCGGGTATTACAATCTTCCCCCCTTAAGAAATTCGGTCCCTGAATTTCAAATAACATACTAACCTTAGTCTTGAAATAGGTGAGGATATGTCCTGCGCATCTCAGCCTCAACTCCCACGTTGCTTCCTCGACTGAAATGTTTCGCCATAGGACTTTCACCAATGGTATTTCCTTCGACCTCAGCTTCTTCAACTGACAATCTAAGATTTCCATTGGCATCTCCTCATAAGTTAGACGCTCAGCCTGTTGTACTTCCTGGGGTTGGATTACATGAGAGGGATCTGGCAGGTACTTGCAAAGCATAGACACGTACCGGATGAACTCCTTCTAATTCCGCCAGCAATTTTAGACGGTAGGCAACATTTCCCACGCATTCTAGAATCTCAAACGGTCCGATTTACCTTGCACTTAGCTTGCCTTTCTTGCCAAATCTCATCACGCCCTTCATCGGTGAAATTTTCAAGAAGACTTGCTCACCCACAGCAAATTCTAAGTCTCTTCTTCGGTTGTCAGCATATGACTTCTGCCTACTCTTAGCCGTCACAAGCTTTTCTCTAATGGACTTTATCTTGTCCAAAGCATCCTGAACAAGTTCTGGACCAACTAACTTGGCCTCTCCGACCTCGAACCACCCAATCGGGGACCTGCACTTCCGACCGTACAAAGCCTCGAAGGGTGCCATCTAAATACTGGCTTGGTAACTGTTGTTGTAAGCAAACTCCGGTAACGCAGGTATTTCTCCTACCCTCCACCGAAATCCATAATACATGCCCTAAGCATGTCCTCTAGAATCTGAATGGTTCTCACAGATTGCCCATTTGTCTGGGGATGAAATGTTGTATTCAGATCAACCCTCGTCCCCAACACCTCTTGCAATGCTCTCCAGAATCGAGAGGTAAACTGTGACCCCCTGTCATAGATAATCGACACCGGTACTCCGTGCAACCTCACTATGTCTGATAGGTACAACTGGGCATAATGAACTACTCTGTAAGTGGTCTTAAATGGTAGCAAATGTGCGGACTTGGTCATCCAATCAACGACTACCCAAACTGAATCGAATCCCCTCTGTGATCACGGCAATCCTGACACAAAATCCATAGTAATTCTCTCCCATTTCCATTCAGGAATTTTTATCTGTTGAAGTGTTCTTGCGGGCCTTTGGTGTTCAGCCTTAACCTGCTGACACACTAGACATCTAGATACGTAGTCTGCCACATCTTTCTTCATACCATTCCACCGGTATAATTCTCTCAGATCCTGATACATCTTATTACTACCCAGATGGATTGTGTATGTTGTCTTGTGTGCCTCATCAAGAAGTCTTTGTTTCAAACCATCCACGATAGGTACACACAGTCGTCCCTCCAACTGGAGCATGCCACTGTCATCTATGGGGAATTGGACGTCGTCCTTCTCCCCCTTAACCACTGTATCTTTGATCTGTTTGAGGTCGGCGTCTTGATCTTGATAGCATATTTAGAATTATTCTACCGTGTTTAAGATTAAAAAGAAGAGGTTTGGAGCCCTCAATATCACCCTTAAAGTGTATTTGGGCAAACCGAGCAGGGACCCGGCACGTTAACGTCAAGGTTCAACCTTAGTAACCTTGGGCCAGCTCGTCACGGGTCTTATTCAGCTGATATTTCACCAATATAATTTCAATAATACCAATCCCAGCCTATTTACTGAAATCCAAGCTCAATTCCTAATTATAAATAATTTCCCCAAATTAGGAATAATTAGAATTTCAACCCTAAATCCTTCAAAATTCCAATTCGGCTAAACCCGAGGGTATAATCTCGATTCCTACCCGAACTAAGTGTTCAAGAACACTTTCTAGGTCTTAATCTACACTCGAAACAACTCAATCGAAGGTGAATCGAAGAAATCCCTAAAAATGGAGAAATTGAGGGTTTAGAATGAAATTGGGGTTACCAACCTTGATTCGATTGGTGGGAGGTGTGGAAGATGTTGTAGTCGAGCTCTGGTGAGCTTTTCCGACGTTGACTAGCTCTCCTCCGGTGAGTTTTCCGGCGGTTTCCTCCCTCTCCCCCTTCTTCCCCTTTCTTGGCTCCTCCCTCTCTCTCTCTCTCTCTCTTACTCCATCCCTTTCTCCCTCTCTTTTCTCGATTTCTCTCTCTCTCTTTCTTTCATCTTCTTTCCTTTTTAATTCTTCTTCTTTCCTTCTTATTTCACCAACCCCCACGGCACCCCAAATAAATAAGATAAGTAAATATATAAATAATTAATATATAATAATTAAAAATAATTAAATTAATAATTAAATTAATAAAATAACTAATAAAAGTAATATAATTAATTTATAAAATAATTAATAATTAAATAAATAATAACAAATATCTATTTTAAATTTAATCCCTTTTTCCTATTTAATTCAGGTTTCTAATTTCTTAAGTCCTGAATTAAATCCTAAAAATTACTTTCTACTTCTTTTCTCTCTCTTTTTATTTTATTTTTCTAGTTCAAAAATTCTAGGGTATTACAGATCAGATGACCATCTCATAGAGTTTTCTTAAGCATTGAGAATTATGCTCATATTTTGAAGAAATTATTGATATCAACTACAATAAGACATGATCTTGAGTGATTGAAGGATTTCAAGATGCAAACTTACCTACACATGTTAGTTAATTTTTCCAATTAATAGATTCCCTTAGATTTATTTTTGACTTTTTTTCCCCTTTCGATTTTTTAGTTGGAGAGGAAATATTTCTCTCTTTGCCATAAAGTCTTTGGATTTGCTTACTTATACAGAAGTTGTTCGGCTTTAGGGAGCAGAAACCTGATTCACTATTTGGCAGCACTACATTATCTCAGGTAATGTTTTTCTTTTGCAACTAAATTTTTTTCTTTAATCGAATGTTTGATCAATTATTTTATCTATCAACCAGGCTTGCTTAAGCAAGGTCTCGATCGAGACCTTATGAATGCAGTTATCCATGTGGATAGACTTGGTCGAGTTCGAATAGTCGAGACAATGCCCCGAAGACCGAACGAGAAAAAAATGAATTATTTTATCAGTATTTGATGAAAATAGTTCACTTTAATATATACAGTTTTTGTTGTCTTATTAAACATATGCCTGCGATTCTGTGGATTATGATGTTCTTGATAAAATTTGTTATCTAAATGGTTGGGGATATATTAAAGTTTATTTCAAAACATAGAATGTAATTGAGTTTTTTAATGAAACAGCCCATTGATGATATATATATACATATCTTGAGACAAATTTTCACACACACTCACTATGCTATCATATTTCTCTACTTTTGTGTAAAAATATTGACATTTGTTTATGGTTTTATGGCTTTTTCCAAGTCAATTCTCTCACTTTGCTCTTATTATTATTATTTTTTCTCCATTTTCCCACTCTTCAAATGGTGGTAGTCCTTGCTTTTTCACTGATTAGAACCCCCAATTTCTGTTATAATGTATAATCTGGAAGCATATGTGGGAAAGGAGCCTGAAGAAAGCAGAGCATACAAATATTTATAAGGTGAATTTGTCTAGATAAAGCTTTGAAATGATATGTGTATGAATTTGCTATTAGTATTTTTCACTTCTATTTGTTTTTTCCTCACTCTTATTTTCCTATGATTCTTCAATAATAGATTTTGTGTGGTCTTTGATATTATATTTTGGCAATCTGTTTCATAATTTGGTTGTTTAATTCAAGATGCATACAAGTAATGGAGTAACTTATGAAACTGCCATATCATGAGACTCACTTTACCTCTAAAGTTATTCAGTTATTTCTGATCAATAAATTCATTAATAACTTTAACATTGAATATGGTAATAGAATTTTAATAAATTTATGAATTCTAGGCAGTGGAATAATAAAATCTGTATTGGAGGGGAGATGATGGGTTTGAGAAGGATTGGTACTATTTCTAATCATATTGATTTGGAAAGATTTTAACAAAACTACTTATATTGGTTCATTGGGGTTTTGAACTATCATTATATATCTTATACCACTTGAATGTACTTGTCCACTTGAAGGTTTTTGTATGTCTCAGATACCACAACACATTTTGTATGATTCTTAGCTTCTTCATTAGTAATAGCAGCACAAGTTGTCTGACAAGCTTCCATGGATGCATTAAGCAAGAAGAAAGTAGGAGTGTGCATTTTCTATAACAATTGGAATTTAATATAGTATTTTAATGTCAATGTGTGATGAGAGATGTTGAATTCCTAATGACTTTTTTTTTCTATGAGAGAATAGAAGGTTGTAATGTTTCTTGGAGATTTTGAAATCATGGTTTGTTGATCATCCTATATGTAGACTATGTATGAACTTGACATCACAGTAAATGTAGAATTAGTACACTTCTTCATAATGTTTAGTAGTTTGTACACTGCACACTTCTTAAACATTGCTATATATTTGTTAAACTTATTATGTGTTTTTACCGTAAATTTGTTTAGTTTATACTTATTTATAATATCAACCCATAAGGTAATACATATGAACAAAGCTAAGATCATAGAACATACGTGATTAGGGGTGGTCACAGGTCAGGTCGGTTTCAGTTTAAGGACAAAATAGAACCGAACTTAATAAAAAGTAGTAGGGGTTTGGTCGGTTTTGAAAACAAAAACTATAGAACTCGAACCGAACCAATCCGTTTCTCCATTTTTTAGACCTGTTTTTCTTCCCTTGCGTCCAAAATGCATACCTCCGTGTTTCAAATATCAAATTGCCATTAAAATACATACCTCTGTACGTCTAAAATGCATACTTCCGTACATCTAAAATACATATTATTTATATCCCATACATCTTATTTATAATTGAAAGTACTATTTTGTAAGCATGATGGACATCCATCCAACAAAACATATAGCGTTGTCTACAAGGAGGTTTTTCAAAATGTTAAGTAGTCTGTATCATATACATTTTGTGTAAATTAGTATATAGATTTTTACATTTTTCACGTGTTTACATCGTATATATCTTTTATTTAAATTTATTTATATTTATAAGATCAATCGATAAGGTTATACATCTAAACAATCACTATCATAATATTTGTCAGGTATCAGTTAAGCTAAAGTAATTTTTTTACTATATATTGTTAATAATATGTTAAAATTAATAGATGCTTATAATTTTTAAATTTAATAATAAAATATTCTAAAATTATATCCCGTTGTACTACCCATGTTCGTTTTATTATCTTTGCCAAGGAAATTTATCTAATTATCTTCTATTCAAAATTGCTAGATAATCAATTCCGTTGCTTTGACAGTTCTATTTTTATTCAATAATGTATATGACCAATCATCCTATATGTCCATGGTCTGTTTAATTACACGTATGATTTACTACTTACAAATGTTTATTTGATATAACTTTGCAAATTAGATTCCTTACATTGTGCACTATTGAGCATTGTTCTGACGTTTAATTTTTCAAAAGTATCATATGCATTGACAAATAATTTTTCATAAAAAAGTATTTCAATACAGTTATTTGTTATATATCACATTGGACGTAGCTATGTGTATTATGAATAAAAATTTCACAAAAACTTATCGTCTTTCTTTGTAAACAGAATTTTCAGACCAATGTGTTCGTACCTGTAGATATAACCCATGTAGGGCACGAGTACAAAGACTAGTATATAATATTAGTATGTCTAATCTGAATAAAATCAAATTGATTAAAATATAAGTGTAAGGTTATAATTTAACTTATTCAAATATATGATATTAGATTTTGAATATCTTAATAATTAATTTTTGGGATAAAAGTTTAGTACTACCGTAGTACTACTGAACATCAATGCATCCATTCAATCATGTTGTGTCACGACCCCCGTTTAGAGAACTGTGACCGGCACAGACATAGGGAATACCCCTGTGCCTATAAGCCTTATCACCTGATTGACAAAATATCTATTATTGAAAATACATTCAAATGCATTATAATACCGTGGCTACACCAAAATGGGGGCCTATCCTAGGCAAGCAAATCTGCGGCCAGTGCCGCTTCAGGATATAGATATAGGAAAACAAACATAATATATATATCTTGTGTACTGGCTACCCATCCGAAGATGCTACCTATCCTATTCACATGCAACAGATACATGTATATATATATATTTTGAAAACAAATTTTCCCTGTATCGCAATATAACTAATCCAGATCTTTAAGGTGTGTGAAGCTGACAGTTCTAGATTTAGTAATACAATCTAATTGGGCACGTCTAGCCTTTACTTTATGATACAATGGTAAAGTAAATTAAATTACAATTACAATTTATTCACCCACATGAACATGTTGTGCGTCTTGGAAAGTGTTGCTCAACCCTCGTTCCACCGAGACTTCTTCCACCTATACTTAACCTGTCTCTGTGTAGTAAAAATGAGGTGTGAGTCTTAACCACGCAACTCAGTGAGATCTCTCCCATCCTCGGTGCAAGGCGGGTTCCATGGCCCTGGGATTGGGAGTCATACAGAACCACATGCAAAAACAACTGGTTATTATTAATTAGCATACATTCTTGGCGACCACACAACAACATATATCTCACCCAACCACTCACATGCATTTAACAGATACAAGCATGCAGCAGTTTAATTCACATCATCACTCAACAAGTAAACATATAACATATAATGCAGGCTTTTAGTTACCGGCCTTCTCACGTTCAACATGTTTGAATCAACCAAGACGTTGTGGTGACGTAATCTTGTACGTCACTACTACGCTGCACAATCAGCAATCATATGCAAGCACAAACAATTTGTACATACACATAGATACCATAACATACATCTACCTAATCTCCCAGAATCTAGGGTATCTACTAGCCACTATGTGGCTTTTCTACTTTGAGCCCGTGCACTCGGGTTATTGGCCACCACGTGGCAAGGCATACTTAACCCATTCACTTGGGTACTGGTCACCTCGTGACAATTCTGTTAATTAAACAATACTTAACCCATTCACTTGGGTACTAGTCACCTCGTGACAATTCTGTTAATCAAACACAATCAACTTCTATCTATCAAGCAACTGATCCATAGCCATCAAGTGGCACGTTCTGACCCCTCACTGCGGGGCAATAGCTTGAGCCCAGTCGTCCATTACCCAACCAGGCCACAATGACGAGCATGGCACGACATCTCGAAGCATGGCCGCTGACAGACCCTGGACCAAACCAACTCCACAGGACGATTTCTCTTTTCTAGGTTAGGCTCACGGTTCACCCTTAGGTTCCTCCTGTATCTCCTTACCTTAGTCTCACATATTAATAGGGTTCTTTGTATCTTTCCCGAAGGATCAACAATTCCTCTCCTTGTTAATATGGACGAGTATCCTCAACAAGATATAACTCATATGCCCGTCTAGATGCACTCTCTGAACCTCAAGCTATCGTCATAGCAATATAAATCCTTTCTGACCCTATTGCCAGGATAGGGCAATGACCATCATCATGGTGATTATAAAACTGAGGTCTCAAGTGCCATTTGACGTTGTGCTAGATGATGTATCACATCTCTAGCATAATCAAATCCGAAACCCACCAATAACTCCTTTTGCATGATTATAATCTAAGTCACCGTCGTGATGAGTTTTCAAAATAAAAGCTTAGTCCTTCCGTGCAACGACTCTTGCCACCGTCATGGAAAATATTTAATAAAATACTTATCATGCCTCCGGAGTGTATGAGTTGGATTTGTAACACACCAATCATAGCAATCAATTACACTCAACTCCTATGTCTTCATATCCAAGCTACTTTCCACAACCTATTTTCTAGTTCCTTTATTCTTTTAGCATTCTATACCTCTAGCTAACACATACCAGACAAGCAGAGAATATACATACTCATGTAATCCACATAAGCATACAACCCTAGGAGCAGAGATGGAAGAACCCTCACCTTGGCCAACCTTCCATGAAATCCTCTCCTGTAACTTTAGTCTCCTCGGAGTTCCTGTTGCACTCTTTTGCGTGTCGTTGTTCCTATAAGAACAACATTTACTTCATTAAGGTTATTACTTAACTTAACTTGTTATTTATCTCTCAATTACTCTCACATGTAGTCCATGGTTCCCATAGAGTTAAGCTCTTTGTCTTATTGGACTTCTCTATCCCGACTTATGCGTATCCTTCCTCGGACACTTGACTTACTCGCATATAACACTATACTTGAGTGTTTCACATACTTCGATTTGAGTATTAGACATCTATCTCACTTGTATTCACATCTAAGGAAGCTTATCTAGCTTGATTGGAAGGAATCCTAATTTTAGGAAGATCTAAGCATTTTGTTTCAACTTGTGTTTTAAGAAATCTAGTTCCTAAACCTCAATACACCCCTAATTCACCTTACTTAAGGCTTGCTAATAATAATGAAGGAATAAAAAAAACATTTTAGAATTTGGACTTCATTGTTCCGCAAGTTTCCATCCTTGAGAAACAAGAAGGTACCTAAAATAATTCTTAATAAATATTCATAATTATCCTCGGGTGTTTAAGATTGAAGAGAGAAGCTTTAAAACTCTCAACATCACCCTTAAGTGTATTTGGGCAAATCGAGTAGGGACCCGGCACGTTAACGTCAAAGTTCAACCTTAATAACCTCGGGACAGCTCTTCACGGGTGTTGTTCGGCTAACATTTCCACAATATGATTTTAATAATATCAATCCAAGCCTATTTACTCAAATCTAAGCTCAATCCTAATTATCACAATTTCCCCAATTTGAAAATAATTATAATTTCACCCCAAAATCCTTCCGAATTCGAATTTGGGCAAATCCGAGAACAAAATCTCGATTCCTACCACAACTAAGTGTTTAAGAACACTTTCTAGGTCTCAATCTACCCTCGAAACAACTCAATCAAAGGTGAATTGAAGAAATCCCAAAAAATGGAAACATTGAGGGTTTAGAATGAAATTGGGCTCACCAACCTTGATTCGATCAGTGCAAGGCGTGGGAGACGTCGTACCCGAGCTCCAGTGACTTTTTCTGGCTTCGGCTAGCTCCCTCTGGCGAAATCCCCCTCTTCCCCTTCTTCCTCCTTCATGCGTGACCCTCTCTCTCTCTTCTTCTTCTCTCTCACGAGTCCCCCTTGTCTCTACCTCTTTTCTCTTTCTTTTCTTTTTGTTTCTTTTAAAGCCACGGCACCCCCCAATAAAATTAAATAATATATATATGTATAATAATAATATTAAAAATAAGTAAATAATTAAATTAAAAGATAACTAATAATTAATAATTATAATAATTAAATACTTAAACAATAAATAAATTAATTAATTAAATTAAAATTAAAAACAAATTAATAATTTAATAAATAATAACTAATGTAACTGTCATTTTTGGCTCAGACAATTGTAATATGAATTTAGGACCGCAAGGGGTCATAACCTTGGGGGACTTGTCCTTAGGTGATGCACCTAGGTGCCTGTGTACCCTTCTGGATGGATCAAAGTCCACGTAGTTCATCATGGTGACGTCTATCGAAGCCGTTAGGCAAGGTTGTTACTTGTATTGGACCGCGTGCGGCTAAGACATGCCTAAGGTACTCCGGGCGCGCGAGCCGCTCTGTGGGAGGTTGCCTTAGTGGGAGAGAGCTATGGTCTCTGAGGGCTACTGGAAGCCCTGTAAGCGGTGTACTCCAAGGAGGAGGTGAGCCGGCCGGAGGTCGGCCTATACGGAGGGCTAACGGCAGGGCTCGAGGGAGTGAAAGTACTTGTGAGGTTTATCTTAGAGCGATGAGTGATAATCCTTCAGGTTGTATGTGATTCTGTTCAGGGCTGAATGTCTATTCAGAAATGATTGTTCCTTCTTCTTGAGTCCCCCGAGTGGGGGTCTATTTATACTTGTGTGTGGGGGGATCGTGCTCGACCCACGACCTCGTGGGACGTGGGTCGTCCCACGACGCTTTGTGGAGATCCCACATCTAGTTGAGGGGAAGCTCCGTGTTGTGATGTGGGTGAGGGTCACGTAATGGAGGGATGAGTGGTGCCACGTGTCTGCTGCGGGTGCCGGGGCGGTGCTTCTAGAACGTCAGTGCCACGTGTCCCAAGGTGGAATATTCCGAAGTTACATAAGTCCCCCAAGTCTACAGGTGTCGGACGCCCGTGGACTTAACTTCCTTTTGCTTGTAGGATACTTGGGAATTTCGCTGCCTTTGCTTGCGGGATGGTTCGACCGCTTTCGAGTATGGGAGTTGGTCGTCCGACTCATGAAGTTGGCCTTCTCGCACTGCTCCGTATGAAAGGAGGTGTCTTGGAGAGGACACGTGTCGTGTTTTGGGTGGCTGGCCGCTTGGCTTCCTGAACAAGTTTCTAAGTCGTCTCTGCAGGAAGTACACGACTTACCAAAGTGGAGTCATCATTTGCTCAGAGGGGCCTTTCCCAAAATACCCTTTGAGGGTTAGTGAAGGGAATCCAAAAGTCAGGGGCTGCTTTGGTCATTTTTTCGAAGAGCTCTCATCTGGCCAGTGGTTGGCAGCTAACGGTGGCTTCCTTGCAGAGGGCTATTTTGTTGAGGGAGCGGGCTTTGTTGCTGGTGCCACGCGTCAGGGCTTGAACGGGTGCTTCTGTCATTAAAGCGTTTTGCCGCCATTTCTCCTTCATTAATGCGGGTTCGTTTCTGAGGGTAGCCATAATTAGCCTGGGTGGAGAGTTTCACGAAAAGACCCTCGAATGTTTTGAAGCGACTTTCGGGTTCGCAGGGGCTTTTCGGTCTTTGCGTCTCCATTGCCCTGACTATGTATCTCGCCCGTTGCTTCTTTCCACGTGTGTGGTTGAGGCAGGCGGTTGCAACTGGGTTTGATTGCAGAGGATAAGGGATTTATCCGATGCGGGATTCGAGGAGTCAAAGTTTTTGAATCGTGGCGCCTCTGGGTGCCGTATAAATGCCCAACGTTTGAAAGTTCGTGATTTTACGTTTGCCTTCACCTTTCTCCCTTGCCTCTGTTCCTTGCTTTCTCTTGAATTGTATTTTTGTGATGGCTGGAGGGGGTGACGATTACAGCTACTACCCATTTGATTTCACTAATTTGGAAGATCTTCCTTCCTCTACCCCTCCTCTTCCTCCACTGGTTCGGACTCGTGACACTGGCCGGAGCGGGGGAGGAAGAATGATCAGCAGGGCCTGTCACCAGAGGTTGCTGCTGATGCTTCAGTTGTGGTACCTGCCATGGTGCCTACTGCTGGTGAGATGGAAAGGCGGCTTCCTGTGCCTCTGTCCTCCAAAGGGGAGCGTCATCAAGAGGTTCTTCTGAGGGAGAGGAGGAAGAAGGATGGGAATGTCGCCCTAGCGGACCCCGGGATGGTGGAAGGAGAGGAACTTCTTCGGCGGAGCCGGCTGATAGCAGGGAAGGTGGTCCCAAGAGGCGACCTGTTGGAGTTGACTTACGATCATCTCCGCAGGTCGTACGGTGGAGTACTAACCGGGAGGATGCCCAAGCGGAGGCTTCAGCGGGGCTGTTCCTGTTTCTGCCCCTGTTACCACTTCCGCTTCCGTCCTTCAGTCACCCATGAGGGTGATGCTTTCTGCCCATCCTCCCGTCCTCAGCCCTATTGAGGGGGTGAATCAGCCTCCTGCTAAGAGGGTCAGGGTGGCCGTTGAGGAGCCTGTCTGAGATTCTTCCGTCCCTCAGGCTGCGGCGGGTGATCCTGCTATTGTGGAGGTTGTTGGGTCTGGAGATGCGGCCGAGGAGGCCAGAGTTCCCTCAGAAGGAGGGAATGTAGTGGCGAGTCAAGCGGCTGCCACGAGAGATGTTGTTCCTGGGTCTAGTGTCGGCCCTTCTGAACCCCTTGGGCCACCTAAGGGGGGATTGGCTTTTGAACTGGTGGCATTGGGCACGCGCTTTCCCGTGGAGATTCGGGAGAGGAAGGCCAGGGGGCTGGACAGTTTGCCCCTGAATATTGCTGTTCCAGGCTTCAGTCGGGTTGCTGAGGCGTTAGTCGACTTCCATCAAGCTGGACTTTAGTGGGAGAAGCGTGTGGTAAGTTCCGTCGTCTTGGTGTTCCTTCGGTTTTGTGATAGGTTTACATTCCTGACTCCGCTGTGTGTGTGCGCTTCTTGCAGGAGGATATTCGCCGTGACCGGGATCAATTTTCCGTCGTCGTGGCCTCTAAGAGTCGGGCTCTGGAGGTCTCCCAGAAGCGGTTGGCAGACGTGCGGGAGCAACTTTCTGTCGAGGAGCTGGAGTGTGAGGGTCAAGGACGGGAAGTTAAGTCCTTGACTGAGGAGGTCGCCCGTCTCAGGGCTGAAGCTGGTCATCCTTCCGAGGTTGCGTTTCTCCGCTCAGAGTTGGAGAGGGCTCACAGGGAGCTGGCCGTTCGTCGTGATGACACTGAGAGTCGTCAGCAGGAGTTGCATTCGCTCCGTAAGGCTCTGCGGGATGCAGAGGCTCGTGCTGGTAAGTATCTTTCTGGTCGGCTGGCGGCTGAGGGCATGGTTGCCGACATCACCGATCGTCAGGAGGAGCTACCCGCATAGAGGATGTATGGCATGCTCCTGGTAGTTGAGCAGCTATAGCGTCTCCGTGGGGAGAGATTCCCAGCGGAGTGTGTGGCTTCCTTGCATCCTTCCTTGGAGTTTTTTGAGGGTGAGAATCGCGGTCGGACGAAAACGGACCCTCCATTGAATCTGACTTATCTTTGTCAACTGACGGATCGCTTGGTGGATCACCAAGTGTTGTCCCGAATTGGTGGGCGAGCTCTAAGGATTGGACCTACTTCTCAGCAACTGGTTGAGGCGACCAGGCGGGGGTCGTCGGGAGGTGTTGACCACGTGGAGTCGGCTAGGGCCGAGACTTAGGTAGATCTTGGGGATGCCCAAGATTAGGTTTATGTAATTTTCGGGGTGTTTACCGTTGTAAATGGGCGGACGCCCTCTCATTTTGGTATTAATGAGAATGATTTTATAAAGATCTTTTCCTGCTTTCCTTTTTCCTTCGGGGTAAAAAGTTTCTCAGTTCGTGGTTATCTCTTTACGTCTGGGTAAAAAGATTTTTTGCATGAGCACCGTGGGATCAGGACGGTTTATATGCGTGTTGCTAGCGTGGTTCGTCGAACGTTTGTTTTGTGGTTTCGCACCAAAGGGGTTTGTTTACCGCGCTCTTGGGGAAATTTTAGCTTGGCCCAGGGGGCGCTTAGCATTTTTGGGGCGGTTGAGCCCGTCGTCCGTGATAAGACTTACGCGAGTACTTTGCAAAGTTGAAGTCTTGTCTCTAATTGAAAAAAAGGAGTGCTTTTAAATAATAAACAAAATGAGTACATTCGTGCAGCCTCAGTCGGGCTAGCCTTGGGTAGGCTGAAGGTAAGTAAAATGTTTACCTTCGGATTGCCTAAGTCAGGCGAGCCTTGGCCAGGCTAGAAATCCTAAATTCAAAGTAGAGACGCATATGACTTGACTTAAAGATGAAATGCAATGTTCGTTTGAAGTCTTAGGCGGAGGTAAGGTCCGGGCGGGCGGACTGTGGTTTCTTTCCCCCTGACTCTTTAGCCTCGAGGGGTTCCTCGCGTGCTTCTTTGGGACCAAGGCGGGCGACCTTGACGGTCTAGGTTAGGCTAGCTGCGTAGCATGCTCGCGCCAATTTCTGGTCCGCCATGATTTCTCCAACCCCGTGGGGTGTTGGGAACTTCATTGTGAGCTGCGCGGTGGACACTACAGCTCTAAGCTTGGTTGGGGACGGCCGCCCTAGGATCGCATTGTATGCTGATGGTGCTGAGACAATGATGAAGTCTACATATAGGCTCGTGACCTTTGGCAGGGTGCCCTTTGTTTTTCGGGCATTGATGATTCCTTCTGCTGGAACCTGGGCTCCTGAGAACCCAATGAGCGTGCCGAGGAAGGGCCTTAGGCTGGCCTCGTTCAACCCGAGCTTTCTGAAGGTGTCGAAGTAGAGAACGTCTGCTGAGGATCCTTGGTCGATTAAGACTCTCTTAACTTCGTAGTTGGCGACGATCGCGGTCACTACCATGGGGTCGTCGTGGACTGGTCCCTCTAGGTTAGTGAGGTCGAAGGTGATGGGGTCTGCCTTGGCCTCGCTCTTTTTCTTGTGCTTTGGAGCGTAGTCTAGAGCGAGTATGGAGCGTTCCATCCTCTTCTTGTTCTGTGGTAGGGAGGCGGTACCGCGCTGCAATCCACCCGCTATGACATTGATGACCCCGCGGGTAGTTGCTTGGCCGTCAGCTTCCCGGGGGTGCTCGAAATTGGCCCCGCTTTTCTCCTTGATGAACTTGCCGAGTTGCCCTTTTCGGATTAGGTCCTCGATCTGATCCTTTAGGTGGATGCAGTCGTTGGTTTCATATTTGTGTTCCTTGTGGAACTGGAAGTATTTGACTTGTCCACCGGTCTTCCCATTTTTCGTCTTTTGACTTGCAGGGGGAATGTGAGCATGTCGGAATGATAAATCTCTTCCAACACCCCAACGTGAGATCTGTTGAGTGGAGTGTAGCTCGTGAACCGTCCTTGGGGAGGTGTTCGTGGTCGAGGAGGCGACCTTTTCCTACCGCTCTTTTCCTTGGGGGCTTGGCTCTCGGTCCCCATTTTCTCTTTCTTCTATTTTGCTCGTTCCATATCGGCCCTACTTATCAAGAACTTCCTCATCTTATTCTTAGCGATCTGAGAGTTCTCCTCTTGAATGAACCATTGCGCACAGTCCATGAGTTCCTGTACGGTGGAGACGGGGCACCTGTTTAGTTCCCCGTAGAACTATGAGCATTGAAGACCCTACTTTATGACAAAGATGGCGACGGCGTCCTGCAGGCCTCGAACTTGGAGCGAGAGTTTGGTGAAGCGGGCCAAGAACGCTTGCAGGGTTTCTCCCTCCTCTTGGTGAAAATCGATGAAGTAGTCTTTGTTTTTCTGATACTCGTTGCTGCTGGCGAACTGTGTGAGAAAGTTCTATGCCAGTTATTCGAAGCTGTGGATCAAATTGGTGGGCAGCAAGGAGAACCATCTCAAGGTGGCTTCCTTTAGAGCTGATGAGAAGACCCAGCATTATTTACCGTTCGTCATACCCAGTATCGACATGGCCGAGTTGAAGGTATTCAGGTGATCTCGTGGATCGGTTTCTCCTCTATAAGGTTCTATGTGGAAGGGCATCTTGAAACCCATGGGCACGTGCTCATTCATGACTTGTTGGGTGAAGGGGTGTCTCCCTCTTCCCTGGAATTCTATCGCGGGCCACTGCTATGCATTTGCGTCGGCGGCTGCATATGGGTTGTAGGTCGCGGCCCATGGCATGTGGAGGTAGGACTCTAGAGGGTAGTTTGGGATTGGTGGTCGTGGAAAGTTCATAACGAGTCGTGCTGCCTGTCCGGCGACCATGGCAGGTCCAGGTGGGATCACCGTTGGGGGTGGTGCTGCCGGTAGTGACAACCGTGCGAACTCAATGGGTAAGGTCCCAAATTGAATTATAGGCAAGCCGGTAGGGTCGCTAGAGGTCCCTGTCGTCGTCGCACCGTGTGGCACTATGGGTAGCTGAGTGCTCACATTTGCTGGGGCGAGGCTTCTGTCCTCTTCCCATCGTTGTTGGCGTAGAGCCGCAACTTCTGCCTTGAGGTGGGCGATCTCAGCGTCTCGCGGGTTCCTCACTAACTTCGTTGCTTCTTGACCACCGGTTGTGGGGCAAGGGACGTGTGGCATGCCGTACGGGTGCTGCGGGCAAGTTTCCTCTCTGGATGCCGAGTTCTGGACCATGGTCTCCGTGACGGCTACTTATGTTATTGAGGTGCTTTGAGACAGAGTTGCGCTTGATCCGCCTACCTCGGTTGTGATCGGTTCGGTCGTTCCCTGAAGATTCCTCGCGCTGCGCCTCAGGGCGCTGGCGTCAGTCGTGGTGGCAGGAACGTTCAAGTCGGTCATGATGTATCGTGTTTTGTATGTGTATTGGAGATCAAAACAAAAAAAGTGCGGGTTTATGAGTGTTAGGTGTATACTCCTACTCCCCGAAAAAAGAAATGTTGTTTAGCGCAAGGCATTGTGGTCTGAATAAGACCGTGGTCGGCGCCATTGTAACTGTCATTTTTGGCTCAGACAATTGTAATATGAATTTAGGACCGCAAGGGGTCTTAACCTTGGGGGACTTGTCCTTAGGTGATGCACCTAGGCGCCTACGTACCCTTCTGGAGGGATCAAAGTCCATGTAGTTCATCATGGTGACATCTATCGGAGCCGTTAGACAAGGTTATTACCTGTATTGGACCGTGTGCGGCTAAGACGTGGCTAAGGTACTCCAGGCAGGCGAGCCGCTCTGTGGGAGGTTGCTTAGTGGGAGAGAGCTATGGTCTCTGAGGGCTGCTGGAAGCCCTGTAAGCAGTGTACTTCAAGGAGGAGGTGAGCCGGTCGGAGGTCGGCCTGAACGAAGGGCCAACGGTAGGGCTCGAGGGAGTGAAAGTACTTGTGGGGTTTATTTGAGAGCGATGGGTGATAACCCTTCAGGTTGTATTTGATTCTTTTCAGGGTTGAATGTCTATTTAGAGATGATTGTTCCTTCTTCTTGAGTCCCCCGAGTGGGGGTCTATTTATACTTGTGTGTGGGGGGATCGTGCTCGACCCACGACCTCGTGTAACGTGGGTCGTCCCACGAGGCTTTGTGGAGATCCCACGTCTTGTTGAGGGGAAGCTCCGTGTTGTGACGTGGGTGAGGGCCACGTAATGGAGGGATGAGTGGTGCCATGTGTCTCCAGTGGTTGCTGGGGCCGTGCTTCTAGAACGTCACTGCCACGTGTCCCAAGGTGGAATATTCCGAAGTTACAACTACTATGGATTTTTAATTTAACCCCTTTACCTATTTAATTTAGGTTTCCAATTTCTTAGGTCCCGAATTAAATCCTAAAAATCATTTTCTACATCTTTTTCTTTCCTTGTTATTTTATTTTAAACTTCAAAAAATTTCTTGGGTATTACAATTTTTGAAAAAAAAAAAATTTGCTTTCCGGTTTCTTTTTAACTTTCATACTTTTTCTATATTCTTTTTTTTCAGGTTTTATTTCCTAGCTCCCAAATAAATCATTCTTAAATCCTCGAAACTTTAAATAAATCATTCTTTAATCCTCGAAATTTTCCGGGGTATTACATGTTGTGTCATTTGTTAATATTAATTAAAATTCACATTAATTAGGACCCACCTAGATTTGATTAGGGACCAACTGATTGGTAGGATGTATTGAAGTTCAATACTACCGTACTTCTGAACATCTACTCAAATTTTTGAAAATATTATCTTATAGTGGAGTTTTAATTTCAAATGCAAATTTAATTAGAATTTTTTAAAAAATATTTTGTGGATCTAAATTACTAAAATTGATAAATAATTTGAATAAATTATAAATGCATCATTTATGTTTTATTTTACCACACTAGTACTTAAATCTTTTTTTTATGAAAGTTCTTAAATCTTTAATTCAATAGAGAAGGTGAACCCATAAAAAAAAATAGAAAAGGTGAAAAAAATGTAACTCTAAGTTGCAATGATGCTAGGTTATTAGTCGGACCAGGTTGACCCAGTCAAAACCAATAATTGATGTGGGAACCAAAATAAAATATTTGAATCTTTTGTATATACCTACAATACTCTTAGGCTATGTTTGTATATACCAACATTCCCTCTAACATTCTCCTTACCAAACATAGTTTATTTTTTGTCATGTGATAAAATAATATTTTTGTCATGGGATTTCTTCGATTGACCTTCGATTGAGTTGTTTCGAGGGTAGATTGAGAAGTAGAAAGTTTTCTTGAACACTTAGTTGGGGTAAGAATTGAGATTATATTCTCGGATTTGCCGAAATTCGAATTTGGAAGGATTTGGGGTTAAAATTCTAATTATTCATAAATTGCGGAAATTTTTGATAATTAGGATTGAGCTTGGATTTGTGTAAATAGGCTTGGATTGGTATTATTAAAATTATATGGTTGGAATATTAGCTGAACAAGACCCGTGAAGAGCTGGCCCGAGGTTACTAAGATTGAACCTTGACGTTAACGTACCGAGTGCTTGCTAGGGTTGCCCAAATACACTTTAAGTGTGACGTTGAGAGTTTTAAATCTCCCGTGTTCAATCTTAAAGACCCTAGAACACTCCTATACATGTTTTTGAGGATTTAAATCACTCCAAGTACCTTCTTGTTTCTCAAGGATGGAAACTTGCAGAACAAATTAAGTTTAACTTCATGAATTTCAACCTTATCCTTTCACAACCTTTAGGAAACCTTAAGTGGGATAAATTGGATGTATATTGAGGTTTAGAAACTAGATTTCTTAGAACCCAAGTAGGAATACAAGTTGAATCAAAATGCTTAGACCTTCCTAAAATTAGGATTCCTTCCAATCAAGTTAGATAAGCTTCCTTAACTGTAAATACAAGTTAGATAGAGGTCTAATACTCAAATCCAAGTATGTGAAACACTCAAGAAGTGTGTTATATTCGACTAAGTTAAGTGTCCGAGGAAGGATACGCATAAGTCGGGATAGAGAAGTCCAATAAGACCAAGAGCTTGACTCTGTGGCAACCATGGACTACATGTGAGAGTAATTGGAGAGATAAATAACAAGTTAAGCTAAGTAACAACCTTAATGAAGTAAATATTGTTCTTATAGGAGCAACGGTACGCAATAGAGTGCAACAGGAACTCCGAGGAGACTAAAGTTACAGGAGAGGATTGCATAGAAGGTTGGCCAAGGTGAGGGTTCTTCCATCTCTGCTCCTAGGGTTGTATGCTTGTCTTGATTACATGAGTACGTACATTCTCTGCTTGTCTAGTATGTGTTATAGAATGTTAAAAGAATAAAGGAAATAGAAAATAGGTTGTGGAAGGTAGCTTAGAAAGGAAGACATAGGAGTAGAGAGTAATTGTTTGCTATGATTGGTGTGTTACAAATCCAACTCAAATGCTCCGGACGCATGATGAGTAATTTATTAAATCTTTTCCACGACGGTGGCAAGAGGCCTTGTACGGAAGGACTAAACTTTTATTTTGAAAACTTGTCACGACGGTGACTTAAATTATAATCATGCAAGGGAGTTATTGGTGGTTTTCGGATTTGGTTATGCTAGCCATGTGAGACATCGACTAGAGCAACGTCAGATGACACTTGAGACCTCAATTTTATAATCACCATGACGATGGCCATTGCCCTATCCTGGCAATAAGGTCAGAAAGGTTATATATTGCTATGACGATAGCTTGAGGCTCAGAGAGTGCATCTGGACGGGTAGATGAGTTACATCCTGTTAAGGATACTCATCCATATTAATAAGGAGAAGAATTGATGATCCTTCAAGGAAGATACAACGAATCCTATTAATATGTGAGACATCGACTATAACAACGTCAGATGGTACTTGAGACCTCGATTTTATAATCACCATGACGATGGTCATTGCCCTATCCTGGTAATAGGGTCAGAAAGGATTTATATTGCTATGACCATAGCTTGAGGCTCAGAGAGTGCATCTGGACGGGTATATGAGTTATATCCTGTTGAGGATACTTGTACATATTAATAAGGAGAGGAATTGTCGATCCTATGGGAAAGATACAAAGAATCCTATTAATATGTGAGACCAAGATAAGGAGACACGGGAGGAACCTACGGGTGAACCGTGAGCCTAATGGTCCAGGGTGTATTAGAGGCCAGGCTTTGGGACGTCGTGTCGTGCTCGCCATTGTGGCCTGGTTGGGTAATGGATGAGTGGGCTCAACCTATTGCCCCGCAGTAAGGGGTCAGGACGTGCCACGTGGTGGCTATGCGTCAATTGTTTGATAGATAGAAGTTGATTGTGTTTGGTTATCAAAATTGTAACGAGGTGACCAGTACCCACGTGAATGGGTTAATTATGTTTTGCCACTTGGTGGCTAGCAACGCGACTGCACGGGTTCGAAGTGGGAAAGTCACGTAGTAGCTAGTAGATACCCCAGAGTTGGGGAGATTAAATAGATGTATGTTTAGCATCTGTGTGTACGTATAAATTATCTGTGTTTGCATATAATTGCTGATTGTGCAGCATAGTGGTAACATACAGGATTATGCAACCACACCTCTTGTTTGATTCAGACATGCTGAAACGTGAGAAGACCAGTAGGTAAAAGCCGGCACTATATGTTACATGTTTACTTGTTGATTGATGACGTGGAATAAACTGCTGCATGTTTATAGTTATTAAATGCATGTGAGTGTTTGGGTGAAATTTCTGTTGTTGTGTGGTCACCAAGAATGCATGCTAACTAACAGTAACTAGTGGTTTTTGCATGTGGTTGTGTATGACTCCCAAACCCAGCGCTATGGTACCCGCCTTGCAACGGGGATGGGAGAGTCCTCACTATGTCGTGTGGTTAAGACTCACAGCTCATTTTTACTACACAAAGACAGGTTAAGTACAGGTGGAAGAAGTCTAGGTGGAACGAGGGTTAAACAACACTTTCCAAGGCCCGCAACTTGTTCATGTGGGTGAATAAATTGTAATTATTATTTAATTTATTTTATCATTGTATCATAAAGTAAAGGGTAGACGTACCCAATTATATTGTATCACTAAATCTAGAACTGTCAATTTCACACACCTTAAAGATCAGGATCCGTTAGATTACGATGCAGGGGAAACATGTTTCCTAAATATATATATATATATATATATACATATATCTGTTACATGTGAATAGGATAGGCAGCATCTTCGGATGTGTAGCCAGTACACAGGTTGTATATTATGTGTGTTCTCTATATCTATATCCTGAAGCGGCACTAGCCGTGGATTTGCTTGCCTAGGATAGGCCACCATTTCGGTGTAGCCATGGTATTATACTGCATGTTGATGTATTTTCAATAATAGATATTCTTCCAATTAGGTGATAAGGCATACAGGCATAGGGATATTCCCTGTGTCTATGACGGTCACGGTGCTCTAAACGGGGGTCGTGACACCCATGGTCTTGAAAGCAGCAGACGTCAATTTATATAAGAAAGGAAGTAGTGACTATGGCATTATTGGTGGAAAATTCTAATTATATTGGATATTAAAAATTTCAATTTCAATTCTTGGTTTGATTATGATCAGGATTCTTATCATATTGGAGGTTAAACTTAAATTTCGAATAAATGATTTGATTATGATTTATGATACATTAATTTAATGGCCTAGCAATATTCATAATTCAAACATCAGTTTTAAATTTAAATAAATAGTATTAAATAGGATGGAGGATTTGATGAATTTCAAATGTATTAGTGTCACGACCCCCTATCGGACGTACGTGACCGGCACGGGAGGTGGGGTTTCTCCTATCCCGTAAGCCTCTAATTCCTGATTGACATATTATATATGCATAACTACCCATTTCTAATACAAACAATATATAGTATATATGGCCATCCCTACCCGATGACCTAAGTAGCACGCAATCCACGGCTCGCTCAACGCCGCTTTAGTCTATACATATACACATATTGACCACACGCTACAGGGCGGGTGATCTATCCTATTCACATGCAGAATTTCCTATGTACAGTAAAGTATATATATTCAATCACACACCTGCATATAATTTGCATATTGATCACACGCCTCAATGCGTGTGATCTATCCTATTCGCATGCGGAAGCCGTATTTTCACACAACCAAGATTTCAGTTACACATATATATAAATTTACATATTGACCACACGCTCAGTGCGTGTGATCTATCCTATTCACATGCGGAAGTCACATCCATATATATACACATGATATTCATCATATCATAACCTATATTCCCAACAACAGACCAATCTTTAACCAATATGAAGCCGACAATTCTAGAGTGTGACATATACATATATATATATATATATATATATATAGCAACTGTACAAAACAATGCTATACCCAAAATAATCATATACATATATATCCTGACAAAATACATGCCTCAATACTACCCATGCAAATAATGCGTGCGGCCTCTAAGTCTGTCCGCCTCCCTGAGATGAAGTGGAAGCGCTCCCGATGCCTATACCACCTGTGTCTGTAACATTTAACATTGGGGTGAGTCAAACGGACTCAGTGAGAGGCTTTCCCATCCCTGGTGTAGTAGCGGGTACCACTACAACTAGGGAAGAGGAGCCAATCATAAACACATACGCATATAACGGGTTTAAATTTACATATATTAAGTGGTCACGCAAATAGCATATATCATATCCACAACATAGAATTTAAAGCATGGTTTTACATACGTTCAAATTCACACATACATCATATCATAGTTTAACATACAACTTCATGTGGATGTCCATGTACAAATAACCGAGATGATAACCTGGCCCGAAGGCATATCTCCGTTAGGAGAGAATCTGGCCCGAAGCTCTTAAAGAAAAGGAACCTAGTTGATCATTCTAGGAACCCCTGGCCCCAAGACTTTACTTGGAACATTAGTCTGACTCCAAGACTTCACTTGGAGCATAGCCGACGTCTCATCTGACCTCGGTTTACCCAAGGCAATAGCCACAATGTGGTGTACTCATATACTTTGCATTTCTGAGAGTTTGACTCAAGATAACAGACTCAATCTACCCGGACCGCCCGTGATAGACTCGATTTCCGCGTTGTACCATAAATGACCACTATGGACCCTACTTATTTATTTTACTTCTTCTTAGGAAATTCTAAAATTCCAAGTGGTTTTCTAATTCAGAATCCCTCGGTTTAAAACAAGGTCACCTATGTTCATTTTCTTTAAGAGCTTACATACACCACCACACTTTTCAGATAATAATCAATAAGGTTGGTTTCTAGTACCACAAGACTCTCCCATAAAAATTGACTCAATCCTACCCCCGATCTTATATAGGTCCCGAGGACCTTCTTTTCATATAAGGCTCCTTGAGCCACCATCGCTTTTACAAATCACATACACACAGATAGCACGTTTTCACGTATATTGTAATTTAGGGACAACAATAGCATGTTATCTCATATATAATTCCTACAAATAGGCAAGAAGGCAAACCATATATCCATATCCGTAGTCAACCCTATAGGACAAGGATGGGATAGCCCCTCACCTGGTTGGCCCCTCGGATCGGCTCTCGGTGTGCCCGAAGGTCCACTCACTGTATGGTGCCCTATACAAATATACTTGAGAGATTTAGCAACTTGAAATTCAACCACTATCGTGTACATGTAACGCTAATGCTCATGTCCTCTCTAATTAATTCCATAGAATAGTTATTGGCTTGGAATGCCCTCAACTAGTTTTCGGAACACCTAGCATGCTTCTAATTCGTGTCCAACCCTTGCTTAATCACACTATTCGGAAGCGTTGAATTTGGGAATGCAAGGTTACCCAATTCCACCTCTATGTGTCCATGTGAAGTTTCCATTGCTCAAGTCTTGAATTTATGGCTCAAGAGAGTCATAAATCCTATTTGTCCAAGATTTCCATTTTCCCAAAATAACTTTGAACACTTTACCTACACATAAATACACATCCGGATACGTGTACAATTGGAAAATTGCCTGTTTTTCCCCGAACGTGGTTCCGGGTGAGACGGGGATTACTCGGGTTTTAACCGCTCATACATTCCAATAATTTTAACAGTTATATAATTACCATTCCACCTATTAAAGCATCCCAAATCAGTCAACAACACCCTCAAACATTACCAATAATATTTTCCTACTAGTTTTCCAACCCGGATAAATTCCATCAAATTAGCCCGGTTCCTAAGCTTCCAACTCACTCCCTAACATGCAAATACTTCAATTTAGGTTCCAGAATACCCAGATTGAATCAAATGGGGTCTTTCCAAAAATCCCTAAAATTGATAAAATTGGGGTTTGAGAGTTTCGAGACTTCTCACCTCGATTCAACCGGTTAGAAGGACGATATGGAGTAGAGGAGACTCCCAGCCACCTTCCCCGGTGTAGAGACGGCGTTTTTCGGTGAGTTTTTTGGCGTGGAAGCTCTCTCCCTTCGTTTTCTCTCTCTAACCCGTCACTCTCTCTCTCTCTAGCACAACGAAGGCATTTTCCGGCGAACGACGACTCCAGCTCTCTTCCTCGCACATCCGGCCACCTCCACGCGAGCTCCCTTCCCCGTGCGTTTTCCCATTCGCTGCCACGCCTCACCGCTCTCTCCCTCCGTGTTTCTTTTCTTCGACCCCTTCCCTTTCACAATCTGCTTTCCTTTCTCTTTTCTTATATTACATATATATATATATATATAATTAATATATATACATATTACTAAAAGAAAATCTGGTATAAAAATAAATAAGAAATGAAATATATAAAAAAATTTGGATTTACAAAATTTGTATTTTTTTAAAAAAATAAGCAATAGGATAGTGTGTGCTTCTATCCATTTTTAACTTTAAATAAATTAATTAAATTAGACAAATAATGCTAATTAAATATCCTCGGGTATTACAATCTTCCCCCCTTAAGAAATTCGGTCCCTGAATTTCAAAGAAAATACTAACCTTAGTCTCGAAATAGATGAGGATACGTCATGCGCATTTCACCCTCGACCTCCCATGTAGCTTCTTCGGTCGAGTGGTTTCTCCACAGAATTTTAACCAATGGAATCTCTTTCGTTCTGAGTTTCTTCCACTGCCGATCTAAGATTTCCACTGGCTCCTCTTCATACGTCATATTTTCGGTTAGTTGCACGTCTTGCGATTGGATCACGTGCGAGGGATAGGGAAGATACTTCCGAAGCATCGATACATGAAAGACAGGGTATACCCCCTCCAATTCCGTAGGCAATTCCAACGGATACGCTACATTCCCAACTCGTTCTAAGATTTCAAACGGTCCGATATACCGAGGACTCAACTTCCCCTTCTTACCGAACCGCATCACGCCTCTCATCGGTGATATTCTCAAGAACACCTGATCAACAACGGTAAACTCCAGTTCCCTCCTTCGATTGTCTGCATAAGACTTTTGCCTACTTTGAGCCGTCAGCAATCTCTTCCTTATACACTTTACTTTCTGCAAGGCATCCTATAGCAATTCCGGGCCGACTAGGCTAGCTTCTCCGACCTCGAACCACCCAATCGGGGATCTGCATCTACAGCCGTACAGAGCCTCGAAAGGTGCCATTTGAATACTTGCTTGATAACTGTTATTGTACGCAAACTCAGCCAAAGATAAATACCTTTCCCAACTTCTGCCAAAATCCATAATACACGCCCGAAGCATGTCTTCAAGAATCTGAATGGTTCTTTCTGATTGCCCGTCTGTCTATGGGTGGAACGCAGTACTCAGATCAACTCTAGTTCCCAACACCTCCTGCAATGACTTCCAAAACCTGGAAGTGAACTGTGGCCCTCTATCAGATATTATGGACAATGGCACACCGTGCAATCTAACGATTTCTGATAGATAAATCTGTGCATATTGACTCACTCCGTATGTGGTCTTAACTGGCAGAAAGTGCGCGGACTTAGTCATGTGATCCACTATCACCCAGACTGAATCAAACCCCCATTGTGATCTTGGCAACCCTGTTACAAAATCCATCGTTATCCTCTCCCATTTCCACTCAGATATTTCTATCTGTTGTAATGTTCCAGCGGGTTTCTAGTGTTCAGCCTTAACTTGCTGGCACACTAAACATCTGGCTACATAGTTTGCGACATCCTTTTTCATGCCCTTCCACCAATACAACTGTTTCAGGTCATGATACATTTTATTGGCTCCCGGATGGGTTGTATACGTTGTCCGGTGTGCTTCTTCAAGAAACCTTTCTTTCAAGTTATCAACCATAGGGACACACAACCGTCCCTCCAATCGAAGTATCCCGAAGTCATCGATAGAGAATCGGAGGTCGTCCCCTTTCCCTTTAGTTACGGTATCCCTGATTTGCTTGAGGTCAGTATCTTCATCTTGCCTAGCCTTCACCTCTTCTACCAAAGAGGACTTATCTTGCAAATGGGCTAAAAGTGAGTTAGAACTTCCAATCTCAAACTGATTTCCCGTTTGCTCTAGCTCGTGTAGTTCTCTAATTAACGGTCTCCTTTCTTCACTTATATGAGCAAGACTACCCATGGATTTCCGACTCAGAGCATCGGCTACCACATTAGCCTTTCTTGGATGACACAAGATCGTGCAGTCGTAGTCTTTCAACAACTCCAACCATCGACGTTGTCTCAAGTTCAAGTCTTTCTGCTCGAAAATGTATTTGAGGCTTTTGTGGTCTGTATAAATTTCACAAGTCTCACCATATAAGTAGTGTCTCCATATTTTCAAAGCGAATACTACAGCCGCCATTTCGAGGTCGTGAGTCGAGTAGTTCTTCTCATGCTTCCTCAGTTGTCGTGATGCATACGCAATCACCTTGCCATGTTGCATCAAGAGACACCCTAACCCAACCCTCGACGCATCACAGTATACCACATACCCTCCTGTGCCTTCAAGTAATGCCAGCACCGGAGCGGTAGTGAGGTTGTCCTTCAGCTTCTGAAAACTCTGCTCACACTTGTCATCCCATACAAATTTCACTCCTTTCTGAGTCAACTTAGTCATAGGTGCAGCAACCTTAGAAAATTCTTGCACAAATCTTCTATAATATCCCGCCAAACCCAAGAAACTGCGAATCTCCGTTACAGAGGTAGGTTGGGACCAATTCGTCACTGCCTCTACCTTACTTGGATCAACGTGGATTCCCTCTAATGATACCACATGACCCAAAAAGGCAACTCTGTCAAGCCAGAATTCACACTTAGAAAACTTGGCATATAGTTTTTCCTCTCTCAACCTCTACAATGCTAATCTCAAGTGTTCAGCATGTTCCTCAGAATTCTTTGAATAAACCAATATGTCGTCAATGAAGACAATGACAAATTGGTCCAGAAATGGTTTAAAGACCCTGTTCATCATGTCCATGAACGGTGCAGGAGCATTAGTTAATCCAAAAGACATCACCAAGAACTCGTAATGCCCATATCGGGTCCGAAATGCGGTCTTAGGTATGTCTGATTCTCGAATCTTTAATTGATGGTACCCAGATCGCAAATCAATCTTGGAGAACTGCTTCGCACCCTGCAACTGATCAAATAGGTCGTCTATCCTCTGCAGTGGATATTGATTGCGAATTGTCACCTTGTTTAACTTTCGGTAATCTATACACAACCGCAAAGATTCGTCCTTCTTCTTTACAAAAAGGACCGGTGCACCCCAAGGAGAGAAACTGGGTCTTATAAAACCCTTGTCAAGCAATTCATGCAATTGTGTATGTAGCTCCTTCAGCTCTTTCGGAGCCATACGGTAAGGTGGTGTGGAGATAGGCTGGGTGCCAGGTTCAAGCTCAATTTCAAATTCAATCTCACGATCGGGCGGCAACCCCGCCAATTCTTCTGGAAATACATTCAAAAACTCTCGCACTACCGGTACTTGAGTCGGTGAAAGTACTGCTTTCGTGGTATCTTGGACGAATGCCCAATACCCTTTGCATCCCTTTGCCAATAACTTGGATGCCTTCAAATCCGAGATCAAGCTTGGATACGGTGCAGCTCCGTCACCCCGTATCACAAAGGGCTCCTCGTTTGGCATATTGAATTTCAAGCATTTAGCCCTGCAGTCCACAACCGCATGGCAAGACGACAACCAATCCATCCCGAGGATCACATCAAGATCAACCATACACAACAACCGAAGGTCTACCACAGTCTCATGAACATAGACCTCCACAATGCAACACTTGTACACATACTCTACTTGTACCGATTCTCCCATTGGAGTAGAGACCAGTACCGTTTCTTCCATTCTAGATGGACTTTTGTTGAATTCAGAGTCAAATGCATGCGACACATAGGAATGAGTGGAGTCGGAATCAAATAAGACTCGTGCTTCAAGAGTGCAGACAATAAGAGTACCTGTCAAAACTGCATTTGATGCATGAGCATCTTGCTGAGAGAGTGCAAATACCCGCGCTTGTCCTCCACCTACAGCCCCTGGCCCTCGGCCACTCTATCCTTTTCCACGGCCTCTAGCTGCACCTGTACTTGCTGCCTGTGGTGGTACGGTTCTCACTGGTGGAGCTGGAATAGGTGTACTCCTCGGCGTCGGATTGCTTCTCACACTTGTACCTTCTTTTTTCTTTGGACACTCTCTAGCCATATGGTCCATCTGGCCGCAGTGGTAGCATCCACCTGTCAGTCTCCGACATATACCAAAATGAAATTTGCCGCAAGTCGCACACTGGGGCTTTGTCTTACCGGAGTTTCCACCCCCTTGTTCCCTCTGTCCCCCTTGGAAATTACCTCTTGTACCTGTTTCATGGGTGGTAGTTGAGGATTGTCCTCCTGCGGACCTTGAATATCCTGCACCTCCACCTGTTGTCTTCCTTTTCTTACTTCCACCTCCTTGGTTGTCACTGCCTGTAATTAACTTCACTTTAGGATCAACAGATGTTCCATACCTCTTCCTGGTTTTAAACATTCTAGCACAGTCTGCTACTTGAGCTAAAGTCTCAAACTGTCTCCTCTGAGGTAGCAAAGCAGTAAACAACGGCTCCGCGAGTTGGTGTATGAATCTCGTGATCCTCGCCTCTTCATCAGGAACTAACTCAGGTGAGAATTGAGCCAATTCAGTAAAAAGTAATTCATACTCCGTCACGGTCATGTTAGGCGTAATCCACAACTCCTCGAATTGCTGACGCTTTGCATCTTTGGTGCCTTCAGGTAGAAACCGACCCAGGAATTCCCTCTGAGAATCTTCCCAGGTCATCGGTGCCACTCTGCGTGAATACCTCGTCTGTACGGACTCTATCCATACTCTAGCCACTCCCCTCAGCTGGAATGAAGCTAATTCCACTAATTCATGGCCTCATCACCTCAGCATGCGCCCAATTCTGACCACATATCTGATAAACTACTGCGGATCCTCTTTCTCACTATTACCGCAAAATGTTGGTGGATGAAGCTTCAGAAATTTCAAAATTGGCAGCTCTCTGGGTGCTAGCCGTGGCTCACGAGGCATTCCCTGTGGTTGTTGCCATTCCCTATCCTCTTCCTCAACAATCTCCATTTCTTGATTGCTAGGAACTCTCTCTTGTTCTTCCTCGCCGACTACTAACCGGCGTACTTCCCTCTGTATTTGTCTTGTCATCTCTTCTCTTAGTTCCTGAAATCCTGTCGTGAGCATTTCCGCCACGGAAGGTGCACCTGTCTCTACTTGAGGTTGAGGTTCCGATGACTGTCTCCTCTCTTCCCCTCTTACTTGTGCTCTCCCACGACCTTGAGCACGACCTCTACCTCGGCCTCGGGTACGGCCTCTACCTCGGCCTCGGGTGGGCATTCCCTCCTCCCGAACTGATTCTCGATCAATTTCAGTAGGAGTTCTCCCTCCACCCCTAGTCCATCTCGTGATAGGTGGCATCCCTATACTGCACAAGGACCACACCTAATAAGTACACATATACTAATGACATTTCATCTCAAAGAGAGTAGAAAGAAAGGCTGACACAATTTCCTGGGTACTTCCACAAGTGCCCTTTTACTCCCACGTTGTGCTCGGGTACACAAAGAGGGGTAAACCGACACTTGGTCATACCTATGGCTTCATATAGTTTAAAGTAACCAGGCTCTGATACCAAGTTTGTCACGACCCCCTATCGGACGTCCGTGACCGGCACGGGAGGTAGAGTTTCTCCTATCCCGTAAGCCTCTAATTCCTGATTGACATATTATATATGCATAACTACCCATTTCTAATACAAACAATATATAGTATATATGGTCATCCCTACCCGGTGACCTAAGTAGCACGCAATCCACGGCTCGCTCAACGCCGCTTCAGTCTATACATATACACATAATCAACCACACGTACATATAATATACATATTGATCACGCGCTTCAGGGCGGGTGATCTATCCTATTCACATGCAGAATTTCCTGTGTACAGTCAAGTATATATATTCAATCACACACCTGCATATAATTTACATATTGATCACACGCCTCAATGCGTGTGATCTATCCTATTCGCATGCGGAAGCCGTATTTTCACACAACCAAGTATTCAGTCACACATATATATAAATTTACATATTGACCACACACTCAGTGCATGTGATCTATCCTATTCACAAGCGGAAGTCACATCCATATTTATATACACATGATATTCATCATATCATAACCTATATTCCCAACAACAGGCCAATCTTTAACCTGTATGAAGCCGACAATTCTAGAGTGTGACATATACATATATATATATATATATAGCAACTGTACAAAACAATGCTATACCCAAAAGAATCATATACATATATATCCTGACAAAATACATGTATCAATACTACCCACGCGAATAATGCGTGTGGCCTCTAAGTCTGTCCGCCTCCCTGAGATGAAGTGGAAGCGCTCCCGATGCCTATACCACTTGTGTCTGTAACATTTAAGATTGGGGTGAGTCAAACGGACTCAGTGAGAGGCTTTCCCATCCCTGGTATAGTAGCGGGTACCACTACAACTACGGAAGAGGAGCCAATCACAAACACATACGCATATAATGGGTTTAAATTTCCATATATTAAGTGGTCACACAAATAGCATATATGATATCCACAACATAGAATTTAAAGCATGGTTTTACATACGTTCAAATTCACACATACATCATATCATAGTTTAACATACAACTTCATGTGGATGTCCATGTTCAATTAACCGAGATGATAAACTGGCTCGAAGGAATATCTCCGTTAGGAGAGAATCTGGCCCGAAGGCAATATCTCACGTGAGCGGTATAGGAACCTAGTTGATCATTCTAGGAACCCTTGGCCCCAAGACTTTACTTGGAACATTAGTCTGACCCCAAGACTTCACTTGGAGCATAGCCGGCGACTCATCTGACATCGGTTTACCCAAGGCAATAGCCACAATGTGGTGTACTCATATACTTTGCATTTCTGAGAGTTTGACTCAAGATAACAGACTCAATCTACCCAGACCACCCGTGATAGACTCGGTTCCCGCGTTGTACCATAAATGACCCTTATGGACCACTACTTATTTATTTTACTTCTTCTTAGGAAATTCTAAAATTCCAAGTGGTTATCTAATCTGGAATCCCTCGGTTTAAAACAAGGTCACCTATGTTTATTTTCTTTAAGAGCTTACATACATCACCACACTTTTCAGATAATAATCAATAAGGTTGGTTTCTAGTACCACAAGACTCTCCCAATA
Organism: Senna tora; assembly: GCA_014851425.1. Classification (NCBI taxonomy): domain Eukaryota; kingdom Viridiplantae; phylum Streptophyta; class Magnoliopsida; order Fabales; family Fabaceae; genus Senna; species Senna tora. The sequence goes on along the minus strand of CM026261.1, from coordinate 24,510,798 downwards.
AAATTGACTCGAACCTACCCCCGATCTTATATAGGTCCTGAGGACCTTCTTTTCTTATAAGGCTCCTTGAGCCACCATTGCTTTTACAAATCAGATACACACATATAGCACATTTTCACGTACATTGTAATTTAGGGACAACAATAGCATGTTATCTAATATATAATTCCTACAAATAGGCAAGAAGGCAAACCATATATCCATATCCGTAGTCAACCCTATAGGACAAGGATGCGAAAGCCCCTCACCTGGTTGGCCCCTCGGATCGGCTCTCGGTGTGCCCGAAGGTCCACCCACTGTATGTTGCCCTATACACATATACTTGAGACATTTAGCAATTTGAAATTCAACCACTATCGTGTACATGTAACCCTAATGCTCATGTTCTCTCTAATTAATTCCTTAGACAAGTTGTTGGCTTGGAATGCCCTCAACTAGTTTTCGGAACACCTAGCATGCTTCTAATTCGTGTCCAACCTTTGCTTAATCACACTATTCGGAAGCGTTGAATTTGGGAATGCAAGGTTACCCAATTCCACCTCTATGTGTTCATGTGAAGTTTCCATTGTTCAAGTCTTGAATTTATGGCTCAACAGAGTCATAAATCCTATTTGTCCAAGATTTCCATTTACCCAAAATACACATATCCGGATACACGTACAATTGGAAAATTGCCTCTTTTTCCCCGAACGGGGTTCCAGGTGAGACGGGGATTACTCAGGTTTTAACCCCTCGTACATTCCAATAATTTTAACAGTTATATAATTACCATTCCACCTATTAAAGCATCCCAAATCAGTCCACAACACCCTTAAACATTACCAATCATATTTTCCTACTAGTTTTCCAACCCGGATAAATTCCATCATATTAGTTCCGGTTCCTAAGCTTCCAACTCACTCCCTAACATGCAAATACTTCAATTTAGGTTCCAGAATACCCAGATTGAATCAAATGTGGTCTTTCCAAAAATCCCTAAAATTGATAAAATTGGGGTTTGAGAGTTTCAGGATTTCTCACCTCGATTCAACCGGTTAGAAGGACGATATGGAGTAGAGGAGACTCCCAACCACCTTCCTCGGTGAAGAGACGGGGTTTTCCGGCGAGTTTTCCAGCGTGGAAGCTCTCTCCCTTCGTTTTATCTCTCTAACCCGTCACTCTCTCTCTCTCTCTCTAGCACAACGAAGGCGTTTTCCGGCGAACGGCGACTCCAGCTCTCTTCCTCGCACGTCCGACCACCTCCACGCGAGCTCCTTCCCCGTGAGTTTTCCCGTTCGCTGCCACGCCTCACCCCTCTCTCCCTCCGTGTTTCTTTCCGTCGACCCCTTCCTTTTCACAATCTGCTTTCTTTTCCTTTCTTTTCTCTTTTATTCCTCTTTTCTTATATTACATATATATATAATAAATTAATATATATACATATTACTAAAAGAAAATCTGGTATAAAAATAAATAAGAAAAGAAATATATAAAAAAATTAGGATTTACAAAATTTGTATTTTTTTTAAAAAAATAAGCAATAGGATAGTGTGTGCTTCTATCCATTTTTAACTTTAAATAAATTAATTAAATTAGACAAATAATGCTAATTAAATATCCTCGGGTATTACAATTAGGATCTAAATTAAATAACAAAATTAACTGCTAAATCATACTTGTAACTACGGAATATTCCACCTTAGGACACATGACACTGAGTTTCTAGAAGCCTAGCAGAAGCACACGCTAGCAGCACGTGGCACCACACATCTGCTACTGACGTGGCTCTTGCCCACGTCACCTCGCGGAACACCCACTCGACTAGACGTTGGAACTCCCTAAGCATCGTGGGAAGACCCACGCTATACGAGATCGTGGGTCGAGCACGACCTCCCCATACTCAGTATAAATGGACCCTCACCCGAGGGACTAGAGATATGCAATCTCAAGGATTACAACACCGGATCTAAGATACCTCATGTAATACCCCACAAAATTTTGAGGATTAAAGAATGATTTATTTTGAGGCTAGGAATTAAAACATTTAAAAAAAAAAGAATATAGAAAAAGCATTAAAGTTAAAAGCAATCGAAAAGGAAATTTTTTCAAAGATTGTAATACCCGAGAAAATTTTTCGAAGTTTAAAATAAAATAAAAGGGAAAGAAAAGAAGTAGAAAATAATTTGTATGCTTTAATTCAGGACATAAGAAATTGGAAACCTGAATCAAATTGGGAAAGGGATAAATTAAAAATACATATTAGTTATTTTAATTAATAATTATTTTAATTTTTACCTATCTTATTTTTATTGTAATACCCGGGAAATTGTTCGAAGTTTAAAATGAAATGAAAAGGGGAAGAAAAGAAGTAGAAAATAATTTTTTTGGATTTAATTCAGGACCTATGAAATTGGAAACCTGAATTAAATAGGAAAAAGGGGAGTAGAAAATATTTTTGGGTATGTAATTTAGCATATAAGAGAAAACGAAAATTTTAATTGGAAAGAGGAGGATTTAAGTGGGGGATATTTACTATCTAATCTTTATTATTATTATTATTATTTACTATCTAATCTTTAATTGGTGGGTGTTGTGTAGTTGACAAAAGTAGAGGGAAGAAGTAATAGAAATAAGTATAGGAAAGTGAGAGGGGGAGGCACGCATAAGAAGAGAAAAAGAAAGAAAGAAAGAAAGAAAGAAAGAAAGAGAAGAGAGAGAGGGAGGACGTGAAGAAGAAGAGGAAGGGTTGTATAGAAGTAGTTAGTAAACGTCAACGTTTTACGGTAATTGAACTTAGGAAAGGCCTTAGAGCTAGGTTATGATCTAATCAAGGATTTGGGTATTACATAAGGATTAAAATGATCTCATAAATTGATTAGTGAGTCATAGGGAGGTTCACACTACCTAGGTAAAGTCAGTCTAGGATAATAATGGGTAGATAGAGTCAGAATCCCTGCTGAAGGCTCGAGAAGAGAAACAAGTCCGAAAATATTACCCGTTGAGGCCATTGCCCTAGCCTGACACTAGGGTCAGTTAAAGAGTAAAGCATTTGCCCGTTGAGGCCATTGCCCTAGCCTAGTACTAGGGTCAGTAAAAGACTAAAAGATTTGCCCGTTGAGGCCATTGCCCTAGCCTGGCACTAGGGTCAGTTGATTGATTTACAGTTTTCATATGATATGTTAATTATGATTGTTTTTATTATGAGAAGCATGATAGAAAAGCATGATTCGTAGATTTATCTTTGATTTTAATGTTATATTAATATTGCCTGACCGTAATATAACATTTGATAAACTGGACTTTCATGCCCATGTGATTGTGGGTGTTTCTCCTTCCCCAGCTGTAGTGGTAACCGCCGCTACGCCGAGGATGGGAAGCTTCTCACTGAGTCTTTTTGACTCACTCCCCCTGCTTCAATGTTTCAGATATAGGGATCAGGCAGGCATCGACGTCCGGGCAGTGATACGGACATTAGACCATCCTTACGCACTTGTTCGCGTGGGTGGACACCTTTTGGTTATTTTGATTTCACTTGTTGTATATATTTTAAAGTTGTAAGAGTTGTATACATACATTTACAGCTTTTGATATGTACTTGCTCTAGAATTGTCGGCTTCACATGTACTTAAAGACAGGGTCGAGTTTGGGGAAGACTAGGATATATGTTTGAGTATATAAACTTCTGCATGTGAATAGGATAGATCGTACGTATTGAGGCGTACGGTCAATATGATATGGATATATATTACGTGTGCTTGCTGCATGTGAATAGGATAGATCGTACGTATTGAGACGTACGGTCAATATGATATTAATAATACATTATGAGTGCTAATAAATATATCTATACACTGGATTGAGCTGAAGCGGTATTGAGCGAACCGCGGGTTGCAGGTTAATTAGGCCACCAGTGAGGTATGGCCACTAGTATGATATATATATTGATTGTATAGCAGGGTAGTTATAATCATGTTTACAGGATAAGGCTTACGGGTTTAGAGATAAATATCTATTCCCGTGCCGGTCACGTACTCCCGATTTGGGGTCGTGACATTTATTTTCATCCTAATTACTCTTATTAGTTAGTTATTTATTTATTTATTTATTTTATATTACTTTCAAATTTTTTTATTATTATTATTTAAATATGTTAATTTAGTAAATAAAAGAAAGGAAAAGAAAATAAAAGGGAAAAAGGGAGAGAGAGAGAGCCACGGGGAAGGAAGAAGAAATGAGAGAAGAAAGAAAGGAAAGGAGAGAGAGGGAGCTAGGGCTTGGATGGGGAGCAAATCCAGAGAATCTCGGCGAAACCCGACGAGCCGGAGTTGGAGGAGGAGCCGGAGAGCATCCTCGTCATCTTCCTCGTCTCAATCTCTCGAGTTAAGGTTGGTATAACGCCCGATTCTCTCCAAGTTCCCATTTTCTTCATTTTTTTTCATTTTTTGGAATTGAGTTGAGAATCCGAGTTTGGGCGGATCCGAGGGTAGAATAATGTTTCTAAAGTGATCTTGAACACTCATCGGGGATAGGATTCGAGGCTAGATCGTTGGATTTCACCGGATTCAAAGTTGGAGGGGTTTGGGTTCATTAAACCCATTTTTTCCAATTTCGAACGATCAACGATTCGGCGACGAATCGGAGTTGGATTTGAGTTGAAGGACTTCCTAAATGTAGTGTATATTTAGGAGAACAAAACGCGATCAAGGTGCGTCGAAGTCGGGGCCGAAAAACGGACGAAACGGCGAAAAAAAACCGCAGCCAAACCGAGCTGGCGCAATTGCGCCAGCTTGCTGCCTCGGGGCAGCATCTGTAATATCCCTAATTTTTATATATATATATCAATAGTAAAACAAATTTTTTTACCAATATTAGGATTTTATTAATTTTTGTGATGGGAATTTTTAGAAATTAAAATGGATATGAAAAGTAAGTGGAAAAATAAAAATTGACTTAAATGATAACTCTACAAATTATTTTGAACTCATAGTAAAAATTTGAGAGTTTTTCAAAATTAAATTTTTGTCTGCTAAAAACACGATATCAGATATTTTTAATGGGTTTATGATTACTCAAAAAAATTTGAGACTTTACTATTCTATTTCTTAATTCATTTGGCTCAAAGTCATATCCAACAAAATTTATTTTTTTTACAAGACCCAAAATTACCATTTTGCCTTAAAATAATTTAAATGACCAATTTGTCCCTTAAATATCTCACCCATTGCCCACGTTTCTGAACCTTCCAGACCCTTTTCATCTTCCTCATTCATCTCTTTCTTTCGCAGTTGATTGTAGGGCCGATATAATAAGGTGATGCGCACAGTCGTTAGAGTGAGAGAGTCCACCTTCTCTCTATATCTTCACTAAATGCGTTTTATCCGTTTCTTTCACAGTGTTTTGCATTTATGTATGTCTCTTCCCAAAACAATCATTCCAAGCCGTCAGGCGTGGAGTACACCTTTTTGAAAATCGGCGATGCTCTTTCCTATATATTTTATTCAGTCTTGCATGTTTGTTTATTGGTCTCCACTTTTTTCCTCTGCCTTTACGTCTTTTATGTCAAAATCTTTCCCTTTCATCTTTACTACGGAACTGTTGTTTTCAGTATTTGTGTGTTCAGTTTCTGCTACTTTGGGTATTTTATTTGTTAGTCCCCTTTGTTTTATCTTACTTTTCTCTTGATCCTCTCTTTGAAAAAGCCTTCTTTTGGAAGTTTCATCTGCTCTGTTTTGTGGTTTCTTTAGTTCTTCTTTTCCAGGAGCATCTCTTTGTGCTTTGTTCGGTTGTTATGGCAAATACTCATATGCTTCGTGAAGCTAGTTGGTCCGAAAGTCAGAATACGCCTCAGTATTCTTCCTCTTCTAGCTCTGGATATTCTACTGAAGATTCTGGAGATTTAGAGCCAGATTTCATCATCCCTCGACAAGGCCCTGTACTTGAGTTTTCAGCACCTTACATCAACATGCAGAGGGATTTCTGGCGCAACTGTCTCATCGACGTTCTTGTTGATGATAATATGGTCAAGGCTTCTCGTTTGCAGAATATTATCAACCGAGTTTGGAACCTACAGCACCCCGTTCGAGTTGTCGGACGTAGTAAGAACGTATTTGCTTTTGAGTTTGGTTGCGATCTTGATAAGGAAATAATCCATCATGAAGGTCCTTGGGCGATTCAAAACAAGTTCCTGGTCATGCAATCATGGCAACCCAATCTTATTCTAGAGAAACACACTTTAAACTCTGTCCCAGTTTGGGTGGAGTTCTGGAGTTTTCCACTTGAGTACTATACGTTTGATATTGCGGAGTTGGTGGGTAGCATGGTTGGTACTGTTTTACAAGTTGACTTCTCTGATCAGGGCTTCCGTAATCATCGCTATCTAAGAGTTAAGGTGGAGGTGGATCGCTCTCTTCCATTATTAATGGGATTCTATGTTCTTCTTGATGATGATCGCACCATTTGGATCCAATGCCGGTACGAAAGGATGTTTCGTATTTGTAGACAATGTGGTTGTATTGTTCATGTTGCTAAAGATTGCAAGAAGACTCGACGTCGTGCTCAAGCTGCTATTGAGGCTCAGAAAGAAGCGTTGCGTCAACGTTTTGATACTGTTTCTTTCATGGATCTTGAGTCCCCTTTGTTTGTTAATGAAGCCATGGCATTTCGCAAGTTTAAAGGCAGAAGAACTACAAAAATACGTGTGCAAGTCGAACAAAATTCCATTGTTTATCACACTCATGAGTTTCGTCCGATTTGTTTTACAAGAACGAGATCGAGCTCCAGTTCAAGTTCTAGTTCTCCTGGAACAAATGTGTATCGGGTTTCGGAGGATTCATCCTCGGGGACAGAGGGTTCATCCTCATATTCATCTCCACCTTCGCAATCAGAACATGTTAATGTGGTAGATGATCAAATGGAGGATGAGGAAGATCCTTTGACTCAAGAAGGGTATTACTCTGATCCTTTTGGTCAAGGAAGTCAAGGTGGGGTAGCTTCTAATTCTCCACATTTAACCAATGTCAATGATCCTCTTACCCCTCAGTCTCCAATCAACTGGGACTTAATTGCGGCTGAAATTACACATTGGCAACCAACTTCGGAAGGGGGTACACAATCTGAATGGAGGCAAGAAGCAGAGAATAGGAATGAAATTTTTTTTTGGGCTTGGTGATGAATTACAAGTTTTGGTGCAATCTGCTTTGCCAGCTCCAGTTCCTACTGAAGGGGGTCCACAGGAGCAGTTGTTGCATCAGGTCAATCCAAATTTAGTTCAGAATACTTATTCGGTGGATGCAGAAGCACAGGTACAGATGGAGGATGAAGACATTAGCAGTCATAGAGTGCACATGAAAAATCAAGACGTGGCAGATGCTGATGCTTCTTCATCTTTGTTTCCTCATGCAAGCGGTTTGGATGTGCCACCTCATGTTTGGTCTGAGTTAATTCAATCTCTTTTTACATTGGGCCTTAATCAGGAAGCCCACTTCAATCCTTTTCTTCTCTGGCCCACTTCAACTTTAACTATTAAAGCTCAGTGTCTTCTGGCTCGATGTATTTCAGGATTCCTTCCTATGACGGTAACTTTAGGCCTCTTCGCCCAACTATTTCAAAAATTCGGGAGTGCCATGAAAAATGTTGGTGGGCTTGCTTTTGAACCATTACTTTCTCTCAAGTGCTTTACTAATACCTCCTCTAGGCCTTTTTCTCTTAATAGCTTTATTATCCTCTCTTGGGCTGCTTTCCTTCTTCAGCATTGGGCTTCATTGCGCAATACAAATCATACTTGTTCCGTTTCTTCTCCACCTTCTTTGAAGCGCCGCTTACTTTTTTCAGACGCAAGTGTTATCAAACGATTGTGCAGTCAGGATGTTGCTCGGCCAAAGACCTTTCATAGGATTACATTCACTGAGCCAACGGGTCCGGCAGTGAAGAAGCCTCGTCATGCATCTTTTACTTTCCTCTGAGGATCGACGGGTTCACGTGGGGGCTGTCCCTGATCAGCCTCCACATGTAGCATGAGTATCCTTGCGTGGAACTGTCGGGGTTTGAGTTGCTCCCCGACAGTTCAACATTGAAGTAGCTCCTTTCTGAGCATTCTCCTCAGTTGGTGTTCATTGCGGAGACATTGCTCAGTTTCGACAATGCTTCATCTCTACTTCATAAGTGGGGTTTTGAAAGAAGTTGTGGAACTAGTGTTGAGGGTAAAAAGGGTGGTACTATTTTGGCTTGGAAAGGTTCTGTACAATACCAGGTGTTGGATATTTCCCCTCATTGGATCCATGCGTTCGTGGTTGATGGTGCAGGTATAGAATTCAACCTTACTTTTGTGTATGGTCCTCCGCATCTTTCGGCGAGACCACCTTTTTGGCAAAAGCTTACTTCATTTTCACAAGAAACTCAGCTCCCTTGGCTTCTTCTTGGTGACTTCAATCAAGTCCTTTGTCAATCCGAAAAATTGAGCGTCAACTGTAAGATCCCTGGTGTGGAAGACTTTGAAAACTTCTTGCATGATGCTTGCTTAGTTAACTTACATCCTCAGGGTAATTGGTTTACTTGGACAAATGGTAGGGTTGGTGAAGGAGCAGTTTGGGAGCGCTTAGATAGGGCTTTATGTAAATGTAGCTTGGTTGAATGTTTACCCTCAAACTAGTATTTTTTGTTTACCTATATATACGTCGGATCATAGTCCTTTTGTTGTTTTGTTGCATGACGTTGTCCCTCGTCGGCCTCGTCCCTCTCGTTTTGAGGCAATGTGGTTACTTGATGACTCTTGTAAACAAGTTGTTAGTCATGCATGGAATATAAATATTTCGGGTTCTTCAGCGTACCTTTTTGTGTCTAAGTGTCGTAATGTTATGTCTCAGTTGAAGCGTTGGAATCGGGAGGTTCTAGGTCATATTCCTTCAAAACTTTCTGATCTTCAGCGTCACATCAAGGTTGTTCAGGAACAAGTGGGGGAGTCTGTTCAAGACGACACACTACTTGCAATAGAAGCAGCTTTGCGTAATGAGCTGGAAAAATTGCTTGATAAGGAAGAAATTCTTTGGGCACAAAAGTCTCGTCAAATGTGGTTACTGCAAGGAGATAGGAATACGAAGTATTTTCATACTCTTGTCAAGAAGCGAAGAATTAATAATCGTATTTCCAGAATCAAGTTGGACTCTGGAGAATGGACGCAGTCTTATAGTGCAATGGAAGGAACTGTGCTTGATTATTTCTCTCATGTTTATTCCATGGATCACGACGCCCCTGTAATGGATATTTATCATTCTCTGGAACATCTCAATATTCCACGTCTGACAAATCAAGAGCAGGATGGTTTGTTGTCCCCTGTTACTCAGGAGGAGGTTGAATCTGCACTTTTTAAGATGAAATCTGACAAAGCTCCAGGGCCTGATGGTCTGCCTCCATTGTTTTTTCAGTCCTTCTGGCCGATAAATTCAAAATGATCTTGTTCGCCTCGTGCAATCCTTTTTTTCTCGAGGTTTTTTACTCAAGGAGCTTAATCGTACCTTTATTACTCTCATACCAAAAATTGAGGCACCAGAGAGGCTCAAAGATTTTCGTCCGATCAGCCTCTGTAATGTGGTTTACAAAGTCATTACTAAAATTCTGGTCTTACGCTTACAAACTATTATGATCAGGGTCATCACTCCGTATCAGAATGGTTTTGTCAAAGGACGTTCTATTTCAGATAATGTTTTTCTGGCTTCAGAAATCATGTCTTATATTCATAAAGCGCGGAGACTTAAAACTTCATGGTGTGCTTTCAAGATTGATATTCATAAAGCTTATGACAAATTATCTTGGAATTTCTTGGAGGCAGTTCTTCTACAGATGCGTTTTCCAAGGCAAATTATTCAAATTATTATGCAATGTGTGCGAACAGTTTCTTATTCTCTTCTACTAAATGGTCAGCTGGCAGGTTCTTTTTTTCTGCAGCGGGGTATTCAACAAGGCGATCCAATGTGTTCATACTTGTTTTTATTGTGTGCAAATGTTTTATCATGTTCTCTTCTGAAGTCTGAACAACAGAAACAGTTGACGGGCATCAAGTTTGCTAGAAGGGGTCCAGCAATTTCTCATCTTATGTATGCTGATGATACAATTCTATTCTTTCGAGCGGATGATTTAAATTGTTCATCGGTCAAACAAGCTATTGATATGTATGCAACATTAGCCGGTCAACAGCTTAATTATGATAAGTCTTTTCTTGTTTTTAGTCCTAATACTTCACGGACGGTTAAAGATCGTATAGCCAGTCAGTTGGGAGTGGCCGTTTCAAACAAGATTGGTCGCTATATGGGGTCTTTTGTGGATAATAAATTATCAGATCCTCAGAATTATAATGTACTTATTGAAAGGAATGGAAGTAAGTTAGCTGGATGGAAGGCTAAGACTCTTTCACAAGCTGGACGTCTTACCCTTATCAAGTCGGTTCTTTAACCTCTAAACATATATCATATGTCAACTCTTACAATCCCAAGAAAATATTGTCATCAGATGGATGCAGTTTGTTCTAATTTTTTCTGGGGATTTCGAGGAGGAAAGTCGGCTATGCATCTTCTTAATAAGCGCAAGATTTTCGCACCTCGGGATCGTGGTGGTCTAGGGCTACGATATGCAGAGTTAGTTAATGTTGCTTTGGTTACAAAGCAGGTATGGAGAATGATTGAACAACCTCGATCTCTATTTAGTCAATGGGTTCTTTCCAAACATTTTAGAGGAAATATAGAAAATGATGCTACCAAAACTTCTCAACCGGGGCGAGTTTGGAAAGCTCTTTCATTATCTCAGAATCTTTTGTTGAATAATCTTTGGTGGCAAGTGGGGTCTGGAAATAACATTTCAATAGGTTCAAAATTTTTGTGGGCCCCTAATTTTAATCGTGATCCTGTATTTTCAAAAGTTAGTGAGCTGCTTGATGAACATTCTTGGACTTGGTGAGTTGATCGTCTTCAAAATACTTTTGATATGAATGGTTTTTCGAATATTATGTCTTTACCGGTTTCCTTTTGTCACGGGGATGATCGTCTGATTTGGAAGGGTTCCCCTTCAGGGGATTACTCTGTTAAGGAAGGATATGATCATTTGATTCTGCATCGTCATCCAGAGATACAGGGTGTTAATGGAGATTATATCAAATTATGGAAGTTATCTATTCCTCCTAAATTACAGATGTTTTTATGGCGTCTTAAACAGGATGCTCTTCCAAATTTAATGAATCTTCGTAAACACCATCTTCCGGTTGATACCCTTTGTAACTTTTGTGGTGTGGCAGATGAGTCCTTGGATCATCTGTTCCTTCACTGTCCCTTTTCTCGGGCGGTTTGGTTTGGGTCTCAAGCATAGATTAACTGTGGCACTCTTGCTTCACAAGGAATTTCTGCGTGGGTTGATCAGTGGATTGATGACATGTCTTCTCAGGATACAGATATTACTCATCAACGTAGACTATTCTTCTTGCTCCTTCATAATATCTGGATGGCAAGAAATAAGAGTTTAATGGAGGGAGCGCCAAAGGATCCTTTGCAGGTTATATTTAAATTGCAGGCTCAATGGCTCGAGTTGCAGCGACTTCATACGAGTAGTGTTTCTAATCATGTCCTTTTGCAACACGCGCAGCGTCAGTCTAAAGGGGTCTACAGAACACTAACTCGGCAAGAACTTCATATCAAGAACTGCTTGTTCCTTTTAAAGAGGAAGAAGAAGCGTATGACTAGTTTAGTTATTTGTTTCTTTTTAAATGGTAGTATTAAGAAAATTTTTGTTTGGAATAAAGGAAGGTGTATAGGTTTTAATGCCTTCCTATTAATTGTGCTTCGTAGTTTTTTGTTGGCCAGTCTACAGGACCAGGTTTCGCTTGATGTAGTAGTACTTCCGAAGCCGGGCTATCTTTCTCTCATTAAGGGACGTTTTCTCCACTACAGTTAAGCGATCGTCTCGAGAGATGTCCTTCATCTACTACAAAGTCAAAACATACTGTTACGACTTCCAGATGCTGAGCTTCTTCAGCAACTTTGTGATTTAGAATGTATTATGCCTCAGTATGTGTTTTCGGGACCAGGTCCTTATTCCTTGTCCTTGTAAACTGTTTTATCAATAAAAAAATCTCTTTCTTTCTCTCCAACACTTCTTAGCTTCTCTCCTTCCCAAAAGCTTCATTCTCCATGGTTTTAGTGGTTGTCCTATATTCCACCGGCGAACCACCGCAACTTTCTTTTCGATGAGCCCCCACGACCAAATCCATTCTCTCTTGTGCGCAGCAACATCATTTAGTTGTAGCAAGAGGGAGAAAAGCCATTATTGTTGGTTTTGAGTTAGTAGAAAGATGATTCTTGTTGGGAATTTCTTGCTTGCTTAGGTGAGCTTTCTTTTCTTTTCTTTCTAAGCTTGTTAATGGCACTTGTTTGGATAAATAGTACCTTCATTGCTTGTTGAAATTTGTCAAGGAAAGAGAGAGAGAGGGAAATAAAGAAGGAGAGGAGAAAAAAAAAACAAAACCAATTTTTTTAAGCATTTTCATGAAATTGGAAATTAATTTAAAATATTTAGCATTTTTCAGATGTTGATGTAATTACTGAACTTCTGATATGTTTTTAGATATATTAGAAATTACATGACGAGTGAAAATGGGAGCAAACAATTGAAAAACCATGATTTAGAGAAAAAGGACTAAACTGAATTCTTTTTTAAAAACAATGTGTAACTAATATAAAATTCTCAAAATCTAGGCTTTTACTTTAGTTAGAGTCTCAATAATCTGCAGGTATATTTTTCGGTTGAAATTGTGGAGGTTTTTTTTTAAATTTTTAAATGTTAGGAACTAAAATGAAAAAAAAAGAAAATTTTAACTTTGGATTTATTTTAGTAAAGTTCAAAATTCTGTGATTTTCATAATTAATGGGTGTCTTAGATGTGCATGCTTATTTTTAAAAAAGAAGCACTTATTTTTAAAATGTGTGCTGTTTGTGCATGCTTATTTGATAAAATAAGTGATTCTTAGTTATAACAGAATGCACTTTTTTAGCTTTAAGCAGAAGCTAGAAATTGGAGCTTCTTTTTCTAGCTAGTAGCAGAAGCTGAAACTTAAATAATTTATGAAAAAAATACCGTCAATAAAATTTAATATTTTCCATTATACCCTTTATTATTTTAAACCAAATTTTGATCTATACAACTACAATTTACAATCAATTCTTCAACGTTGCTCCTCCTCTTCTTTCAGCATCTCACTTATGTCTTCATCTTCTTCCTTCACCGTCTCCCTAATAATAAATATTAAATAAGATTTTAATATATTAATAAATATTAATTAATAAAAAACTAATCATAGATAACAAAATTACATTAAGTAAAATCAATAATTATTTAATTAAAAATTTAATATATTAATAAATAAATTAATATTTTATTTAATAATAATTAACAAATTAAATATTGATATCTATTTATTTATTTAATAACATTAATAACATCATAATCTATAAATGCCCTTCTTGGTAATTTTACAGTCAAAATCACTTATTTATACAATTTTGCTAAACATAAATTGGTTTTCAGCTACTAATAAAAGTACTTCTTAACTCAATTTACCAAACACAAACTGCAACTCTTTCACAGCACTTTTAAAAAAACTCCATTTAAAAAGAAGTCATTTGAAAATCAACAAACGGGCCCTTAGTTTAGTTGGGAATATGTTGGTTTTACTTGAAATGAGAATAGTGAAAATTCTTGGGACAACATAACTTATTGAGAGTTAATTTTGGATTTGTGAAATTAGTCGTTGAAAGTGAATATTGTTTATACTAATAGAACCTATTGGAGTGATCTCGTATGAGAACTATAGATGAGGTCGTGGAACTTCTACATTAGCTTGATGTCACGGTGAGTGGATCATGCCTACTATATCTGTTTTTTACCTACCTTGTTATTTTTTTCATCATTTTAGCCTATTAGTCTAGTATGGGGAACAGACCAAATTTATATAACCCTTCCCTTCTTTCTTTGATCATTAAATGATAAACTTAGTATTCCTAAATCCTAATTAGTATTTTGATTTTCATTATCTGCACTCTTTGTGAAAGTCTTTTTTTTAAGGAAATTACGTCATTAGTACATAACCATAATCTAAGTATTTGTAAAATTATCATACGAAAAGGTTTTTCCTTGAGATCTGGTAATGAAATTATATTAGCTAATTTTTCCACCTTGATTTGAAATAAAGCAGTCGATGTAAGATTTCTTTGAAAAATTAATTGGTTGGAAATGAGTGTTATGTATCGGAAGTACGATTGATTATATGGAAGTGCATTATATGCACTATGTTTCAGTTAGTTATTTGTGATCAGTGAGTATTTTCGACTCTCTGGTTTTGAAAGTGAGAAGTATTTCAGGAAATTTATGTTTTTATTTATTTAAATGACTTTTCTTGGGAAGCCATATGATATGGAACCCTGCAGCTAACGCAGTATCGTTAGCCCTTGGTGCACCTTGGAACCCCAGCTAGTAGGGGTGTTGCTAGCCCCGTGGGTCGGCCAACACACATGGATTGGATATATATGATATATTGAGCTTATTGCTCATCTGATTATTTAAAGCCATAGGCTTTTCTGTTTTCATGAGCCTTGTTGCTCATGTCTATTCTGATTGGTTCTGTGGATCTGGTTTCCCTATTTGATTTTGACATGGCTCTGATAAGATTTTGAAAAGCACGCTGATTTGAAAATCATACTCCTTTTAGTTTTAAAAGTTTATATGTTATTATTATTATTCATAATATTTCTGTTGGAAAATACTAGCGTGAAATGGTTTGCGAAGAACTCATCCCTGGAGGTTTGTTGCCTTCCTATTATGGTAGGTGTTATCTACTCACTGAGTTGCAAAACTCACCCCTCATACCATTTTTCTTTCAGATTCAAGTGTAGCATCTCATTCGTTCATCTCCGTATGGCCCGAGAGAATCTTGATTGGTGAGCCTACTCTTGTTCGTAGGCTGTAACTTATTTTGATTCATTTCCCACCTGTATGTTTGCTTCTAGATAGCTCCTATGATCACAGGCAGGGTTCCTAATATTCTTTTGTGTTTATTTCGTATGACTATTGTCACGACCCCAAATCGGGAGTACGTGACCGGCACGGGAATAGATTTTTACCTTAAAACCTGTAAGCCTTATCCTGTAAACATGTTTATAACTACCCTGCTATACAATCAATATATATATATCATACTAGTGGCCGCACCTCACTGGTGGCCTAATTAACCTGCAATCCGCGGTTCGCTCAATACCGCTTCAGCTCAATCCAGTGTATAGATATATTTATCAGCACTCATGATGTAAATATTAATATCATATTGACTGTACGTCTCAATACGTACGATCTATCCTATTCACATGCAGCAAGCACACATAATATATATCCATATCATATTAACCGTACGCCTCAATGCGTACGATCTATCCTATTCACATGCAGAAGTTTATATACTCAAACATATATGCTAGTTTATCCCCAACTGGACCCTGTCTTTAAATACATGTGAAGCCGAAAATTCTAGAGTAAGTACATATCAAAAGCTGTAAATGTATATATACAACTCTTACAACTTTAAAATATGTAGAACAAGTGAAATCAAAATAACCAAAAGGTGTCCACCCACGCGAACAAGTGCGTAAGGATGGTCTGATGTCCGTATCACTGCCTGGACGTCGATGCCTACCCAATCCCTGTATCTGAAACATTGAAGCAGAGGGAGTGAGTCAAACAGACTCAGTGAGAAGCTTCCCATCCTCGGCGTAGCGGCGGGTACCACTACAGTTGGGGAAAGGGAAACCCATAATCACATGCGCATGAAAGTCCAGTTTATCAAATGTTATATTACGATCAAGCAATATTAATATAACATTAAAATCAAAGATAAACCTACGGATCATGCTTTTCTATCATGCTTCTCATAATCAAACAATCATAATTAACATATCATATGAAAACTGTAAATCACTCAACTGACCCTAGTGCCAGGCTAGGGCAATGGCCTCAACGGGCAATTTCTTTTAATCTTTAACTGTTTCTTTTCCCAAGCTTTCAGTTGGGATCCTAACACTATCTACCTATTACTATCCTAAACTGACTTTACCTAGGTAGTGTGAACATCCCTACGACTCACTAATCAATTTAGGAGATCGTTTTAATCCATATGTAATACCCAAACCCTTGATTAGATCATAACCTAGCTCTAAGGCCTTTCCTAAGTTCAATTACCATAAAACGTCGACGTTCACTAACAACTTCTACACGATTTCTTTAGTGAGTTTCTAATTAATAGGGTAAACCGAACCTTGGACTCAATCAACAACTTACCCCTTTGCTTGTACTGTTCGGCGTATCTCATGTCATTACATGGATACCCTGCAGTACCTCTTTACCTGTAGCAAACATACATACACAAATACTTTCATATATAACAATTTAGGAACAACAATAGCATGTTAACCACTAAATACTTCTTACAAATAGGCAAGTAGGCAAACCACATATCCACATCCTCAATCAACCCTGTAGGGCTAGGATGGGAAATGATATTGATCATTAAAAATATGGTTGGGGGTGTCCTAAGATGTTTCGGATTGAAAATAGGAGGTTCGGACGCCCCGGATTGGCTTAAAAATGACTTTTGAGCATGCTAGGCAGAGGCTCGGCGTTGTAGCGCCCATTCTGGCGCTATAGCGCCAAGCTGCTGCCCAACAACTTTTGGTGCACCCGAGAGCTAGCGCTATAGCACCGGTTTGGGCGTTATAGCGCCGGTTCACAGCAAACCAATTCGTTTGCTATGTTGTGGGCTAGTTTGAGCCCGTTCCGGCCCCCTTTCGACCCCGGCTTCGACTCCGCACCTCACGGGTTTTGTTCACCTACAATCCAACGACATAAAACCACATTCCGTAAGTTCCTATCCGTGAGGGATAAGAAGACATTTGAAATGATTTTGATCCTTAAAAACATGGTTGGGGTGTCCCAAGATGTTTCGGATTCAAAATAGGAGGTTCGGACGCCCTAGATTGGCTTAAAAATGACTTTTGAG
The DNA here is from genome assembly GCA_014851425.1 of Senna tora. NCBI lineage: Eukaryota > Viridiplantae > Streptophyta > Magnoliopsida > Fabales > Fabaceae > Senna > Senna tora. The sequence continues at coordinate 24,493,742 of CM026261.1, read as the reverse complement.
CATGCTGGGCAGAGGCCCGGCGTTGTAGCGCCCATTCTGACGCTATAGCGCCAAGCTGCTGCCCAACAACTTTTGCTGCACCCGAGAGCTAGCGCTATAGCACCGGTTTGGGCGTTATAGCGCCGGTTCAAAGCACAACAATTCGTTTGCTATGCTGTGGGCTAGTTTGAGCCCGTTCCGACCCCCTTTTGACCCCGGCTTCGACTCCACACCTCACGGGTTTTGTTCACCTACAATCCAACGAAATAAATCCAACCCTAACTACTCAAATCCAAGCCCGATTCAAAATTTATCAACGAATCCCCAAATTGCCAATATTTAGAATTTTAAACCCCAAACCCTTTCAAATTCGAATTCGGCTAATCCCGAGGGTATAGCCTCAATTATTACCCCAACTAAGTGTTCAAGAACACTTCCTAGGTCTCAATTTACCCTCGACACAACCCAATCGAAAGTGGAACGAAGAAATCCCTAAAATGAAGAAATTGGGGGTCTCGAATGAAATTGGGGTCACCAACCTTTGATTCGATTGGTGGAAGGTGTAGGAGACGTCGTACCCGAGCCCCGGTGACTTTTTCGGCGTCGGCTAGCTCTCCCCAGTCACTTTTCCGGCGAACCCCAACTCTCCTTCTCCTTCTTCTTCTCCACGCTCCAATCTCTCTCTCTCTTCTTTCTCTCTCTTTCTTTCTTCTTTTCTTTCCATCTATTTTCCCGTAAACCCTCTCTCCCTCATTTCATTCCTTTATTCACCCCCTTTTCTTTTCCTTTTCTTCTAACACCCAAACCCCACGGCACCACATAAAAAACTAATAAAATAAATAATTAATAACTAAATAATAATAACAATAATTATAATAAAGAAGAGGTAGAAAATATCCCCAATTAAAATACCCACAATTATTCCCTACTCTCTTTTCCCCATTTAATTCAGGTTTCCCCATTCCTTAGGTCCTGAATTTGATCCAGAAATTAAATTTCTACTTCTTTTTATTTTATTACAAGCTTCGAAAAAAAATTTCCGGGTATTACAACTATGTATGGTCTGTATATTAATTAGTCTTGATTGGTTGAGAGCACATCTCTCAAATAAAAGTTTTAGATACGTTAAGGATTAGCATAAATTGGAAATGTTCAATTTTATGGGAGACCTTGTCGGGTTTTCAAGAAAATCCCCTTATATATTTATGTACTTAAATGATAATATTAGAAGTTAATTATATGCCTTTCGATCTTTGTGCTTTGGCTTACCGGACAATAGGTCTTTCTCTGAGTCCAGCGCCAGTCATTCCCTTTAATTTTCGGGGGATGTGACAGAACGGTATCAGAGCTCTAGGATTCCTGTGATCATTGGAGCAAAGTGTTCTCAGTGGGACCTTATCTATCATTATGAAACCCGGGCATAATTATAGATAAAGTATCATTGAAGAGCTTATAGGATGTTAAATCCCTTTCCTTTCTTTCGAGTCTTATATCCTTAATCCTAGCTACTGTTAATGATTAGCCATTAGTGAGGATGGTATCTTGAAAGCCATTGGCTGCCTTGCTTTTCAGAACATTTAGTGTGAAACTAAGAGTGATAAACGAACACATTATTATCTTGATTAATATTGTATGACACGTGAGATAAAAATACAAGTATAAACTCTATTTAGGTTCAGTAGAAATGTAAATTTTGATATTGTTTGAAACTTTTGCTGAAGCGATAGAAAAATAATTTTGAATAAGAAACTTATCAAAGAAAGCAAGATAATGTGAAGGAATCAAAGAAAGTTGTTTTGATTATCAGATAAGTGGAGCCAACCCTTGTTGTTGATCAATTTTGGTTGGGTTTGGTATAATTTCGCCCATGGTGAGTTTGGCTTTGCCACAAAGATATAAGAAATGGGTACATTTTACTTGTTGATGGGGATATAATTAGATATGGTGATTTCTAGAATTTTTATTTTAGATAAGTTACTAAGTTAGGTACAAGAGAGGAATTGAGGAATGTAAAGGAAGATATTGCTAAGCTGACCTTTTAATTAATTATAGATGCCGTATGAATAAAGGGTATGGTCCATTGAAGGATTTGTTCAATTAATTAGTTAGTATGAGGATGTTTGTCACGACCCCAAATCGGGAGAGCGTGACCGGCACAGGAATAGACTTTTACCTCTAAACCCGTAAGCCTTACCCTGTAAACATAACCATAACTACCCTGCTATAAAATCAATATATATCATCATAGTGGTCACACCTCACTGGTGGCCTAATTACCCTGCAATCTGCGGTTCACTCAATACCGCTTCAGCTCAGTCCAGTGTATAGATATATATATATATATATATATATCAAAACTCATAATATAAATATTTATATCATATTGACCGTACGTCTCAATACGTACGATCTATCCTATTCACATGCAGCAAGCACACATAATATATATATCCATATCATATTGACCGTACACCTCAATGCGTACGATCTATCCTATTCGCATGCAGAAGTTTATACACTCATACATATATCCTAGTTAATCCCCAGACTGGACCCTATCTTTAAATACATGTGAAGCCGACAATTCTAGAGTAGGTACATATCAAAAGCTGTAAATATATATACACAACTCTTACATCTTATAATATGTACAACCGGAATGTCAAAATAAAAAAAAAATGTCCACCCACACGAACTAGTGCGTAAAGGATGGTCTGATGTCTGTATCACTGTCCGAACGTTGATGCCTGCTCGATACTTGTATCTGAAACATTGAAGCAGAGGGAGTGAGTCAAACAGACTCAGTGAGAAGCTTCCCGTCCTCGGCATAGCGAAGCGTACCACTACTGCAGGGGAAAGGGAAACACCCACAACCTCATGCGCTTGAAAATCCAGTTTATCAAATGTTATATTACGATCAGGCAATATTAATATAACATAAAATCATGGATAAACCTACAGATCATGCTCTATCATGCTTTTCATAAACAAGTAAACACTTTTAACATATCATTTGAAAACTGTAAATCACTCAACTGACCCTAGTACCAAGCTAGGGCAATGACCTCAACGGGCAAATTCTTATAATGTTTAACTGACCCTAGTGCCAGGATAGGGAAATGGCCTCAACGGGCAAGTTCTCTTAATCTTTAACTGACCCTAGTGCCAGGCTAGGGCAATGCCCTCATCGGGCAAATCTTTAAATCTTTTAACTGACGCTAGTGCCAGGCTAGGGCAATGGCCTCATCGGGAAAATCTTTTAATCTTTTAACTGACCCTAGTGACAGGCTAGGGCAATGGCCTCAACGGGAAAATGTTTTAAACTTGTTTCTTTTCCCAAGCTTTCAGCTGGGATTCTGACTCTATCTACCGATTACTATCGTAAACTGACTTTACCTAGGTAGTGTGAACATTCCTACGACTCACTAATCAATTATGAGATCTTATTAATCCTCATATGGTACCCAAACCCTTGATTAGATCATAACATAGCTCTAAGGTCTTCCCTAAGTTCAATTACCATAAAGCGTCGACGTTTACTAACAACTTCTATACGATTTCTCAAGTCATCACATGGATACCCTCCAGTACCTCTTTATCTGTAGGCAAACACACATATACAAATACTTTCATATATAACAGTTCAGGAACAGCAATAGCATGTTAACCAGTAAATAATTCTTACAAATAGGCAAGTAGGCAAACCACATATCCTCATCCTCAATCAACCCTGTAGGGCAAGGATGGGAAACCCCTCACCTGGACGGCTCCATTGTGTTTGTCTTGGAGTAACTCCTGCTCCGGACGAGTCGTGGTTTTCTAACAAATGCATTCATGTGGTTAACATCTCATACTATATGAAATTCGTATGCATACGACATGCTCGTGCCTAAAAATGCATTTAGACGTTGCCAAGAACTGAGTCCTTGGTCTTATTCGTCTTCCCTCTCTTCTACGAGAGTCTCAAGTGCCTCGCACTTGGTTTCGTACCACTATCGCTCTCCTTGAGTTGCTTTTGGGGCCTTGGATTTGAGTTATTAAACGTCAATGTGCTTTTAAGCTACCCTACTCGAGGTTACCTAAAGACGGTGTATAAGGAATTTAGGAATTCAAGAAGTTAGACTTAGCTCATTCCGTAAGTTTCTTTCTTGAGGAACAAGAAGACATTTGAAATGATTTTGATCCTTAAAAACATGGTTGGGGTATCCTAAGATGTTTAGGGTTGAAAATAGGTGGTTCGAACACCCCAGATTGGCTTAAAAATGAATTTTGGGCATGCTGGGCAGAGACCTGGCGCTGCGGCGCCAAGCTGCTGTCCAAACAACCCTTTGTTTACCCAAGAGCTGGTGCTGCAGGGCCAGTTTGAGCACTGCAGCGCCAGCTCGTAGCACAACAATTCTTTTGCTGTGCTGTGGGCTGGGTTGGGCCTATTTCGGCCCCTTTCCGACCCCGGCTTGGACTTCGCACCCCACGAGTTTTGTTCACCTACATTCCAACAACATAAATCCAATCCTAACTACTCAAATCCGAGCCCGATTACAAATTTTTCAACGAATCCCCAAATTGGGAATATTCAGGATTTTCAACCCCAACCCCTTTCAAATTCTAATTCGGCTAAATTCGAGGGTATAGCCTCGATTCTTACCCCAACTAAGTGTTCAAGAACACTTCCTAGATCTCAATCTATCCCCGAAACAACCCAATCGAAGGTGGGTAGAAGAAATCCCTAAAAATGAAGAAATTGAGGGTTTCGAATGGAATTGGGGTTACCGACCTTTGATTTCATTGGTGGAAGGTGTAGGAGATGTCATACCCGAGCTCCGCTGACTTTTCTGGCGTCGGCTAGCTCTCCCTGGTCACTTTTCCAGGGAACCCCAACTCTTCTACTTCTTCTCCTCCATGGCTCTTCTTCCTCTCTCTCTTCTTTCTCTCTCTTTCTTTCTTCTTCTTTCTTTCTTTTGTCTCACTCGTGCTTCTCTCCTGCTTCCTCATTCTTTTTATTTCTTCCTTCTTTTTCCTTTCTAAGTCACGCCTACCCCCTTTCCTCTTTAAAATAATTAACCAAAATAATATATATATATATATATATATATATATATATATATATAATAAAAGTAAATAAATAATTAAATAATACATTAACTAAATAATTATAATACTTATATTAAAGAAGAGTTTGAAAAAAATATCTCCAATTTAATCCCTCCTTTTTCCAATTAAATTTTAATTTTCTTTTATTTTCTAATATATAAAAATAATAATATTAAATAACTAAGGCTGAAAAATAAATTCCAATTTTATCTCTTTTCCCTATTTAATTCAGGTTTCCAATTTCTTTGGTCCTGAATTAAATCCTAAATTTTTTTTCTATTTCCATTCTTTCCCTTTTATTTTATTTTGAACTTCGAAAAATTTCCCGGGTATTACATTGTTCAAGGAGAGTTTCAACAATATTGGACATGTTATTATGAATTTTCTTTCATAAACGAATGGGAGTACTTTATTAATCAAGAGATCCTACGTGTTCAAGCTTTGAAGAAATTGGGAAGAGTTATACTTGGCAAATTAATTGTGATATGTGTTTTCTTTAGAACTCTTCAGATTCTCTCTTCTATTATTTATGTACTCTTTTAGGGCGATTTATTCTTCGCAGAAGTGGGTGAATTTTGTGGTAGGAACTTCGAATATTTGGTTAATGATTATGGAACAAAAAAAAATGTTATTTTGAGAAAATATGGTTAGTAGCGCTGAGTAGGCGGAAGGTTTAAATAAATCATAGACATCATGACTTGGAATTTATATTGGAGAATCATGTATTACGGAAGGTTTTACCTTAGAAGGGTATTGAAGGTTGAGAGTATAGAAATATTAAATATGAGATAGATATGACTGTTAGAGATATACAAAATTAAGGTGTTATTGGTGGACACATGAACCTAAGAGATTATCCATATGGAAACTTAATTTGGAAGGAAAGGGTACAAAATTTGTTTATTCTGTATAAAAATTTAAAGGAGTAGATAATAGATCTAAGATATGAATTGTTTACCTTATGGAACACAGTGTCAACATTTCAGATAGCTATGAGCAATAATTATTATAGCTGTGAAGGACTTGTGTTTCTAGGAAGTCTTATTAACCAAAGAGTACAAAGTTGATACAATAGTGGTAATTTGTGGATTTATACAAAAGATTAGTTAGAACTTTGAAGGATTATTGGGTTACTTAGAGGTTTATATTGAGATTATTATGTTGAGTAATCTTTGCGAATATTTCTTTCATTAAGTTGATGATTTGTATAGTCACTTGAAGGGAACTAGATGCTTTTGTAAATTAGATTTCCAATCAATATATAATTACGACCTGAGGTTTATAGAAAAAAAAAGATTACTAGAATTATGGTACAAAAGCAAGTGTAGGCCTAGTTTAATTGAATTTATGATGTTTTTATTGAGAGATTTTAGGTTCACAAGTCATCAAAATTATTAGGGTTAATATGAAGTTAAGGAAAACCTTGATGAAAATAATTATTAAATAATATTTATGTTAGTACCTCTTGAACTTAAGAGAACCATGAAGAGAATTTGAAGCATAGTTCATGATTGGGTATCTCTAGAGTAAGAAATAGTAGGGGATGATGGTCTGAAAAATCTTTATGTTTGATGTTATTTCATTGAGAGTAAGAAATAGTAGGGGATGATGGTCTGAAAAATCTTTATGTTTGATTTTATTTCATTGAGGCTTAAAGGTGAGCATAAACTCCCTGGAAAATTGATGACCCTGCATGGATAACGCAAATTTTGAGGATATGATGAGAGAATATGTTCTAGAACGTATGGTGGGGGATGCTAAACTTTTTAGTATCAAACTTAGTGCAAAATGCTTTGGGAAAGTTGAGTTACTTCTTTTTAGAAGCACAAGCAAGAAGAACGCTGACATTGATTATAGACCCCATAATATAGAATCCATTGTGGGAAAATCGTGTGTTCTAGAAGGTGTTACTTAGGTAAGGTGTAGTGAAGTTTGGATGAAGAGGAAAATTAAGTAAGAAAAGAGAAAAAAAACTCTAAAATTTCAACTAAAAGTAGGAGACTAGGAGTAATTCAAAATAAGGAGTTGCTATAGTTATTAGAAAAAGAGTTGCATGTTATTGAAGATGTGAGGATGAATAAGAATACAAAATTAGGTTTATGATGGTTGATTATAAAATAGAAATAATATATGGGATCATGTATGTATATAAGTATCTTATGTTCTTCTTGTGGCCGTTAGAAAGATTATAAATAGAAAATTACTCTAGGTTTATGTTGCTCAAAGGTTTTGTTATAGTCCAGAAAATATGTTTTGAATTGTGATTACTGTCTTAAGCTGAAGTTTACTCTTAAGGACAAATTAATTAGTAACAGATTATACAACAAACAACAAACAAAGCCTTTTCCCACTAGGTGGGGTCGGCTATATGGATCAAGCGACGCCAACATGTTCTGTCTTTGCACATTTCTATGGTTAAGTTATTTATGGCTAGGTCCCTCTTAATCGTTTCTCCTATTATTTTCTTTGGTCTTCCCCTACCTCTAGTTATTAGGTTATCTTCCAATTGGTCAACTCTACGTACCGGAGCCTCTTCCGGTCGCCTTTGTACATGACCAAACCACCTAAGGCGTGTTTCGACTAATTTCTCGACAATAGGTGCTACCCCCACTTTCTCTCTCATATACTCATTCCTAATCCTATCCATTCTAGTGTGACCACTCATCCAGCGCAACATTCTCATTTCTGCCACATTGAATTTGTGCTCATGCTGGCTTTTTATCGCCCAGCATTCAGTACCTTACAGTAAAGCTGGTCTTATTGCGGTGCGATAAAATTTCCCCTTAAGCTTAAGCGATACTTTCTTATCACAAACAAGACCTGATGTCTTCCTCCATTTCATCCATCCTGCTTGGATCCTATGGTTTACATCTTCCTCTATTTCTCCATTATTTTGTACAAAAAAAAATGTTAGAGTTAATATCTGGAGGTTTGATTTATGATTTAAGATGAAAATTATGAAGGGTGGACTGGTACAGTATTGACATAAGAGACAGAGGGAAAGATGGTGAAGGAATTCTTTAGTTAAATGAAATATGGGAATATGTTAATGAGGTTGAATGAGTGTAATACCCGGGAAATTTATCGAAGTTTAAAATGAAATGAAAGGCAAAGAAAAAAAGTAGAAAATAATTTTTGGATTCAATTCAGGACCTAAGAAATTGGAAACTTGAATTTAATGGGGAAAAGAGAGTAGGGAATATTTTTGGGTATTTAGTTTGGGATATAAGAAAAAAAAATTTAATTGGAAAGAGGAGGATTTAAATGGGGAAATTTTCAACCTCTTCTTATTTATAGTTATTATTGTTATTATTATTTGTAAGAATATGGGTTTGTCCACCCTTGGTGGATTGGACCCAAGCCCATTTATGTTTACGGATCTAGTGCAAATAACATAAACATATGGGTTTATGACATGTAATTTTCCCTTTTATTCAAATTGAAAGTTAAGGAGGGAATAATATAAAGGTGGTTTATTTTGGTGGTTAAAAGTAAGTGTATGAAATGTTGATTTTTTATTCTTGAGACCATCAACCCTTTCTCTCTGCTCTTTGCTATTCCTCTTGGTGTTTGTGCATTTGCTGTGAAGAATGTAGATCCGAGTCCGTCATCGTGACCGGGTCTTCGCGTGGGTACCTGCAGATGAATCAGATTCTTCACAGGTACGCCCGAAATCTTACAGTGGCATCAGAGCCAGGTTCATTCCGCTCCGAAAATGCTATGTTTGCAATAACATGATTCTCACATTGCTTGTATGCCATACCCCATGAACATATATATGTATGTATGAATACACAGTATATTGCGTTTTTTGAAATTGACAAATTATGCTTCGCAATTTGTTTCATAGTATAGAGGGTGAAACAACGATAACATACATATAAAATTTACGAAAAATGGACTTCGAATGACAGAGTAATTGTGAATCGAAGTTTCGGGTTCGAAATTTAGGTTACCAAAATTTAAAGATTTAGGCTTCGAAATTGCTCCCGTTGCGTAGAGCACGAAAAATCGTGCGAAATCGACATAAAATTTGTAGAAAAAGGAGTTCGGACGGCTGAGATATTGACGTCCGAAGTTTTCCGGCGAGCTCCACCATTTCCGGTCGCCGGATTCTGGAAAATGGAGGCGGAAGGTTGAAGATGACGGTTAGCGACAGTTTTGGAAACTGCTGCTAAAAAACCGTCACTAAATTCGTTTCCTTGCCGCGACAGTTCAAAAAACCGCTGCCTAAAATCAAATATTGTGACTACATTTGAGGTTATTTGGGATCTTATTTTATGTTTTTAAGTGCTTTTCTGGTATATTTTTTATGTAAAAAAATTCCAGAAAATTCAAAATAATTTTTTAATTATTTTGTTCTAGGTAAATTGGGGCAAATGGCTTCTAATAGCACTGAAAGCACCGATTATAGTGCGTTGGAATACTCATACCTAGATGAGGCAGTTCATGAATACGTACCTATGGTTGAAGATCCCGTGGAGGATCCTGAAGAGGATCCGGAGGAAGATCCCGAGGAGGATCCTAAAGAGGATCCGCAGGTAGGTCCCGAGGAGGATCCGATGGAAGATCCAGACGAGGAACCTATGGAGGATCCTCAACTAGAACCGGAGGAGTTGATGATTTTCGGACCAGACGATTTTTGCCAGAGAAAGAGAAAATCTATTATGAAAACTTAATGCTTGAGGCATTTAAGCATTTGTGTTCGCATTTGTAAAGATACAATGTTTCATTTTTTATATCATTATTGAACATGATTCATGCATTATAAATTCTTGCTGAACATTTTAATTCTATGAGTAAATGGCGTTATTTAGAATTAATTGTTCTATGAGTAAATGTATGAATATATATATACTTGTTATAAGTGGGAGCTTTTAGAAGATGAGACCTCTAAGAGTCATAATTCAATTTAAGGCACTTATATAGAATTCTTGATAGAATATCATGATCGTTGCTTGTATCTGTGTGATGGGAGATACAAACGTATGCTCTTGATCATGGATCTTGCAATGTCATCATTTTCTGGTAAAAAATAATATAAGTGCATGACATTGTATACTTATCAGTGCTATATACATTATAAATGTTCTATGGTTCGTATCTCTGGTAGAGAGAACGTAAAATAATGTGGGATCAGTTTGTCACAGAACTGAAAAGTGAAACCAAGAACATTATTAAGAAACCAAAACAAGGGGGAATAACTTAATGGGGATAACTGTGATATCTGACATTGTAAAATACAATACATCTTGAAGGAACAAGATGTTATTGGGCCTCTCACAAATGTTTGGTCGAACATGAAACTGAAAACATGGGCCAACATAAGAGAGACCACAAGACCTACCAAACTTGGAACAAGAAAAATAGCATAGCAAGGATAATGCTTCTGAGTGTCCTGGCTAATAACTTATTATGCAAATTTGAGATGCACACAACTCCACAAGTTATGTGAATAGCTTTAAGGAATAAGTTTGAGGTATTTCTACCACCAAACTTATGAGGTTGACGATTAAGTTCGACTCCGAAAAGCTCAAGCTAGGCACTCTTATAAAGCATTATCCGAGAAAGATGGCCAATATGATCAGGGAACTAAAGGAAGCTGGACCAATTTATTTATTTATTTTTTATGAACAACAACTATAGGTTGTCATCAGATAGCTCCCTAGAAGTTGGGAGCATATGAAGGTGAATCTAACCCATAATGTAAACATTGTTACTTTTAACAATGTAGTTGAGCACTTAGAGTTGGAGGTGAACGCTTGGAGGCTTACAAGACTTTTGGACAAGTTTATAACACTGTGAATGCTAGCACTTCCCGTTCGATGCTTGTTATATAAAAGGGCAAAAAGTTTCATGCTAAAGGGAAGAAGAGCGTTCCTAAACCCAAATAGGGAAATAAACAATTCAAAAGGATATGTGTCGTTTAATGAATTTGAGAATTAACCTTATTTTGAACTGATTAGTAACTTATATGTAAACTTGTATTTTACTTTCATTTACTACGCTTCTTTAAACGTCACAATTGAAGATGGATTGCGAAAAATTCGTGCTTTCGGGTTGTTCCCTTCCTGTATGATATGTGTCGTTTGCTCACTGAGTCGTTAGACTCACTCCCTCCTTTCTTTCATTTTTTTCAGATTCAGGTGTAGTTCTGGACTCGTCTCCCTCAGTGTAGTTTGAGACGTTTGTTTATTTCTTGGTGAGCCCACTTTGTGCGGATTATGATTTTCTTGGTTTCTTTCAGTATATGTATATTTTGACTCTAGATAGTGTCACGACCCCAAATCGGGAGTACGTGATCGACACAGGAATAGATTTTTACCTCTAAACCCGTAAGCCTTACCCTGTAAACATAACTATAACTACCCTGCTATACAATCAATATATATATATATCATAATAGTGGCCACACCTCACTGGTCGCCTAATTAACCTGCAATCCACGGTTCGCTCAATATCGCTTCAGCTCAACCCAGTGTATAGATATATATCAACACTCATAATATAAATATTGATATCATATTGACCGTACGTCTAATTACGTACGATCTATCCTATTCACATGCAGTAAGCACACATAATATATATATCCATATCGTATTGACCGTACGCCTCAATGCATATGCTCTATCCTATTCACATGCAGCAGTTTATATACTCATACATATATCCTAGTTTATCCCCAAACTGAACCCTGTCTTTAAGTACATGTGAAGCTGACGATTCTAGAGTGGACGTACATCAAAAACTGTAAATATATACACAATATCTACAACTTAGAATATGTACAATATGATCAAAATATAACAAAATATCCACCCACGCGAACAAGTGCCTTAGGGTTGGTCTGATGTCCGTATCACTGTCCGATCATTGATGCATGCCCGATACCTGTATCTGAAACATTGAAGCAGAGGGAGTGAGTCAAACAGACTCAGTGAGAAGCTTCCCATCCTCAGCATAGCGGAGGGTACCACTATAGCTGGGGAAAGGGAAACACCCACGATAACATGCGCATGAAAATCCAGTTTATCAAATATTATATTACGATCAGGCAATATTAATATAACATAAAGTCAAAGAAAAACCTACGGATCATGCTCTTCTATCATGCTTCTCATAAACAAGCAATCACTTTTAACATGTCATCTGAAAGCTATAAATCATTCAACTGGTCCATGTATCTCACAATGGACAATGGCCTCAACAGGCAAATCTTTTAATGTTTAACTGACCCTAGTGCCAGGCTAGGGCAATGGCCTCAACGGGCAAATCTTTTAATCTTTAACTGACCCTAGTGCCAGGCTAGGGCGATGGCCTCAACGGGCAATTTGTTTTAATCTTTAACTGACCCTAGTGCCAGGCTAGGGCAATGGCCTCAACGGGCAATTTCTTTTAATCTTTAACTGACCATAGTGCCAGGCTAGGGCTATGGCCTCCACGGGCAATTAAATCAACTGGCCTAGAACAAGCTAGAGTAATGGCCTCCACGAGCGACTTTATCTGACTTGTTTCTCTTCCCAAGCTTTCAGCTGACATTCTGACTCTATCTACTTAACTTTACCTAGGTAGAGTGAACCTTCCTATGACTCACTAATCAATTATGAGAACTTCTTAATCCTTATTTAATACCCAAAACCTTGATTGGATCATAACCTAACTCTAAGGTCTTTCCTAAGTTCGATTACCATAAAACGTCGACGTTTACAAACAAATTCTTTACGAATTCTTTAATGAGTTTCTAATTAATAGGGTAAACCAAACCTTGGACTCAGTCAACAAATTATCCCCTTTCTTGTACTATTCGGTGTATCTCATGTCATCACATGGATACCCTCATGTACCTCTTTGCCTATAATCAAACACACATATACAAGTACTTTCACATATTACAATTTAGGAACAACAATATCATGTTAACCACTAAATAATTCTTACAAATAGGCAAGTAGGCAAACCTCATATCCACATCCTCAATCAACCCTATAGGGAAAGGATGGGAAACCCCTCACTTGGACGGCTTCCTTGCGTTTGTCCTGGAGTAACTCCCACTCTGGACGAATCGTGGTTTCCTTACAATTGCATTCACGTGGTTAACATCTTACACAATATTCAGCTCATATGCATGTGACATGCTCGTGCCTAAAAATACACCTAGACGTCGACAAGAATCGAGTTCTTGGTCTTATCCGTCTTCCCACTCTTCCAAGAGAGTCTTAAGTGCTTCACACTTGGTTTCGTACAGTTATTGCTCACCTTGAATTGATTCTGGAGACTTCGATTCGAGTTACTAAACCTCAATATACTTTTAAATTATTCTACTTAAGGTTTCTTAATAATTACAAAGAAATAAAGTTGCCCCTTTAAAATTTGGACTTTATTTTTCCGCAAGTTTCCATCCTTGAGAAACAAGAAAGTACCTAAAATAATTCTTGATGCTTGAGAGCATATTTAGAATTATTCTAGGGTGTTTAAGATTGAAAAGAAGAGGTTTGGAGCCCTCAACATCACCCTTAAAGTGTATTTGGGCAAACCGAGTAGGGACCCGGCACGTTAACGTCAAGGTTCAACCTTAGTAACCTCGGGCCAGCTCTTCACGGATCTTTTTCAGCTAATATTTCAACAATATAATTTCAATAATACCAAACCAAGCCTATTTACTGAAATCCAAGCTAAATTCCTAATTATCAATAATTTCCCCAAATTAGGAATAATTAGAATTTCAACCCTAAATCCTTCAAAATTCCAATTCGGCTTAACCCGAGGGTATAGTCTCGATTCCTACCCCAACTAAGTGTTCAAGAACACTTTCCAAGTCTCAATCTACCCTCGAAACAACTCAATCGAAGGTGAATCGAAGAAATCCCTAAAAATAGAGAAATTGAGGGTTTTGAATGAAATTGGGGTTCCCAATCTTGATTCGATTGGTGGGAGGTGTGGAAGATGTTGTAGTCGAGCTCCGGTGAGCTTTTTCGGCTTGACTAGCTCTCCTCCAGCGAGTTTTCCGGTGGTTTCCTCCCTCTCCCCCTTCTACCCCTTTCTTGGCTCCTCCCTCTCTCTCTCTCTTACTCGATCCCTTTCTCCCTCTCTTTTCTCAGTTTCTCTCTCTCTCTTTCTATCTTCTTCTTTCCTTCTTATTTCACCAACCCCCACGGCACCCCAAATAAATAAGATAAGTAAATAAATAAATAATTAATACATAATAATTAATAATAATTTAATTAATAAAATAACTAATAAAAGTGATATAATTAATTTATAAAATAATTAATAATGAAATAAATAATAACAAATATGTATTTTTAATTTAATCCCTTTTCCCTATTTAATTCAGGTTTCCAATTTCTTAAGTCCTTAATTAAATCCTAAAAATTACTTTCTACTTCTTTTCTCTCTCTTTTTATTTTATTTTTCTAGTTCAAAAATTTTCGGGTATTACAATCTTCCCCCCTTAAGAAATTCGGTCCCTGAATTTCAAATAACATACTAACCTTAGTCTTGAAATAGGTGAGGATATGTCCTGCGCATCTCAGCCTCAACTCCCACGTTGCTTCCTCGACTGAAATGTTTCGCCATAGGACTTTCACCAATGGTATTTCCTTCGACCTCAGCTACTTCAACTGACAATCTAAGATTTCCATTGGCATCTCCTCATAAGTTAGACGCTCAGCCTGTTGTACTTCCTGGGGTTGGATTACATGAGAGGGATCTGGCAGGTACTTGCAAAGCATAGACACGTATCGGATGAACTCCTTCTAATTCCGCCAGCAATTCTAGACGGTAGGCAACATTTCCCACGCATTCTAGAATCTCAAACGGTCCGATTTACCTTGCACTTAGCTTGCCTTTCTTGCCAAATCTCATCACGCCCTTCATCGGTGAAATTTTCAAGAAGACTTGCTCACCCACAGCAAATTCTAAGTCTCTTCTTCGGTTGTCAGCATATGACTTCTGCCTACTCTTAGCCGTCACAAGCTTTTCTCTAATGGACTTTATCTTGTCCAAAGCATCCTGAACAAGTTCTGGACCAACTAACTTGGCCTCTCCGACCTCGAACCACCCAATCGGGGACCTGCACTTCCGACCGTACAAAGCCTCGAAGGGTGCCATCTAAATACTGGCTTGGTAACTGTTGTTGTAAGCAAACTCCGGTAACGCAGGTATTTCTCCTACCCTCCACCGAAATCCATAATACATGCCCTAAGCATGTCCTCTAGAATCTGAATGGTTCTCACAGACTGCCCATCTGTCTGGGGATGAAATGTTGTATTCAGATCAACCCTCGTCCCCAACGCCTCTTGCAATGCTCTCCAGAATCGAGAGGTAAACTGTGACCCCCTGTCATAGATAATCGACACCGGTACTCCGTGCAACCTCACTATGTCTGATAGGTACAACTGGGCATAATGACCTACTCTGTAAGTGGTCTTAAATGGTAGCAAATGTGCGGACTTGGTCATCCAATCAACGACTACCCAAACTGAATCGAATCCTCTCTGTGATCACGGCAATCCTGACACAAAATCCATAGTAATTCTCTCCCATTTCCATTCAGGAATTTTTATCTGTTGAAGTGTTCCTGCGGGCCTTTGGTGTTCAGCCTTAACCTGCTGACACACTAGACATCTAGATACGTAGTCTGCCACATCTTTCTTCATACCATTCCACCGGTATAATTCTCTCAGATCCTGATACATCTTATTACTACCCAGATGGATTGTGTATGTTGTCTTGTGTGCCTCATCAAGAATTCTTTGTTTCAAACCATCCACGATAGGTACACACAGTCGTCCCTCCAACTGGAGCATGCCACTGTCATCTATGGGGAATTGGACGTCGTCCTTCTCCCCCTTAACCACTGTATCTTTGATCTGTTTGAGGTCGGCGTCTTGATCTTGTTAGGATTTAACTTCTTCAGTTAGAGCTGACTTAGATTGGATGTGGGCTAGAAACAAGTTGGAATTCCCAATTTCAAACTGAGTTTCAGACTGTTCCTGACCACAACGGTGGATATGATGAAATTTAATTCTCCGAGGAGTTAACTATTGCCTTCTCTAGTGAGGCTTGCCTTGACTCAATCTGCTTGTCCGACTACCTACCTTCGTAGTGACTTCTTATATCCGTCTTGGAACACACCAAGACACCAGCTATTTGCATAACACACTATGTTCTATTTCTATGAATTGTAACTGACGAAGTACTCCCCTACATTGGAGTCCCTGTACCTAAGTATCCTCTACTACCAAGCAGCTACCCTTCTGCTGGTATTCCCCCGATATATTCTTTGTAAACGACTCCTCCAGAAAAGTCCATTTACATCTTACTACACCCTCTACTCTACATCTAGACTTACAACTTACACAGCATGCACACTACGTAGGAGTTTATACTTTGTGCCATCAGTGTACTCAACCCTTACGAGATTGTTACACTCATTACCAACTCAGTTTACCCTACTCGTGTCCTAACGAAGCTAAATGCCATGACACTAGCCCAACTATGTATTACACTTACTGTTTCTCCACCAAACGGTAAAGGATCTTACATTTACGACTCGTGTTTCCCTTTCTTTTCCGGACTTCTACACTTCCCCTTAGTGATTTCCATAACCACTTCAGATTACTCCCTGTCGACATCCCATGTCTGACTGACTTAGACTCTTCTCTGACTACTACTTGTAGTCATTTCTGTTTATAATGGAAACTCATCAGTCTCCTCCTTACCATTATACTCATTGCTCTGCCTCAGGCTCAGTTCGGTGTTCACATCCGAAGACCTTGCTTAACACGACTATGACTGTGGATCTATACCATCCTCAGGTTAGTCAACTTAAAGTTGCACATCCTATGCTAACTCTAATCATTGGGTTTCTGTTGGCTCTTACCCCAACTTGGCCCACTCGGACTCCTAAACTCACTTAGATCCTGTATTCCTACTTGGAATACTTGATCCGTTAACTCCAGCATGAACCTTTCCGGACATGCTCTACTCCCCTTGACCAAACGGGATCTGCTCCAACGATTTGACTCTTTCCTCTCTTACGATGTAGCATATGTTCACGAACATATACTGCCTCTTGCAAGCGTGTTACTCGTTGGGTTCCAATGGCCCCCAATGATAGCATACCTATTTCATCATTTTGGCTCGCATCCCCAAATGCTTACCCGACTCCGTTCCCGTATTCTTCTTTTCCATTTCGTACCTACGTGGTACTCTTTCTACGAATATTTCTCAATACTCGTTACTCACTAAATTCTCCTTCTCGTTTAACCGTCCTTACTGTTAATTTTCCCTTTATGGCACCCACACGACCATTTATACATTTGGTTTGTCCACTCAGTCTCCACCCATACACAGGCTTCAGACTAACGGACTTACGGTTCACCAACCTGTGGAACTAGCTTACCTAGCTATGTCCACTACAATGTGTACTATACATGCACTTACGGTAGTAGTTGGTTCTCCGCCTCCTACTTGATTCTTATCCTATGGGGTCCTATAAGTTTCCGCTCTTCCCCCCCCCCCCCTTATGGGGCTACTTATCCCTGTCTACTTTCTCTCCCCTCGAGCCTCCACGAGTCCCTTTGGGGTTTATCTCTCACGTTATCTCGTTCGAGAGCTATCTAGCAGAATAGGACTCATTTTCTTATCTCTGGATGGTACCCAAAGGTCTATGCCCATTTCCACTTCTAAATCTGCTCTGGTCTAATGTTTTCGGGTCCATAATCACCCTATGGCCCCTTAATTGGTAACCCTTAGGTTTACCTGTATACTTCCTTGGCACTTTAGCACTCTTCTAGTGCTTTTCAATGTCTACTTAACTTTAATCACTCCAAGCGAGTGATTTCTCAACTACATCTACCATCCTTATACAGCTTACTTGTAAAAGGACTATTGTTTGGTAGGGTATTGCTCACATGAGTTAGTTTTCTTAGGCACCCTGCGGGTTTTAAAAATTAATTCAAGTTTATTTTTTAGAAAACGACGCCTAAGGTTTTCGTAAATGGTTAGGGTTTAACCAATTGGAATGACACAAATTAAGGAAGAGTTTTCATGGAAATTTTGCCTTCCAATGGTTATCCCTAGTATTTTCAAGAAAAGTTTGAGGGCCTTTCAGAATCTCTCATCCGGGAAGATCATAAAGATTTTTTATTTTTTTTACAAAAATTTCTCATGTGATGAACATCCTATTCTTTATGCTCTTCCTTAAGCAACCCAAGAGAGTTTGGTTGGGCTTAATCCCTTCTTTTACCCCTTGTTTGCTTAAGGAACTAGTAGTTCATGGATCGAGCGCAGGGTTGGACTAGGCTCCTTCCCTGTGCCTTCCCATTTACCCTTTTCCTGCTCGGCATACGGTGACACTCTACATGTTTACATATGTTTCTACTTCTTAACATCTATCTCTACGGCATATGGTTCGGCCACTTTGCCCTTCCATATACCGTATCCTGATTTTTCCAGTCCGTAGATTTCTACTTCTATACTGTGGCATACACCAACTCTTTTCTGTTTACTTTCTTGGAAGGACAACTCACTTCCATCAGCCATAGGATACCGCACAGTCGTGACCCATTCACGTTGTCATCTTCCTGTCGGTCTCATGCCTCATGGCCTTATTTATTCTTGTTTGTAAAATTTCCATTTCAATTGCCCCATGGACTTACTTTCTTTTCTACACGCGCCAAGCATGTCTTTTCTTTCACTTTAAAAACCATTCCTAGCCTAAACTACCATTCACTGCATATTTCTATTCTACTTGCATTCCATACTAAATCAAACAACTTGTGCCTATACCATAGCACACAATACGCCGCTAACAGAGCAGACGCATTGTCTCATTTAGCACCTACAAAATAATCACACATTGTAGCGCATTCCTGCCTACAATTCAACCAAATGTGTTTGTGTCTAGGTAGCATACTCCATGGATGTCTCCTTTCCCTATTATGGCGTCCTAAGGTTTCCCGGGGTCATTGCCACCCCACCTTACGCCTTAGTGCTCATAGGCACTTGTGTACTATACAGGTTATATGCTTTGCATAGAATTTTACATACAAATTCTATACCTGAAGTGATGACAGGAAAGAATTTATGACTCAACATCCTGGGTACTCCCTCAAGTGCTTGTTTAATTCAACGTTGTGCCTGGATTTCAGAAGGAAGCTTAAACCGACACCCGGTTATACCAATGGCTTCACAAGATTTAAAGAAAAACCTCGCTCTTATACCAAGTTTGTCACGGCCCCAAACCGAGAGTACGTGACCGACACGGGAATAGATTTTTACCTCTAAACCCGGAAGCCTTACCCTGTAAACATAACTATAACTACCCTGCTATACAATCAATATATACAACATAAAAGTGGTCACACCTCACTGGTGGCCTAATTAACCTTTAATCCATGGTTCGCTCAATACCGCTTCAGCTTAACCCAATGTATAGATATATATCAACACTCATAATATAAATATTCATATCATATTAACCGTACGTCTCATTACGTACGATCTATCCTATTCACATGCACCAAGCACACATAATATATATATCCATATCATATTGACCGTATGCGTCAATGCGTACGATCTATCCTATTCACATGCAGCAGCTTATATACTCATACATATGTCCTAGTTTATCCCGAAACTGGACCCTGTCTTTAAGTACATGTGAAGCCGACAATTCTAGAGTGGACATATATCAAAAGCTGTAAATATATATATAATATCTGCAACTTAGAATATGTACAACATGATCAAAATATCCACCCACGCGAACAAGTGCGTTAGGGTTGGTCTGATGTCCGTATCACTATCCGGACAACGATGCCTGCCCGATACCTGTATATGAAACATTGAAGCAGAAGGAGTGAGTCAAACAGACTCAGTGAGAAGCTTCCCATCCTCGGCGTAGCGGTGGGTCCCACTACTGTTGGGGAAGGGAAACACCCACAATCACAAGCGCATGAAAATCCAGTTTATCAATTGTTATATTACGATAAGGCAATATTAATATAACTTAAAGTCAAAGATAAACCTACGGATCATCTGAAAGCAATCACTTTTAACATGTCATCTGAAAGCTATAAATCACTCAACTGGTCCATGTATCTCACAATGGACAATGGCCTCAACGGGCAAATCTTTTAATCTTTAACTGACCCTAGTGCCAGCCTAAGGCATTGGCCTCAATGGGCAATTTGTTTTAATCTTTAAATAAACCTAGTGCCAGGCTAGGGCAATGGCCTCCAAGGGCAATTAAATCAATAGGCCCTAGAACAAGCTAGAGCAATGGCCTCCACGAGCGACTTTATTGGAGTTGTCTCTCCTCCCGAGATTTCAGCTGGCATTCTGACTCTATCTACCCATGACTATCCTAAATTGAATTTACCTAGGTAGTGTGAACCTGCCTATGACTCACTAATCAATTATGAGATCTTCTTAATCCTTATTTAATACCCAAACCCTTGATTAAATCATAACCTAGCTCTAAGGTCTTTCCTAAGTTCGATTACCACAAAACGTCGGCGTTTACAAACAAATTCTTTACGATTTCTTTAATGAGTTTCTAATTAATAGGGTAAACCAAACCTTGGACTCAATCAACAACTTACCCGCTTGCTTGTACTGTTCTGTGTACCTCATGTCATAACATGGATACCCTGCAGTACCTCTTTGCCTATAATCAAACACACATATACAAGTACTTTCACATATTACAATTTAGGAACAACAATAGCATGTTGACCACTAAATAATTCTTACAAATAGGCAAGTAGGAAAACCATATATCCACATCCTCAATCAATCCTATAGGGCAAGGATGGGAAACCCCTCACCTGGACAGCTTCCTTGCGTTTGTCCTGGAGTAACTCCCGCTCCGGACGAATTGTGGTTTCCTAGCAATTGCATTCACGTGGTTAACATCTTACACTATATGCAACTCAGATTCATGTGACATGCTTGTGCCTAAAAATACACCTAGACATCGCCAAGAACCGAGTTCTTGGTCTTATCCATCTTCCCTCTCTTCCATGAGAGTCTCAAGTGCTTCACACTTGGTTTTGTACAATTATCGCTCACCTTGAATTGATTTTGGAGCCTTGGATTCGAGTTACTAAACCTCAATATTTAGAATTATTCTACCGTGTTTAAGATTAAAAAGAAGAGGTTTCTTGGTCTTATCCATCTTCCCTCTCTTCCATGAGGTTTCTTCATAATTACAAAGAAATAAAGTTGCCACTTTAAAATTTGGACTTTATTGTTCCGCAAGTTTCCATCCTTGAGAAACAAGAAAGTACCTAAAATAATTCTTGATGCTTGATAGCATATTTAGAATTATTCTACCGTGTTTAAGATTAAAAAGAAGAGGTTTGGAGCACTCAATATCACCCTTAAAGTGTATTTGGGCAAACCGAGCAGGGACCCGGCACGTTAACGTCAAGGTTCAACCTTAGTAACCTTGGGCCAGCTCGTCACGAGTCTTATTCAGCTGATATTTCACCAATATAATTTCAATAATACCAATCCCAGCCTATTTACTGAAATCCAAGCTCAATTCCTAATTATAAATAATTTCCCCAAATTAGGAATAATTAGAATTTCAACCCTAAATCCTTCAAAATTCCAATTCGGCTAAACCCGAGGGTATAATCTCGATTCCTACCCGAACTAAGTGTTCAAGAACACTTTCTAGGTCTTAATCTACACTCGAAACAACTCAATCGAAGGTGAATCGAAGAAATCCCTAAAAATGGAGAAATTGAGGGTTTAGAATGAAATTGGGGTTACCAACCTTGATTCGATTGGTGGGAGGTGTGGAAGATGTTGTAGTCGAGCTCTGGTGAGCTTTTCCGACGTTGACTAGCTCTCCTCCGGTGAGTTTTCCGGCGGTTTCCTCCCTCTCCCCCTTCTTCCCCTTTCTCGGCTCCTCCCTCTCTCTCTCTCTCTCTTACTCCATCCCTTTCTCCCTCTCTTTTCTCGGTTTCTCTCTCTCTCTTTCTTTCATCTTCTTTCCTTTTTAATTCTTCTTCTTTCCTTCTTATTTCACCAACCCCCACGGCACCCCAAATAAATAAGATAAGTAAATAAATAAATAATTAATATATAATAATTAAAAATAATTTAATTAATAATTAAATTAATAAAATAACTAATAAAAGTAATATAATTAATTTATAAAATAATTAATAATTAAATAAATAATAACAAATATCTATTTTAAATTTAATCCCTTTTTCCTATTTAATTCAGGTTTCTAATTTCTTAAGTCCTGAATTAAATCCTAAAAATTACTTTCTACTTCTTTTCTCTCTCTTTTTATTTTATTTTTCTAGTTCAAAAATTCTAGGGTATTACAGATCAGATGACCATCTCATAGAGTTTTCTTAAGCATTGAGAATTATGCTCATATTTTGAAGAAATTATTGATATCAACTACAATAAGACATGATCTTGAGTGATTGAAGGATTTCAAGATGCAAACTTACCTACACATGTTAGTTAATTTTTCCAATTAATAGATTCCCTTAGATTTATTTTTGACTTTTTTTCCCCTTTCGATTTTTTAGTTGGAGAGGGAAATATTTCTCTCTTTGCCATAAAGTCTTTGGATTTGCTTACTTATACAGAAGTTGTTCGGCTTTAGGGAGCAGAAACCTGATTCACTATTTGGCAGCACTACATTATCTCAGGTAATGTTTTTCTTTTGCAACTAAATTTTTTTCTTTAATCGAATGTTTGATCAATTATTTTATCTATCAACCAGGCTTGCTTAAGCAAGGTCTCGATCGAGACCTTATGAATGCAGTTATCCCTGTGGATAGACTTGGTCGAGTTCGAATAGTCGGGACAATGCCCCGAAGACCGAAAGAGAAAAAAATGAATTATTTTATCAGTATTTGATGAAAATAGTTCACTTTAATATATACAGTTTTTGTTGTCTTATTAAACATATGCCTGCGATTCTGTGGATTATGATGTTCTTGATAAAATTTGTTATCTAAATGGTTGGGGATATAATAAAGTTTATTTCAAAACATAGAATGTAATTGAGTTTTTTTAATGAAACAGCCCATTGATGATATATATATATATACATATCTTGAGACAAATTTTCACACACACTCACTATGCTATCATATTTCTCTACTTTTGTGTAAAAATATTGACATTTGTTTATGGTTTTATGGCTTTTTCCAAGTCAATTCTCTCACTTTGCTCTTATTATTATTATTTTTTCTCCATTTTCCCACTCTTCAAATGGTGGTAGTCCTTGCTTTTTCACTGAATAGAACCCCCAATTTCTGTTATAATGTATAATCTGGAAGCATATGTGGGAAAGGAGCCTGAAGAAAGCAGCGCATACAAATATTTATAAGGTGAATTTGTCTAGATAAAGCTTTGAAATGATATGTGTATGAATTTGCTATTAGTATTTTTCACTTCTATTTGTTTTTTCCTCACTCTTATTTTCCTATGATTCTTCAATAATAGATTTTGTGTGGTCTTTGATATTATATTTTGGCAATCTGTTTCATAATTTGGTTGTTTAATTCAAGATGCATACAAGTAATGGAGTAACTTATGAAACTGCCATATCATGAGACTCACTTTACCTCTAAAGTTATTCAGTTATTTCTGATCAATAAATTCATTAATAACTTTAACATTGAATATGGTAATAAAATTTTAATAAATTTATGAATTCTAGGCAGTGGAATAATAAAATCTGTATTGGAGGGGAGATGATGGGTTTGAGAAGGATTGGTACTATTTCTAATCATATTGATTTGGAAAGATTTTAACAAAACTACTTATATTGGTTCATTGGGGTTTTGAACTATCATTATATATCTTATACCACTTGAATGTACTTGTCCACTTGAAGGTTTTTGTATGTCTCAGATACCACAACACATTTTGTATGATTCTTAGCTTCTTCATTAGTAATAGCAGCACAAGTTGTCTGACAAGCTTCCATGGATGCATTAAGCAAGAAGAAAGTAGGAGTGTGCATTTTCTATAACAATTGGAATTTAATATAATATTTTAATGTCAATGTGTGATGAGAGATGCTGAATTCCTAATGACTTTTTTTTTCTATGAGAGAATAGAAGGTTGTAATGTTTCTTGGAGATTTTGAAATCATGGTTTGTTGATCATCCTATATGTAGACTATGTATGAACTTGACATCACAGTAAATGTAGAATTAGTACACTTCTTCATAATGTTTAGTAGTTTGTACAATGCACACTTCTTAAACATTGCTATATATTTGTTAAACTTATTATGTGTTTTTATCGTAAATTTGTTTAGTTTATACTTATTTATAATATCAACCCATAAGGTAATACATATGAACAAAGCTAAGATCATAGAACATACGTGATTAGGGGTGGTCACAGGTCAGGTCGGTTTCAGTTTAAGGACAAAATAGAACCGAACTTAATAAAAAGTAGTAGGGGTTTGGTCGGTTTTGAAAACAAAAACTATAGAACTCGAACCGAACCAACCCGTTTCTCCATTTTTTAGACCTGTTTTTCTTCCCTTGCGTCCAAAATGCATACCTCCGTGTTTCAAATATCAAATTGCCATTAAAATACATACCTCCGTACGTCTAAAATGCATACTTCCGTACATCTAAAATACATATTATTTATATCCCATACATCTTATTTATAATTGAAAGTACTATTTTGTAAGCATGATGGACATCCATCCAACAAAACATATAGCGTTGTCTACAAGGAGGTTTTTCAAAATGTTAAGTAGTCTGTATCATATACATTTTGTGTAAATTAGTATATAGATTTTTACATTTTTCACGTGTTTACATCGTATATATCTTTTATTTAAATTTATTTATATTTATAAGATCAATCGATAACGTTATACATCTAAACAATCACTATCATAATATTTGTCAGGTATCAGTTAAGCTAAAGTAATTTTTTTACTATATATTGTTAATAATATGTTAAAATTAATAGATGCTTATAATTTTTAAATTTAATAATAAAATATTCTAAAATTATATCCCGTTGTACTACCCATGTTCGTTTTATTATCTTTGCCAAGGAAATTTATCTAATTATCTTCTATTCAAAATTGCTAGATAATCAATTCCGTTGCTTTGACAGTTCTATTTTTATTCAATAATGTATATGACCAATCATCCTATATGTCCATGGTCTGTTTAATTACACGTATGATTTACTACTTACAAATGTTTATTTGATATAACTTTGCAAATTAGATTCCTTACATTGTGCACTATTGAGCATTGTTCTGACGTTTAATTTTTCAAAAGTATCATATGCATTGACAAATAATTTTTCATAAAAAAGTATTTCAATACAGTTAATTGTTATATATCACATTGGACGTAGCTATGTGTATTATGAATAAAAATTTCACAAAAACTTATCGTCTTTCTTTGTAAACAGAATTTTCAGACCAATGTGTTCGTACCTATAGATATAACCCATGTAGGGCACGAGTACAAAGACTAGTATATAATATTAGTATGTCTAATCTGAATAAAATCAAATTGATTAAAATATAAGTGTAAGGTTATAATTTAACTTATTCAAATATATGATATTAGATTTTGAATATCTTAATAATTAATTTTTGGGATAAAAGTTTAGTACTACCGTAGTACTACTGAACATCAATGCATCCATTCAATCATGTTGTGTCACAACCCCCGTTTAGAGAACTGTGACCGGCACAGACATAGGGAATACCCCTGTGCCTATAAGCCTTATCACCTGATTGACAAAATATCTATTATTGAAAATACATTCAAATGCATTATAATACCGTGGCTACACCAAAATGGGGGCCTATCCTAGGCAAGCAAATCTGCGGCCAGTGCCGCTTCAGGATATAGATATAGGAAAACAAACATAATATATATATCTTGTGTACTGGCTACACATCCGAAGATGCTACCTATCCTATTCACATGCAACAGATACATGTATATATATATATTTTGAAAACAAATTTTCCCTGTATCGCAATATAACTAATCCAGATCTTTAAGGTGTGTGAAGCTGACAGTTCTAGATTTAGTAATACAATCTAATTGGGCACGTCTAGCCTTTACTTTATGATACAATGCTAAAGTAAATTAAATTACAATTACAATTTATTCACCCACATGAACATGTTGTGGGTCTTGGAAAGTGTTGCTCAACCCTCGTTCCACCGAGACTTCTTCCACCTATACTTAACCTGTCTCTGTGTAGTAAAAATGAGGTGTGAGTCTTAACCACGCAACTCAGTGAGATCTCTCCCATCCTCGGTGCAAGGCGGGTTCCATGGCCCTGGGATTGGGAGTCATACAGAACCACATGCAAAAACAACTGGTTATTGTTAATTAGCATACATTCTTGGCGACCACACAACAACATATATCTCACCCAACCACTCACATGCATTTAACAGATACAAGCATGCAGCAGTTTAATTCACATCATCACTCAACAAGTAAACATATAACATATAATGCAGGCTTTTAGTTACCGGCCTTCTCACGTTCAACATGTTTGAATCAACCAAGACTTTGTGGTGACGTAATCTTGTACGTCAATACTACGCTGCACAATCAGCAATCATATGCAAGCACAAACAATTTGTACATACACATAGATACCATAACATACATCTACTTAATCTCCCAGAATCTAGGGTATCTACTATCCACTATGTGGCTTTTCTACTTTGAGCCCGTGCACTCGGGTTATTGGCCACCACGTGGCAAGGCATACTTAACCCATTCACTTGGGTACTGGTCACCTCGTGACAATTCTGTTAATTAAACAATACTTAACCCATTCACTTGGGTACTAGTCACCTCGTGACAATTCTGTTAATCAAACACAATCAACTTCTATCTATCAAGCAACTGATCCATAGCCACCAAGTGGCACGTTCTGACCCCTCACTGCGGGGCAATAGCTTGAGCCCAGTCGTCCATTACCCAACCAGGCCACAATGACGAGCATGGCACGACATCTCGAAGCATGGCCGCTGACACACCCTGGACCAAACCAACTCCACAGGACGATTTCTCTTTTCTAGGTTAGGCTCACGGTTCACCCTTAGGTTCCTCCTGTATCTCCTTACCTTAGTCTCACATATTAATAGGGTTCTTTGTATCTTTCAAGAAGGATCAACAATTCCTCTCCTTGTTAATATGGACGAGTATCCTCAACAAGATATAACTCATATGCCCGTCTAGATGCACTCTCTGAACCTCAAGCTATCGTCATAGCAATATAAATCCTTTCTGACCCTATTGCCAGGATAGGGCAATGACCATCATCATGGTGATTATAAAACTGAGGTCTCAAGTGCCATTTGACGTTGTTCTAGATGATGTATCACATCTCTAGCATAATCAAATCCGAAACCCACCAATAACTCCTTTTGCATGATTATAATCTAAGTCACCGTCGTGATGAGTTTTCAAAATAAAAGCTTAGTCCTTCCGTGCAACGACTCTTGCCACCGTCATGGAAAATATTTAATAAAATACTTATCATGCCTCCGGAGTGTATGAGTTGGATTTGTAACACACCAATCTTAGCAATCAATTACACTCAACTCCTATGTCTTCATATCCAAGCTACTTTCCACAACCTATTTTCTAGTTCCTTTATTCTTTTAGCATTCTATACCTCTAGCTAACACATACCAGACAAGCAGAGAATATACATACTCATGTAATCCACATAAGCATACAACCCTAGGAGCAGAGATGGAAGAACCCTCACCTTGGCCAACCTTCCATGAAATCCTCTCTTGTAACTTTAGTCTCCTCGGAGTTCCTGTTGCACTCTTTTGCGTGTCGTTGTTCCTATTAGAACAACATTTACTTCATTAAGGTTATTACTTAACTTAACTTGTTATTTATCTCTCAATTACTCTCACATGTAGTCCATGGTTCCCATAGAGTTAAGCTCTTTGTCTTATTGGACTTCTCTATCCCGACTTATGCGTATCCTTCCTCGGACACTTGACTTACTCGCATATAACACTATACTTGAGTGTTTCACATACTTCGATTTGAGTATTAGACATCTATCTCACTTGTATTCACATCTAAGGAAGCTTATCTAGCTTGATTGGAAGGAATCCTAATTTTAGGAAGATCTAAGCATTTTGTTTCAACTTGTGTTTTAAGAAATCTAGTTCCTAAACCTCAATACACCCCTAATTCACCTTACTTAAGGCTTGCTAATAATAATGAAGGAATAAAAAAAACATTTTAGAATTTGGACTTCATTGTTCCGCAAGTTTCCACTCTTGAGAAACGAGAATGTACCTAAAATAATTCTTAATAAATATTCATAATTATCCTCGGGTGTTTAAGATTGAAGAGAGGAGCTTTAAAACTCTCAACATCACCCTTAAGTGTATTTGGGCAAATCGAGTAGGGACCCGGCACGTTAACGTCAAAGTTCAACCTTAATAACCTCGGGACAGCTCTTCACGGGTGTTGTTCGGCTAACATTTCCACAATATGATTTTAATAATATCAATCCAAGCCTATTTACTCAAATCTAAGCTCAATCCTAATTATCACAATTTCCCCAATTTGAAAATAATTATAATTTCACCCCAAAATCCTTCCGAATTCGAATTTGGGCAAATCCGAGAACAAAATCTCGATTCCTACCACAACTAAGTGTTCAAGAACACATTCTAGGTCTCAATCTACCCTCGAAACAACTCAATCAAAGGTGAATTGAAGAAATCCCAAAAAATGGAAACATTGAGGGTTTAGAATGAAATTGGGCTCACCAACCTTGATTCGATCAGTGCAAGGCGTGGGAGACGTCATACCCGAGCTCCAGTGACTTTTTCTGGCTTCGGCTAGCTCCCTCTGGCGAAATCCCCCTCTTCCCCTTCTTCCTCCTTCATGCGTGACCCTCTCTCTCTCTTCTTCTTCTCTCTCACGAGTCCCCCTTGTCTCTACCTCTTTTCTCTTTCTTTTCTTTTTGTTTCTTTTAAAGCCACGGCACCCCCCAATAAAATTAAATAATATATATATGTATAATAATAATATTAAAAATAAGAAAATAATTAAATTAAAAGATAACTAATAATTAATAATTATAATAATTAAATACTTAAATAATAAATAAATTAATTAATTAAATTAAAATTAAATTAATTAATAATTTAATAAATAATAACTAATGTAACTGTCATTTTTGGCTCAGACAATTGTAATATGAATTTAGGACCGCAAGGGGTCATAACCTTGGGGGACTTGTCCTTAGGTGATGCACCTAGGTGCCTATGTACCCTTCTGGATGGATCAAAGTCCACGTAGTTCATCATGGTGACGTCTATCGAAGCCGTTAGGCAAGGTTGTTACTTGTATTGGACCGCGTGCGGCTAAGACATGCCTAAGGTACTCCGGGCGCGCGAGCCGCTCTGTGGGAGGTTGCCTTAGTGGGAGAGAGCTATGGTCTCTGAGGGCTACTGGAAGCCCTGTAAGCGGTGTACTCCAAGGAGGAGGTGAGCCGGCCGGAGGTCGGCCTATACGGAGGGCTAACGGCAGGGCTCGAGGGAGTGAAAGTACTTGTGAGGTTTATCTTAGAGCGATGAGTGATAATCCTTCAGGTTGTATGTGATTCTGTTCAGGGTTGAATGTCTATTCAGAAATGATTGTTCCTTCTTCTTGAGTCCCCCGAGTGGGGGTCTATTTATACTTGTGTGTGGGGGGATCGTGCTCGACCCACGACCTCGTGGGACGTGGGTCGTCCCACGAGGCTTTGTGGAGATCCCACATCTAGTTGAGGGGAAGCTCCGTGTTGTGATGTGGGTGAGGGTCACGTAATGGAGGGATGAGTGGTGCCACGTGTCTGCTGCGGGTGCCGGGGCGGTGCTTCTAGAACGTTAGTGCCACGTGTCCCAAGGTGGAATATTCCGAAGTTACATAAGTCCCCCAAGTCTACAGGTGTCGGGCGCCCGTGGACTTAACTTCCTTTTGCTTGTAGGATACTTGGGAATTTCGCTGCCTTTGCTTGCGGGATGGTTCGACCGCTTTCGAGTATGGGAGTTGGTCGTCCGACTCATGAAGTTGGCCTTCTCGCACTGCTCCGTATGAAAGGAGGTGTCTTGGAGAGGACATGTGTCGTGTTTTGGGTGGCTGGCCGCTTGGCTTCCTGAACAAGTTTCTAAGTCGTCTCTGCAGGAAGTACACGACTTACCAAAGTGGAGTCATCATTTGCTCAGAGGGGCCTTTCCCAAAATACCCTTTGAGCGTTAGTGAAGGGAATCCAAAAGTCAGGGGCTGCTTTGGTCATTTTTTCGAAGAGCTCTCATCTGGCCAGTGGTTGGCAGCTAACGGTGGCTTCCTTGCAGAGGGCTATTTTGTTGAGGGAGCGGGCTTTGTTACTGGTGCCACGCGTCAGGGCTTGAACGGGTGCTTCTGTCATTAAAGCGTTTTGCCGCCATTTCTCCCTCATTAATGCGGGTTCGTTTCTGAGGGTAGCCATAATTAGCCTGGGTGGAGAGTTTCACGAAAAGACCCTCGAATGTTTTGAAGCGACTTTCGGGTTCGCAGGGGCTTTTCGGTCTTTGCGTCTCCATTGCCCTGACTATGTATCTCGCTCGTTGCTTCTTTCCACGTGTGTGGTTGAGGCAGGCGGTTGCAACTGGGTTTGATTGCAGAGGATAAGGGATTTATCCGATGCGGGATTCGAGGAGTCAAAGTTTTTGAATCGTGGCGCCTCTGGGTGCCGTATAAATGCCCAACGTTTGAAAGTTCGTGATTTTACGTTTGCCTTCACCTTTCTCCCTTGCCTCTGTTCCTTGCTTTCTCTTGAATTGTATTTTTGTGATGGCTGGAGGGGGTGACGATTACAGCTACTACCCATTTGATTTCACTGATTTGGAAGATCTTCCTTCCTCTACCCCTCCTCTTCGTCCACTGGTTCGGACTCGTGACACTGGCCAGAGCGGGGGAGGAAGAATGATCAGCAGGGCCTGTCACCAGAGGTTGCTGCTGATGCTTCAGTTGTGGTACCTGCCATGGTGCCTACTGCTGGTGAGATGGAAAGGCGGCTTCCTGTGCCTCTGTCCTCCAAAGGGGAGCGTCATCAAGAGGTTCTTCTGAGGGAGAGGAGGAAGAAGGATGGGAATGTCGCCCTAGCGGACCCCGGGATGGTGGAAGGAGAGGAACTTCTTCGGCGGAGCCGACTGATAGCAGGGAAGGTGGTCCCAAGAGGCGACCTGTTGGAGTTGACTTACGATCATCTCCGCAGGTCGTACGGTGGAGTACTTACCGGGAGGATGCCCAAGCGGAGGCTTCGGCGGGGGATGCTGTTCCTGTTTCTGCCCCTGTTACCACTTCCGCTTCCGTCCTTCAGTCACCCATGAGGGTGATGCTTTCTGCCCATCCTCCCGTCCTCAGCCCTATTGAGGGGGTGAATCAGCCTCCTGCTAAGAGGGTCAGGGTGGCCGTTGAGGAGCCTGTCTGAGATTCTTCCGTCCCTCAGGCTGCGGCGGGTGATCCTGCTATTGTGGAGGTTGTTGGGTCTGGAGATGCGGCCGAGGAGGCCAGAGTTCCCTCAGAAGGAGGGAATGTAGTGGCGAGTCAAGCGGCTGCCACGAGAGATGTTGTTCCTGGGTCTAGTGCCGGCCCTTCTGAACCCCTTGGGCCACCTGAGGGGGGATTGGCTTTTGAACTGGTGGCATTGGGCACGCGCTTTCCCGTGGAGATTCGGGAGAGGAAGGCCAGGGGGCTGGACAGTTTGCCCCTGAATATTGCTGTTCCAGGCTTCAGTCGGGTTGCTGAGGCGTTAGTCGACTTCCATCAAGCTGGACTTTAGTGGGAGAAGCGTGTGGTAAGTTCCGTCGTCTTGGTGTTCCTTCGGTTTTGTGATAGGTTTACATTCCTGACTCCGCTGTGTGTGTGCGCTTCTTGCAGGAGGAGATTCGCCGTGACCGGGATCAATTTTCCGTCGTCGTGGTCTCCAAGAGTCGGGCTCTGGAGGTCTCCCAGAAGCGGTTGGCAGACGTGCGGGAGAAACTTTCTGTCGAGGAGCTGGAGTGTGAGGGTCAAGGACGGGAAGTTAAGTCCTTGACTGAAGAGGTCGCCCGTCTCAGGGCTGAAGCTGGTCATCCTTCCGAGGTTGCGTTTCTCCGCTCAGAGTTGGAGAGGGCTCGCAGGGAGCTGGCCGTTCGTCGTGATGACACTGAGAGTCGTCAGCAGGAGTTGCATTCGCTCCGTAAGGCTCTGCGGGATGCAGAGGCTCGTGCTGGTAAGTATCTTTCTGGTCGGCTGGCGGCTGAGGGCATGGTTGCCGACATCACCGATCGTCAGGAAGAGCTACCCGCATAGAGGATGTATGGCATGCTCCTGGTGGTTGAGCAGCTATAGCGTCTCCGTGGGGAGAGATTCCCAGCGGAGTGTGTGGCTTCCTTGCATCCTTCCTTGGAGTTTTTTGAGGGTGAGATTCGCGGTCGGACGAAAACGGACCCTCCATTGAATCTGGCTTATCTTTGTCAACTGACGGATCGCTTGGTGGATCACCAAGTGTTGTCCCGAATTGGTGGGCGAGCTCTAAGGATTGGACCTACTTCTCAGCAACTGGTTGAGGCGACCAGGCGGGGGTCGTCGGGAGGTGTTGACCACGTGGAGTCGGCTAGGGCCGAGATTTAGGTAGATCTTGGGGATGCCCAAGATTAGGTTTATGTAATTTTCGGGGTGTTTACCTTTGTAAATGGGCGGACGCCCTCTCATTTTTGTATTAATGAGAATGATTTTATGAAGATCTTTTCCTGCTTTCCTTTTTCCTTCGGGGTAAAAAGTCGTACGTGTTTGCAGTTTCTCAGTTCGTGGTTATCTCTTTACGTCTGGGTAAAAAGATTTTTTGCATGAGCCACGTGGGATCAGGACGGTTTATATGCGTGTTGCTAGCGTGGTTCGTCGAACGTTTGTTTTGTGGTTTTGCACCAAAGGGGTTTGTTTACCGCGCTCTTGGGGAAATTTTAGCTTGGCCCAGGGGGCGCTTAGCATTTTTGGGGCGGTTGAGCCCGTCGTCCGTGATAAGACTTACGCGAGTACTTTGCAAAGTTGAAGTCTTGTCTCTAATTTAAAAAAAGAAGTGCTTTTAAATAATAAACAAAATGAGTACATTCGTGCAGCCTCAGTCGGGCTAGCCTTGGGTAGGCTGAAGGTAAGTAAAATGTTTACCTTCGGATTGCCTAAGTCAGGCGAGCCTTGGCCAGGCTAGAAATCCTAAATTCAAAGTAGAGACGCATATGACTTGACTTAAAGATGAAATGCAATGTTCGTTTGAAGTCTTAGGCGGAGGTAAGGTCCGGGCGGGCGGACTGTGGTTTCTTTCCCCCTGACTCCTTAGCCTCGAGGGGTTCCTCGCGTGCTTCTTTGGGACCAAGGCGGGCGACCTTGACGGTCTAGGTTAGGCTAGCTGCGTAGCATGCTCGCGCCAATTTCTGGTCCGCCATGATTTCTCCAACCCCGTGGGGTGTTGGGAACTTCATTGTGAGCTGCGCGGTGGACACTACAGCTCTAAGCTTGGTTGGGGACGGCCGCCCTAGGATCGCATTGTATGCTGATGGTGCTGAGACAATAATGAAGTCTACATATAGGCTCGTGACCTTTGGCAAGGTGCCCTTTGTTTTTCGGGCATTGTTGATTCCTTCTGCTGGAACCTGGGCTCCGGAGAACCCAATGAGCGTGCCGAGGAAGGGCCTTAGGCTGGCCTCGTTCAACCCGAGCTTTCTGAAGGTGTCGAAGTAGAGAACGTCTGCTGAGGATCCTTGGTCGATTAAGACTCTCTTAACTTCGTAGTTGGCGATGATCGCGGTCACTACCATGGGGTCGTCGTGGACTGGTCCATCTAGGTTAGTGAGGTCGAAGGTGACGGGGTCTGCCTTGGCCTCGCTCTTCTTCTTGTGCTTTGGAGCGTAGTCTAGAGCGAGTATGGAGCGTTCCATCCTCTTCTTGTTCTGTGGTAGGGAGGCGGTACCGCGCTGCAATCCACCCGCTATGAAATTGATGACCCCGCGGGTAGTTGCTTGGCCGTCAGCTTCCCGGGGGTGCTCGGAATTGGCCCCGCTTTTCTCCTTGATGAACTTGCCGAGTTGCCCTTTTCAGATTAGGTCCTCGATCTGATCCTTTAGGTGGATGCAGTCGTTGGTTTCATGTTTGTGTTCCTTGTGGAACTGGCAGTATTTGACTTGTCCACCGGTCTTCCCATTTTTCGTCTTTTGACTTGCGGGGGGAATGTGAGCATGTCGGAATGATAAATCTCTTCCAACACCCCAACGTGAGATCTGTTGAGTGTAGTGTAGCTCGTGAACCGTCCTTGGGGAGGTGTTCGTGGTCGAGGAGGCGACCTTTTCCTATCGCTCTTTTCCTTGGGGGCTTGGCTCTCGGTCCCCATTTTCTCTTTCTTCTATTTTGCTCGTTCCATATCGGCCCTACTTATCAAGAACTTCCTCATCTTATTCTTAGCGATCTGAGAGTTCTCCTCTTGAATGAACCATTGCGCACAGTCCATGAGTTCCTGTACGGTGGAGACGGAGCACCTATTTAGTTCCCCGTAGAACTATGAGCATTGAAGACCCTACTTTATGACAAAGATGGCGACGGCGTCCTGCAGGCCTCGAACTTGGAGCGAGAGTTTGGTGAAGCGGGCCAAGAACGCTTGCAGGGTTTCTCCCTCCTCTTGGTGAAAACCGATGAAGTAGTCTTTGTTTTTCTCATACTCGTTGCTGCTGGCGAACTGTGTGAGAAAGTTCTATGCCAGTTATTCGAAGCTGTGGATCAAATTGGTGGGCAGCAAGGAGAACCATCTCAAGGTGGCTTCCTTTAGAGCTGATGAGAAGACCCAGCATTATTTACCGTCCGTCATACCCAGTATCGACATGGCCGAGTTGAAGGTATTCAGGTGATCTCGTGGATCGGTTTCTCCTCTATAAGGTTCTATGTGGAAGGGCATCTTGAAACCCATGGGCACGTGCTCATTCATGACTTGTTGGGTGAAGGGGTGTCTCCCTCTTCCCTGGAATTCTATCGCGGGCCACTGCTATGCATTTGCGTCGGCGGCTGCATATGGGTTGTAGGTCGCGGCCCATGGCATGTGGAGGTAGGACTCTAGAGGGTAGTTTGGGATTGGTGGTCGTGGAAAGTTCATAGCGAGTCGTGCTGCCTGTCCGGCGACCATGGCAGGTCCAGGTGGGATCACCGTTGGGGGTGGTGCTGCGGGTAGTGACAACCGTGCGAACTCAATGGGTAAGGTCCCAAATTGAATTATAGGCAAGCCGGTAGGGTCGCTAGAGGTCCCTGTCGTCGTCGCACCGTGTGGCACTATGGGTAGCTGAGTGCTCACATTTGCTGGGGCGAGGCTTCTGTCCTCTTCCCATCGTTGTTGGCGTAGAGCCGCAACTTCTGCCTTGAGGTGGGCGATCTCAGCGTCTCGCGGGTTCCTCACTAACTTCGTTGCTTCTTGACCACCGGTTGTGGGGCAAGGGACGTGTGGCATGCCGTACGGGTGCTGCGGGCAAGTTTCCTCTCTGGATGCCGAGTTCTGGACCACGGTCTCCGTGACGGCTACTTATGTTATTGAGGAGCTTTGAGACAGAGTTGCGCTTGATCCGCCTACCTCGGTTGTGATCGGTTCGGTCGTTCCCTGAAGATTCCTCGCGTTGCGCCTCAGGGCGCTGGCGTCAGTCGTGGTGGCAGGAACGTTCAAGTCGGTCATGATGTATCGTGTTTTGTATGTGTATTGGAGATCAAAACAAAAAAAAGTGCGGGTTTATGAGTGTTAGGTGTATACTCCTACTCCCCGAAAAAAGAAATGCTGTTTAGCGCAAGGCATTGTGGTCTGAATAAGACCGTGGTCGGCGCCATTGTAACTGTCATTTTTGGCTCAGACAATTGTAATATGAATTTAGGACCGCAAGGGGTCTTAACCTTGGGGGACTTGTCCTTAGGTGATGCACCTAGGCGCCTACGTACCCTTCTGGAGGGATCAAAGTCCATGTAGTTCATCATGGTGACGTCTATCGGAGCCGTTAGACAAGGTTATTACCTGTATTGGACCGTGTGCGGCTAAGACGTGGCTAAGGTACTCCAAGCAGGCGAGCCGCTCTGTGGGAGGTTGCCTTAGTGGGAGAGAGCTATGGTCTCTGAGGGCTGCTGGAAGCCCTGTAAGCAGTGTACTTCAAGGAGGAGGTGAGCCGGTCGGAGGTCGGCCTGAACGAAGGGCCAACGGTAGGGCTCGAGGGAGTGAAAGTACTTGTGGGGTTTATTTGAGAGCGATGGGTGATAACCCTTCAGGTTGTATTTGATTCTTTTCAGGGTTGAATGTCTATTTAGAGATGATTGTTCCTTCTTCTTGAGTCCCCCGAGTGGGGGTCTATTTATACTTGTGTGTGGGGGGATCGTGCTCGACCAACGACCTCGTGTAACGTGGGTCGTCCCACGAGGCTTTGTGGAGATCCCACGTCTTGTTGAGGGGAAGCTCCGTGTTGTGACGTGGGTGAGG
The DNA here is from genome assembly GCA_014851425.1 of Senna tora. Taxonomy (NCBI): domain Eukaryota; kingdom Viridiplantae; phylum Streptophyta; class Magnoliopsida; order Fabales; family Fabaceae; genus Senna; species Senna tora. The sequence goes on along the minus strand of CM026261.1, from coordinate 24,457,121 downwards.
GCCACGTAATGGAGGGATGAGTGGTGCCATGTGTCTCCAGTGGTTGCTGGGGCCGTGCTTCTAGAACGTCACTGCCACGTGTCCCAAGGTGGAATATTCCGAAGTTACAACTACTATGGATTTTTAATTTAACCCCTTTACCTATTTAATTTAGGTTTCCAATTTCTTAGGTCCCGAATTAAATCGTAAAAATCATTTTCTACATCTTTTTCTTTCCTTGTTATTTTATTTTAAACTTCAAAAAATTTCTTGGGTATTACAATTTTTGAAAAAAAAAAAATTTGCTTTCCGGTTTCTTTTTAACTTTCATACTTTTTCTATATTCTTTTTTTTCAGGTTTTATTTCCTAGCTCCGAAATAAATCATTCTTAAATCCTCGAAACTTTAAATAAATCATTCTTTAATCCTCAAAATTTTCCGGGGTATTACATGTTGTGTCATTTGTTAATATTAATTAAAATTCACATTAATTAGGACCCACATAGATTTGATTAGGGACCAACTGATTGGTAGGATGTATTGAAGTTCAATACTACCGTACTTCTGAACATCTACTCAAATTTTTGAAAATATTATCTTATAGTGGAGTTTTAATTTCAAATACAAATTTAATTAGAATTTTTTAAAAAATATTTTGTGGATCTAAATTACTAAAATTGATAAATAATTTGAATAAATTATAAATGCATCATTTATGTTTTATTTTACCAAATTAGTACTTAAATCTTTTTTTTATGAAAGTTCTTAAATCTTTAATTCAATAGAAAAGGTGAACCCATAAAAAAAAATAGAAAAGGTGAAAAAAAAGTAACTCTATGTTGCAATGATGCTAGGTTATTAGTTGGACCAGGTTGACCCAGTCAAAACCAATAATTGATGTGGGAGCCAAAATAAAATATTTGAATCTTTTGTATATACCTACAATACTCTTAGGCTATGTTTGTATATACCAACATTCCCTCTAACATTCTCCTTACCAAACATAGTTTATTTTTTGTCATGTGATAAAATAATATTTTTGTCATGAGATTTCTTCGATTGACCTTCGATTGAGTTGTTTCGAGGGTAGATTGAGAAGTAGAAAGTTTTCTTGAACACTTAGTTGGGGTAAGAATTGAGATTATATTCTCGGATTTGCCGAAATTCGAATTTGGAAGGATTTGGGGTTAAAATTCTAATTATTCATAAATTGCGGAAATTTTTTATAATTAGGATTGAGCTTGGATTTGTGTAAATAGGCTTGGATTGGTATTATTAAAATTATATGGTTGGAATATTAGCTGAACAAGACCCGTGAAGAGCTGGCCCGAGGTTACTAAGATTGAACCTTGACGTTAACGTACCGAGTCCTTGCTAGGGTTGCCCAAATACACTTTAAGTGTGACGTTGAGAGTTTTAAATCTCCCGTGTTCAATCTTAAAGACCCTAGAACACTCCTATACATGTTTTTGAGGATTTAAATCACTCCAAGTACCTTCTTGTTTCTCAAGGATGGAAACTTGCAGAACAAATTAAGTTTAACTTCATGAATTTCAACCTTATCCTTTCACAACCTTCAGGAAACCTTAAGTGGGATAAATTGGAGGTATATTGAGGTTTAGAAACTAGATTTCTTAGAACCCAAGTAGGAATACAAGTTGAATCAAAATGCTTAGACCTTCCTAAAATTAGGATTCCTTCCAATCAAGTTAGATAAGCTTCCTTAATTGTAAATACAAGTTAGATAGAGGTCTAATACTCAAATCCAAGTATGTGAAACACTCAAGAAGTGTGTTATATTCGACTAAGTTAAGTGTCCGAGGAAGGATACGCATAAGTCGGGATAGAGAAGTCCAATAAGACCAAGAGCTTGACTCTGTGGCAACCATGGACTACATGTGAGAGTAATTGGAGAGATAAATAACAAGTTAAGCTAAGTAACAACCTTAATGAAGTAAATATTGTTCTTATAGGAGCAACGGTACGCAATAGAGTGCAACAGGAACTCCGAGGAGACTAAAGTTACAGGAGAGGATTGCATAGAAGGTTGGCCAAGGTGAGGGTTCTTCCATCTCTGCTCCTAGGGTTGTATGCTTGTCTTGATTACATGAGTACGTACATTCTCTGCTTGTTTGGTATGTGTTATAGAATGTTAAAAGAATAAAGGAAATAGAAAATAGGTTGTGGAAGGTAGCTTAGAAAGGAAGACATAGGAGTAGAGAGTAATTGTTTGCTATGATTGGTGTGTTACAAATCCAACTCAAACGCTCCGGACGCATGATGAGTAATTTATTAAATCTTTTCCACGACGGTGGCAAGAGGCCTTGTACGGAAGGACTAAACTTTTATTTTGAAAACTTGTCACGACGGTGACTTAAATTATAATCATGCAAGGGAGTTATTGGTGGTTTTCGGATTTGGTTATGCTAGCCATGTGAGACATCGACTAGAGCAACGTCAGATGACACTTGAGACCTCAATTTTATAATCACCATGACGATGGCCATTGCCCTATCCTGGCAATAAGGTCAGAAAGGTTATATATTGCTATGACGATAGCTTGAGGCTCAGAGAGTGCATCTGGACGGGTAGATGAGTTACATCCTGTTAAGGATACTCATCCATATTAATAAGGAGAAGAATTGATGATCCTTCAGGGAAGATACAACGAATCCTATTAATATGTGAGACATCGACTATAACAACGTCTGATGGTACTTGAGACCTCGATTTTATAATCACCATGACGATGGTCATTGCCCTATCCTGGTAATAGGGTCAGAAAGGATTTATATTGCTATGACCATAGCTTGAGGCTCAGAGAGTGCATCTGGACGGGTATATGAGTTATATCCTGTTGAGGATACTTGTACATATTAATAAGGAGAGGAATTGTTGATCCTATGGGAAAGATACAAAGAATCCTATTAATATGTGAGACCAAGATAAGGAGACACGGGAGGAACCTACGGGTGAACCGTGAGCCTAATGGTCCAGGGTGTATTAGAGGCCAGGCTTTGGGACGTCGTGTCGTGCTCGTCATTGTGGCCTGGTTGGGTAATGGATGAGTGGGCTCAAGCTATTGCCCCGCAGTAAGGGGTCAGGACGTGCCACGTGGTGGCTATGCGTCAATTGTTTGATAGATAGAAGTTGATTGTGTTTGGTTATCAAAATTGTAACGAGGTGACCAGTACCCACGTGAATGGGTTAATTATGTTTTGCCACTTGGTGGCTAGCAACGCGAGTGCACGGGTTCGAAGTGGGAAAGTCACGTAGTGGCTAGTAGATACCCCAGAGTTGGGGAGATTAAATAGATGTATGTTTAGCATCTGTGTGTACGTATAAATTATCTGTGTTTGCATATAATTGCTGATTGTGCAGCATAGTGGTAACATACAGGATTATGCAACCACACCTCTTGTTTGATTCAGACATGCTGAAACGTGAGAAGACCAGTAGGTAAAAGCCGGCACTATATGTTACATGTTTACTTGTTGATTGATGACGTGGAATAAACTGCTGCATGTTTATAGTTATTAAATGCATGTGAGTGTTTGGGTGAAATTTCTGTTGTTGTGTGGTCACCAAGAATGCATGCTAACTAACAGTAACTAGTGGTTTTTGCATGTGGTTGTGTATGACTCCCAAACCCAGCGCTATGGTACCCGCCTTGCGATGGGGATGGGAGAGTCCTCACTATGTCGTGTGGTTAAGACTCACAGCTCATTTTTACTACACAAAGACAGGTTAAGTACAGGTGGAAGAAGTCTAGGTGGAACGAGGGTTAAACAACACTTTCCAAGGCCCGCAACTTGTTCATGTGGGTGAATAAATTGTAATTATTATTTAATTTATTTTATCATTGTATCATAAAGTAAAGGGTAGACGTACCCAATTATATTGTATCACTAAATCTAGAACTGTCAATTTCACACACCTTAAAGATCAGGATCCGTTAGATTACGATGCAGGGGAAACATGTTTCCTAAATATATATATATATATACATATATCTGTTACATGTGAATAGGATACGCAGCATCTTCGGATGTGTAGCCAGTACACAGGTTATATATTATGTGTGTTCTCTATATCTATATCCTGAAGCGGCACTAGCCGTGGATTTGCTTGCCTAGGATAGGCCACCATTTCGGTGTAGCCATGGTATTATACTGCATGTTGATGTATTTTCAATAATAGATATTCTTCCAATTAGGTGATAAGGCATACAGGCATAGGGATATTCCCTGTGTCTATGACGGTCACAGTGCTCTAAACGGGGGTCGTGACACCCATGGTCTTGAAAGCAGCAGACGTCGATTTATATAAGAAAGGAAGTAGTGACTATGGCATTATTGGTGGAAAATTCTGATTATATTGGATATTAAAAATTTCAATTTCAATTCTTGGTTTGATTATGATCAGGATTCTTATCATATTGGAGGTTAAACTTAAATTTCGAATAAATGATTTGATTATGATTTATGATACATTAATTTAATGGCCTGGCAATATTCATAATTCAAACATCAGTTTTAAATTTAAATAAATAGTATTAAATAGGATGGAGGATTTGATGAATTTCAAATGTATTAGTGTCACGACCCCCTATCGGACGTACGTGACCGGCACGGGAGGTGGGGTTTCTCCTATCCCGTAAGCCTCTAATTCCTGATTGACATATTATATATGCATAACTACCCATTTCTAATACAAACAATATATAGTATATATGGCCATCCCTACCCGATGACCTAAGTAGCACGCAATCCACGGCTCGCTCAACGCCGCTTTAGTCTATACATATACACATATTGACCACACGCTACAGGGCGGGTGATCTATCCTATTCACATGCAGAATTTCCTATGTACAGTAAAGTATATATATTCAATCACACACCTGCATATAATTTGCATATTGATCACACGCCTCAATGCGTGTGATCTATCCTATTCGCATGCGGAAGCCGTATTTTCACACAACCAAGATTTCAGTTACACATATATATAAATTTACATATTGACCACACGCTCAGTGCGTGTGATCTATCCTATTCACATGCGGAAGTCACATCCATATATATACACATGATATTCATCATATCATAACCTATATTCCCAACAACAGACCAATCTTTAACCAATATGAAGCCGACAATTCTAGAGTGTGACATATACATATATATATATATATAGCAACTGTACAAAACAATGCTATACCCAAAATAATCATATACATATATATCCTGACAAAATACATGCCTCAATACTACCCATGCGAATAATGCGTGCGGCCTCTAAGTTTGTCCGCCTCCCTGAGATGAAGTGGAAGCGCTCCCGATGCCTATACCACCTATGTCTGTAACATTTAACATTGGGGTGAGTCAAACGGACTCAGTGAGAGGCTTTCCCATCCCTGGTGTAGTAGCGGGTACCACTACAACTAGGGAAGAGGAGCCAATCATAAACACATACGCATATAACGGGTTTAAATTTACATATATTAAGTGGTCACACAAATAGCATATATCATATCCACAACATAGAATTTAAAGCATGGTTTTACATACGTTCAAATTCACACATACATCATATCATAGTTTAACATACAACTTCATGTGGATGTCCATGTACAAATAACCGAGATGATAACCTGGCCCGAAGGCATATCTCCGTTAGGAGAGAATCTGGCCCGAAGCTCTTAAAGAAAAGGAACCTAGTTGATCATTCTAGGAACCCCTGGCCCCAAGACTTTACTTGGAACATTAGTCTGACTCCAAGACTTCACTTGGAGCATAGCCGACGACTCATCTGACCTCGGTTTACCCAAGGCAATAGCCACAATGTGGTGTACTCATATGCTTTGCATTTCTGAGAGTTTGACTCAAGATAACAGACTCAATCTACCCGGACCGCCCGTGATAGACTCGATTTCCGCGTTGTACCATAAATGACCACTATGGACCACTACTTATTTATTTTACTTCTTCTTAGGAAATTCTAAAATTCCAAGTGGTTTTCTAATTCAGAATCCCTCGGTTTAAAACAAGGTCACCTATGTTCATTTTCTTTAAGAGCTTACATACAGCACCACACTTTTCAGATAATAATCAATAAGGTTGGTTTCTAGTACCACAAGACTCTCCCATAAAAATTGACTCGATCCTACCCCCGATCTTATATAGGTCCCGAGGACCTTCTTTTCATATAAGGCTCCTTGAGCCACCATCGCTTTTACAAATCACATACACACAAATAGCACGTTTTCACGTATATTGTAATTTAGGGACAACAATAGCATGTTATCTAATATATAATTCCTACAAATAGGCAAGAAGGCAAACCATATATCCATATCCGTAGTCAACCCTATAGGACAAGGATGGGATAGCCCCTCACCTGGTTGGCCCCTCGGATCGGCTCTCGGTGTGCCCGAAGGTCCACTCACTGTATGGTGCCCTATACAAATATACTCCTCGAATTGCTGACGCTTTGCATCTTTGGTGCCTTCAGGTAGAAACCGACCCAGGAATTCCCTCTGAAAATCTTCCCAGGTCATCGGTGCCACTCTGCGTGAATACCTCATCTGTATGGACTCTATCCATACTCTAGCCACTCCCCTCAGCTGGAATGAAGCTAATTCCACTAATTCATGGCCTCATCACCTCAGCATGCGTCCAATTCTGACCACATATCTGATAAACTACTGCGGATCCTCTTTCTCACTATTACCGCAAAATGTTGGTGGATGAAGCTTCAGAAATTTCAAAATTGGCAGCTCTCTGGGTGCTAGCCGTGGCTCACGAGGCATTCCCTGTGGTTGTTGCCATTCCCTATCCTCTTCCTCAACAATCTCCATTTCTTGATTGCTAGGAACTCTCTCTTGTTCTTCCTCGCCGACTACTAACCGGCGTACTTCCCTCTGTATTTGTCTTGTCATCTCTTCTCTTAGTTCCTGAAATCCTGTCGTGAGCATTTCCGCCACGGAAGGTGCACCTGTCTCTACTTGAGGTTGAGGTTCCGATGACTGTCTCCTCTATTCCCCTCTTACTTGTGCTCTCCCACGACCTTGAGCACGACCTCTACCAAGGCCTCGGGTACGGCCTCTACCTCGGCCTCGGGTGGGCATTCCCTCCTCCCGAACTGATTCTCGATCAATTTCAGTAGGAGTTCTCCCTCCACCCCTAGTCCGTCTCGTGATAGGTGGCATCCCTATACTGCACAAGGACCACACCTAATAAGTACACATATACTAATGACATTTCATCTCAAAGAGAGTAGAAAGAAAGGCTGACACAATTTCCTGGGTACTTCCACAAGTGCCCTTTTACTCCCACGTTGTGCTCGGGTACGCAAAGAGGGGTAAACCGACACCTGGTCATACCTATGGCTTCATATAGTTTAAAGTAACCAGGCTCTGATACCAAGTTTGTCACGACCCCCTATCGGACGTCCGTGACCGGCACGGGAGGTAGAGTTTCTCCTATCCCGTAAGCCTCTAATTCCTGATTGACATATTATATATGCATAACTACCCATTTCTAATACAAACAATATATAGTATATATGGCCATCCCTACCCGGTGACCTAAGTAGCACGCAATCCACGGCTCGCTCAACGCCGCTTCAGTCTATACATATACACATAATCAACCACACATACATATAATATACATATTGATCACGCGCTTCAGGGCGGGTGATCTATCCTATTCACATGCAGAATTTCCTGTGTACAGTCAAGTATATATATTCAATATTCAATCACACACCTGCATATAATTTACATATTGATCACACGCCTCAATGCGTGTGATCTATCCTATTTGCATGCGGAAGCCGTATTTTCACACAACCAAGTATTCAGTCACACATATATATAAATTTACATATTGACCACACACTCATTGCATGTGATCTATCCTATTCACAAGCGGAAGTCACATCCATATTTATATACACATGATATTCATCATATCATAACCTATATTCCCAACAACAGGCCAATCTTTAACCTGTATGAAGCCGACAATTCTAGAGTGTGACATATACATATATATATATATATATATATATATATATATATATATATATATTTATATATATATATATATATATAGCAACTGTACAAAACAATGCTATACCCAAAAGAATCATATACATATATATCCTGACAAAATACATGTATCAATACTACCCACGCGAATAATGCGTGTGGCCTCTAAGTCTGTCCGCCTCCCTGAGATGAAGTGGAAGCGCTCCCGATGCGTATACCACTTGTGTCTGTAACATTTAAGATTGGGGTGAGTCAAACGGACTCAGTGAGAGGCTTTCCCATCCCTGGTATAGTAGCGGGTACCACTACAACTACGGAAGAGGTGCCAATCACAAACACATACGCATATAATGGGTTTAAATTTCCATATATTAAGTGGTCACACAAATAGCATATATGATATCCACAACATAGAATTTAAAGCATGGTTTTACATACGTTCAAATTCACACATACATCATATCATAGTTTAACATACAACTTCATGTGGATGTCCATGTTCAATTAACCGAGATGATAAACTGGCTCGAAGGCATATCTCCGTTAGGAGAGAATCTGGCCCGAAGGCAATATCTCACGTCAGCGGTATAGGAACCTAGTTGATCATTCTAGGAACCCTTGGCCCCAAGACTTTACTTGGAACATTAGTCTGACCCCAAGACTTCACTTGGAGCATAGCCGGCGACTCATCTGACATCGGTTTACCCAAGGCAATAGCCACAATGTGGTGTACTCATATACTTTGCATTTCTGAGAGTTTGACTCAAGATAACAGACTCAATCTACCCAGACCACCCGTGATAGACTCGGTTCCCGCGTTGTACCATAAATGACCCTTATGGACCACTACTTATTTATTTTACTTCTTCTTAGGAAATTCTAAAATTCCAAGTGGTTATCTAATCTGGAATCCCTCAGTTTAAAACAAGGTCACCTATGTTCATTTTCTTTAAGAGCTTACATACATCACCACACTTTTCAGATAATAATCAATAAGGTTGGTTTCTAGTACCACAAGACTCTCCCAATAAAATTGACTCGAACCTACCCCCGATCTTATGTAGGTCCTGAGGACCTTCTTTTCTTATAAGGCTCCTTGAGCCACCATTGCTTTTACAAATCAGATACACACATATAGCACATTTTCACGTACATTGTAATTTAGGGACAACAATAGCATGTTATCTAATATATAATTCCTACAAATAGGCAAGAAGGCAAACCATATATCCATATCCGTAGTCAACCCTATAGGACAAGGATGGGAAAGCCCCTCACCTGGTTGGCCCCTCGGATCGGCTCTCGGTGTGCCCGAAGGTCCACCCACTGTATGTTGCCCTATACACATATACTTGAGACATTTAGCAATTTGAAATTCAACCACTATCGTGTACATGTAACCCTAATGCTCATGTTCTCTCTAATTAATTCCTTAGACAAGTTGTTGGCTTGGAATGCCCTCAACTAGTTTTCGGAACACCTAGCATGCTTCTAATTCGTGTCCAACCTTTGCTTAATCACACTATTCGGAAGCGTTGAATTTGGGAATGCAAGGTTACCCAATTCCACCTCTATGTGTTCATGTGAAGTTTCCATTGCTCAAGTCTTGAATTTATGGCTCAACAGAGTCATAAATCCTATTTGTCCAAGATTTCCATTTACCCAAAATACACATATCCGGATACACGTACAATTGGAAAATTGCCTCTTTTTCCCCGAACGGGGTTCCAGGTGAGACGAGGATTACTCGGGTTTTAACCCCTCGTACATTCCAATAATTTTAACAGTTATATAATTACCATTCCAGCTATTAAAGCATCCCAAATCAGTCCACAACACCCTTAAACATTACCAATCATATTTTCCTACTAGTTTTCCAACCCGGATAAATTCCATCATATTAGTTCCGGTTCCTAAGCTTCCAACTCACTCCCTAACATGCAAATACTTCAATTTAGGTTCCAGAATACCCAGATTGAATCAAATGTGGTCTTTCCAAAAATCCCTAAAATTGATAAAATTGGGGTTTGAGAGTTTCAGGATTTCTCACCTCGATTCAACCGGTTAGAAGGACGATATGGAGTAGAGGAGACTCCCAACCACCTTCCTCGGTGAAGAGACAGGGTTTTCCGGCGAGTTTTCCAGCGTGGAAGCTCTCTCCCTTCGTTTTATCTCTCTAACCCGCCACTCTCTCTCTTTCTCTCTAGCACAACGAAGGCGTTTTCCGGCGAACGGCGACTCCAGCTCTCTTCCTCGCACGTCCGACCACCTCCACGCGAGCTCCTTCCCCGTGAGTTTTCCCGTTCGCTGCCACGCCTCACCCCTCTCTCCCTCCGTGTTTCTTTCCGTCGACCCCTTCCCTTTCACAATCTGCTTTCTTTTCCTTTCTTTTCTCTTTTATTCCTCTTTTCTTATATTACACACATATATATATATATATATATATATATATATATATATATAATAAATTAATATATATACATATTACTAAAAGAAAATCTGGTATAAAAATAAATAAGAAAAGAAATATATAAAAAAATTAGGATTTACAAAATTTGTATCTTTTTTTAAAAAAATAAGCAATAGGATAGTGTGTGCTTCTATCCATTTTTAACTTTAAATAAATTAATTAAATTAGACAAATAATGCTAATTAAATATCCTCGGGTATTACAATTAGGATCTAAATTAAATAACAAAATTAACTGCTAAATCATACTTGTAACTACGGAATATTCCACCTTAGGACACATGACACTGAGTTTCTAGAAGCCTAGCAGCAGCACACGCTAGCAGCACGTGGCACCACACATCTGCTACTGACGTGGCTCTTGCCCACGTCACCTCGCGGAACACCCACTCGACTAGACGTTGGAACTCCCTAAGCATCGTGGGAGGACCCACGCTATACGAGATCGTGGGTCGAGCACGACCTCCCCATACTCAGTATAAATGGACCCTCACCCGAGGGACTAGAGATATGCAATCTCAAGGATTACAACACCGGATCTAAGATACCTCATGTAATACCCCAGAAAATTTTGAGGATTAAAGAATGATTTATTTTGAGGCTAGGAATTAAAACATTTAAAAAAAAAGAATATAGAAAAAGTATTAAAGTTAAAAGAAATCGAAAAGGAAATTTTTTCAAAGATTGTAATACCCGAGAAAATTTTTCGAAGTTTAAAATAAAATAAAAGGGAAAGAAAAGAAGTAGAAAATAATATGTATGCTTTAATTCAGGACATAAGAAATTGGAAACCTGAATCAAATTGGGAAAGGGATTAAATTAAAAATACATATTAGTTATTTTAATTAATAATTATTTTAATTTTTACCTATCTTATTTTTATTGTAATACCCGGGAAATTGTTCGAAGTTTAAAATGAAATGAAAAGGGGAAGAAAAGAAGTAGAAAATAATTTTTTTGGATTTAATTCAGGACCTATGAAATTGGAAACCTGAATTAAATAGGAAAAAGGGGAGTAGAAAATATTTTTGGGTATGTAATTTAGCATATAAGAGAAAACGAAAATTTTAATTGGAAAGAGGAGGATTTAAGTGGGGGATATTTACTATCTAATCTTTATTATTATTATTATTATTTACTATCTAATCTTTAATTGGTGGGTGCTGTGTAGTTGACAAAAGTAGAGGGAAGAAGTAATAGAAATAAGTATAGGAAAGTGAGAGGGGGAGGCACGCATAAGAAGAGAAAAAGAAAGAAAGAAAGAAAGAAAGAAAGAAAGAGAAGAGAGAGAGGGAGGACGTGAAGAAGAAGAGGAAGGGTTGTATAGAAGTAGTTAGTAAACGTCAACGTTTTACGGTAATTGAACTTAGGAAAGGCCTTAGAGCTAGGTTATGATCTAATCAAGGATTTGGGTATTACATAAGGATTAAAATGATCTCATAAATTGATTAGTGAGTCATAGGGAGGTTCACACTACCTAGGTAAAGTCAGTCTAGGATAATAATGGGTAGATAGAGTCAGAATCCCTGCTGAAGGCTCGAGAAGAGAAACAAGTCCGAAAATATTACCCGTTGAGGCCATTGCCCTAGCCTGACACTAGGGTCAGTTAAAGAGTAAAGCATTTGCCCGTTGAGGCCATTGCCCTAGCCTAGTACTAGGGTCAGTAAAAGACTAAAAGATTTGCCCGTTGAGGCCATTGCCCTAGCCTGGCACTAGGGTCAGTTGATTGATTTACAGTTTTCATATGATATGTTAATTATGATTGTTTTTATTATGAGAAGCATGATAGAAAAGCATGATTCGTAGATTTATCTTTGATTTTAATGTTATATTAATATTGCCTGACCGTAATATAACATTTGATAAACTGGACTTTCATGCCCATGTGATTGTGGGTGTTTCTCCTTCCCCAGCTGTAGTTGTAACCGCCGCTACGCCGAGGATGGGAAGCTTCTCACTGAGTCTGTTTGACTCACTCCCTCTGCTTCAATGTTTCAGATATAGGGATCGGGCAGGCATCGACGTCCGGGCAGTGATACGGACATTAGACCATCCTTATGCACTTGTTCGCGTGGGTGGACACCTTTTGGTTATTTTGATTTCACTTGTTGTATATATTTTAAAGTTGTAAGAGTTGTATACATACATTTACAGCTTTTGATATGTACTTGCTCTAGAATTGTCGGCTTCACATGTACTTAAAGACAGGGTCGAGTTTGTTGAAGACTAGGATATATGTTTGAGTATATAAACTTCTGCATGTGAATAGGATAGATCGTACGTATTGAGGCGTACGGTCAATATGATATGGATATATATTACGTGTGCTTGCTGCATGTGAATAGGATAGATCGTGCGTATTGAGACGTACGGTCAATATGATATTAATATTTACATTATGAGTGCTAATAAATATATCTATCCACTGGATTGAGCTGAAGCGGTATTGAGCGAACCGCGGGTTGCAGGTTAATTAGGCCACCAGTGAGGTATGGCCACTAGTATGATATATATATTGATTGTATAGCAGGGTAGTTATAATCATGTTTACAGGATAAGGCTTACGGGTTTAGAGATAAATATCTATTCCCGTGCCGGTCACGTACTCCCGATTTGGGGTCGTGACATTTATTTTCATCCTAATTACTCTTATTAGTTAGTTATTTATTTTATATTACTTTCAGATTTTTTTATTATTATTATTTAAATATGTTAATTTAGTAAATAAAAGAAAGGAAAAGAAAATAAAAGGGAAAAAGGGAGAGAGAGAGAGCCACAGGGAAGGAAGAAGAAATGAGAGAAGAAAGAAAGGAAAGGAGAGAGAGGGAGCTAGGGCTTGGATGGGGGAGCAAATCCAGAGAATCTCGGCGAAACCCGACGAGCCGGAGTTGGAGGAGGAGCCGGAGAGCAACCTCGTCATCTTCCTCGTCTCAATCTCTCGAGTTAAGGTTGGTATAACGCCCGATTCTCTCCAAGTTCCCATTTTCTTCATTTTTTTTCATTTTTTGGAATTGAGTTGAGAATCCGAGTTTGGGCGGATCCGAGGGTAGAATAATGTTTCTAAAGTGATCTTGAACACTCATCGGGGATAGGATTCGAGGCTAGATCGTTGGGTTTCACCGGATTCGAAGTTGGAGGGGTTTGGGTTCATTAAACCCATTTTTTCCAATTTCGAACGATCAACGATTCGGCGACGAATCGGAGTTGGATTTGAGTTGTAGGACTTCCTAAATGTAGTGTATATTTAGGAGAACAAAACGCGATCAAGGTGCGTCGAAGTCGGGGCCGAAAAACGGACGAAACGGCGAAAAAAAACCGCAGCCAAACCGAGCTGGCGCAATTGCGCCAGCTTGCTGCCTCGGGGCAGCATCTGTAATATCCCTAATTTTTTTAAATATATATATATATATATATATATATCAATAGTAAAACAAATTTTTTTACCAATATTAGGATTTTATTAATTTTTGTGATGGGAATTTTTAGAAATTAAAATGGATATGAAAAGTAAGTGGAAAAATAAAAATTGACTTAAATGATAACTCTACAAATTATTTTGAACTCATAGTAAAAATTTGAGAGTTTTTCAAAATTAAATTTTTGTCTGCTAAAAACACGATATCAGATATTTTTAATGGGTTTATGATTACTCAAAAAAATTTGAGACTTTACTATTCTATTTCTAAATTCATTTGGCTCAAAGTCATATCCAACAAAATTTATTTTTTTTACAAGACCCAAAATTACCATTTTGCCTTAAAATAATTTAAATGACCAAATTGTCCCTTAAATATCTCACCCGTTGCCCACGTTTCTGAACCTTCCAGACCCTTTTCATCTTCCTCATTCATCTCTTTCTTTCGCAGTTGATTGTAGGGCCGATATAATAAGGTGATGCGCACAGTCGTTAGAGTGAGAGAGTCCACCTTCTCTCTATATCTTCACTAAATGCGTTTTATCCGTTTCTTTCACAGTGTTTTGCATTTATGTATGTCTCTTCCCAAAACAATCATTCCAAGCCGTCAGGCGTGGAGTACACCTTTTTGAAAATCGGCGATGCTCTTTCCTATATATTTTATTCAGTCTTGCATGTTTGTTTATTGGTCTCCACTTTTTTCCTCTGCCTTTACGTCTTTTATTTCAAAATCTTTCCCTTTCATCTTTACTACGGAACTGTTGTTTTCAGTATATATGTGTTCAGTTTCTGCTGCTTTGGGTATTTTATTTGTTAGTCCCCTTTGTTTTATCTTACTTTTCTCTTGATCCTCTCTTTGAAAAAGCCTTCTTTTGGAAGTTTCATCTGCTCTGTTTTGTGGTTTCTTTAGTTCTTCTTTTCCAGGAGCATCTCTTTGTGCTTTGTTCGGTTGTTATGGCAAATACTCATATGCTTCGTGAAGCTAGTTGGTCCGAAAGTCAGAATACGCCTCAGTATTCTTCCTCTTCTAGCTCTGGATATTCTACTGAAGATTCTGGAGATTTAGAGCCAGATTTCATCATCCCTCGACAAGGCCCTGTACTTGAGTTTTCAGCACCTTACATCAACATGCAGAGGGATTTCTGGCGCAACTGTCTCATCGGCGTTCTTGTTGATGATAATATGGTCAAGGCTTCTCGTTTGCAGAATATTATCAACCGAGTTTTGAACCTACAGCACCTCGTTCGAGTTGTCGGACGTAGTAAGAACGTATTTGCTTTTGAGTTTGGTTGCGATCTTGATAAGGAAATAATCCATCATGAAGGTCCTTGGGCGATTCAAAACAAGTTCCTAGTCATGCAATGATGGCAACCCAATCTTATTCTAGAGAAACACACTTTAAACTCTGTCCCAGTTTGCGTGGAGTTCTGGGGTTTTCCACTTGAGTACTATACGTTTGATATTGCGGAGTTGGTGGGTAGCATGGTTGGTACTGTTTTACAAGTTGACTTCTCTGATCAGGGCTTCCGTAATCTTCGCTATCTAAGAGTTAAGGTGGAGGTGGATCGCTCTCTTCCATTATTAATGGGATTCTATGTTCTTCTTGATGATGATCGCACCATTTGGATCCAATGCCGGTACGAAAGGATGTTTCGTATTTGTAGACAATGTGGTTGTATTGTTCATGTTGCTAAAGATTGCAAGAAGACTCGACGTCGTGCTCAAGCTGCTATTGAGGCTCAGAAAGAAGCGTTGCGTCAACGTTTTGATACTGTTTCTTTCATGGATCTTGAGTCCCCTTTGTTTGTTAATGAAGCCATGGCATTTCGCAAGTTTAAAGGCAGAAGAACTACAAAAATACGTGTGCAAGTCGAACAAAATTCCATTGTTTATCACACTCATGAGTTTCGTCCGATTTGTTTTACAAGAACGAGATCGAGCTCCAGTTCAAGTTCTAGTTCTCCTGGAACAAATGTGTATCGGGTTTTTGAGGATTCATCCTCGGGGGCAGAGGGTTCATCCTCATATTCATCTCCACCTTCGCAATCAGAACATGTTAATGTGGTAGATGATCAAATGGAGGATGAGGAAGATCCTTTGACTCAAGAAGGGTATTACTCTGATCCTTTTGGTCAAGGAAGTCAAGGTGGGGTAGCTTCTAATCCTCCACATTTAACCAATGTCAATGATCCTCTTACCCCTCAGTCTCCAATCAACTGGGACTTAATTGCGGCTGAAATTACACATTGGCAACCAACTTCGGAAGGGGGTACACAATCTGAATGGAGGCAAGAAGCAGAGAATAGGAATGAAATTTTTTTTTGGGCTTGGTGATGAATTACAAGTTTTGGTGCAATCTGCTTTGCCAGCTCCAGTTCCTACTGAAGGGGGTCCACAGGAGCAGTTGTTGCATCAGGTCAATCCAAATTTAGTTCAGAATACTTATTCGGTGGATGCAGAAGCACAGGTACAGGTGGAGTATGAAGACATTAGCAATCATAGAGTGCACATGCAAAATCAAGACGTGGCAGATGCTGATGCTTCTTCATCTTTGTTTCCTCATGCAAGCGGTTTGGATGTGCCACCTCATGTTTGGTCTGAGTTAATTCAATCTCTTTTTACATTGGGCCTTAATCAGGAAGCCCACTTCAATCCTTTTCTTCTCTGGCCCACTTCAACTTTAACTATTAAAGCTCAGTGTCTTCTGGCTCGATGGATTTCAGGATTCCTTCCTATGACGGTAACTTTAGGCCTCTTGGCCCAACTATTTCAAAAATTCGGGAGTGCCATGAAAAATGTTGGTGGGCTTGCTTTTGAACCATTACTTTCTCTCAAGTGCTTTACTAATACCTCTTCTGGGCCTTTTTCTCTTAATAGCTTTATTATCCTCTCTTGGGCTGCTTTCCTTCTTCAGCATTGGGCTTCATTGCGCAATACAAATCATACTTGTTCCGTTTCTTCTCCACCTTCTTTGAAGCGCCGCTTACTTTTTTCAGACGCAAGTGTTATCAAACGATTGCGCAGTCAGGATGTTGCTCGGCCAAAGACCTTTCATAGGATTACATTCACTGAGCCAACGGGTCCGGCAGTGAAGAAGCCTCGTCATGCATCTTTTACTTTCCTCTGAGGATCGACGGGTTCACGTGGGGGCTGTCCCTGATCAGCCTCCACATGTAGCATGAGTATCCTTGCGTGGAACTGTCGAGGTTTGAGTTGCTCCCCGACAGTTCAACATTGAAGTAGCTCCTTTCTGAGCATTCTCCTCAGTTGGTGTTCATTGCGGAGACATTGCTCAGTTTCGACAATGCTTCATCTCTACTTCATAAGTGGGGTTTTGAAAGAAGTTGTGGAACTAGTGTTGAGGGTAAAAAGGGTGGTACTATTTTGGCTTGGAAAGGTTCTGTACAATGCCAGGTGTTGGATATTTCCCCTCATTGGATCCATGCGTTCGTGGTTGATGGTGCAGGTATAGAATTCAACCTTACTTGTGTGTATGGTCCTCCGCATCTTTCGGCGAGACCACCTTTTTGGCAAAAGCTTACTTCATTTTCACAAGAAACTCAGCTCCCTTGGCTTCTTCTTGGTGACTTCAATCAAGTCCTTTGTCAATCCGAAAAATTGAGCGTCAACTGTAAGATCCCTGGTGTGGAAGACTTTGAAAACTTCTTGCATGATGCTTGCTTAGTTAACTTACATCCTCAGGGTAATTGGTTTACTTGGACAAATGGTAGGGTTGGTGAAGGAGCAGTTTGGGAGCGCTTAGATAGGGCTTTATGTAATGTAGCTTGGTTGAATGTTTACCCTCAAACTAGTGTTTTTTGTTTACCTATATATACATCGGATCATAGTCCTTTTGTTGTTTTGTTGCATGACGTTGTCCCTCGTCGGCCTCGTCCCTCTCGTTTTGAGGCAATGTGGTTACTTGATGACTCTTGTAAACAAGTTGTTAGTCATGCATGGAATATAAATATTTCGGGTTCTTCAGCGTACCTTTTTGTGTCTAAGTGTCGTAATGTTATGTCTCAGTTGAAGCGTTGGAATCGGGAGGTTCTAGGTCATATTCCTTCAAAACTTTCCGATCTTCAGCGTCACATCAAGGTTGTTCAGGAACAAGTGGGGGAGTCTGTTCAAGACGACACACTACTTGCAATAGAAGCAGCTTTGCGTAATGAGCTGGAAAAATTGCTTGATAAGGAAGAAATTCTTTGGGCACAAAAGTCTCGTCAAATGTGGTTACTGCAAGGAGATAGGAATACGAAGTATTTTCATACTCTTGTCAAGAAGCGAAGAATTAATAATCGTATTTCCAGAATCAAGTTGGACTCTGGAGAATGGACGCAGTCTTATAGTGCAATGGAAGGAACTGTGCTTGATTATTTCTCTCATGTTTATTCCATGGATCACGACGCCCCTGTAATGGATATTTATCATTCTCTGGAACATCTCAATATTCCACGTTTGACAAATCAAGAGTAGGATGGTTTGTTGTCCCCTGTTACTTAGGAGGAGGTTGAATCTGCACTTTTTAAGATGAAATCTGACAAAGCTCCGGGGCCTGATGGTCTGCCTCCATTGTTTTTTCAGTCCTTCTGGCCGATAAATTCAAAATGATCTTGTTCGCCTCGTGCAATCCTTTTTTTCTCGAGGTTTTTTACTCAAGGAGCTTAATCGTACCTTTATTACTCTCATACCAAAAATTGAGGCACCAGAGAGGCTCAAAGATTTTCGTCTGATCAGCCTCTGTAATGTGGTTTACAAAGTCATTACTAAAATTCTGGTCTTACGCTTACAAACTATTATGATCAGGGTCATCACTCCGTATCAGAATGGTTTTGTCAAAGGACGTTCTATTTCAGATAATGTTTTTCTGGCTTCAGAAATCATGTCTTATATTCATAAAGCGCGGAGACTTAAAACTTCATGGTGTGCTTTCAAGATTGATATTCATAAAGCTTATGACAAATTATCTTGGAATTTCTTGGAGGCAGTTCTTCTACAGATGCATTTTCCAAGGCAAATTATTCAAATTATTATGCAATGTGTGCGAACAGTTTCTTATTCTCTTCTACTAAATGGTCAGCTGGCAGGTTCTTTTTTTCTGCAGCGGGGTATTCAACAAGGCGATCCAATGTGTTCATACTTGTTTTTATTGTGTGCAAATGTTTTATCATGTTCTCTTCTGAAGTCTGAACAACAGAAACAGTTGACGGGCATCAAGTTTGCTAGAAGGGGTCCAGCAATTTCTCATCTTATGTATGCTGATGATACAATTCTATTCTTTCGAGCGGATGATTTAAATTGTTCATCGGTCAAACAAGCTATTGATATGTATGCAACATTAGCCGGTCAACAGCTTAATTATGATAAGCCTTTTCTTGTTTTTAGTCCTAATACTTCACGGACAGTTAAAGATCGTATAGCCAGTCAGTTGGGAGTGGCAGTTTCAAACAAGATTGGTCGCTATATGGGGTCTTTTGTAGATAATAAATTATCAGATCCTCAGAATTATAATGTACTTATTGAAAGGATTGGAAGTAAGTTAGCTGGATGGAAGGCTAAGACTCTTTCACAAGCTGGACGTCTTACCCTTATCAAGTCGGTTCTTCAACCTCTAAACATATATCATATGTCAACTCTTACAATCCCAAGAAAATATTGTCATCAGATGGATGCAGTTTGTTCTAATTTTTTCTGGGGATTTCGAGGAGGAAAGTCGGCTATGCATCTTCTTAATAAGCGCAAGATTTTCGCACCTCGGGATCGTGGTGGTCTAGGGCTACGATATGCAGAGTTGGTTAATGTTGCTTTGGTTACAAAGCAGGTATGGAGAATGATTGAACAACCTCGATCTCTATTTAGTCAATGGGTTCTTTCCAAACATTTTAGAGGAAATATAGAAAATGATGCTACCAAAACTTCTCAACCGGGGCGAGTTTGGAAAGCTCTTTCATTATCTCAGAATCTTTTGTTGAATAATCTTTGGTGGCAAGTGGGGTCTGGAAATAACATTTCAATAGGTTCAAAATTTTTGTGGGCCCCTAATTTTAATCGTGATCCTGTATTTTCAAAAGTTAGTGAGCTGCTTGATGAACATTCTTGGACTTGGTGAGTTGATCGTCTTCAAAATACTTTTGATATGAATGGTTTTTCGAGTATTATGTCTTTACCGGTTTCCTTTTGTCACGGGGATGATCGTCTGATTTGGAAGGGTTCCCCTTCAGGGGATTACTCTGTTAAGGAAGGATATGATCATTTGATTCTGCATCGTCATCCAGAGATACAGGGTGTTAATGGAGATTATATCAAATTATGGAAGTTGTCTATTCCTCCTAAATTACAGATGTTTTTATGGCGTCTTAAACAGGATGCTCTTCCAAATTTAATGAATCTTCGTAAACACCATCTTCCGGTTGATACCCTTTGTAACTTTTGTGGTGTGGCAGATGAGTCCTTGGATCATCTGTTCCTTCACTGTCCCTTCTCTCGGGCGGTTTGGTTTGGGTCTCAAGCATAGATTAACTGTGGCACTCTTGCTTCACAAGGAATTTCTGCGTGGGTTGATCAGTGGATTGATGACATGTCTTCTCAGGATACAGATATTACTCATCAACGTAGACTATTCTTCTTGCTCCTTCATAATATCTGGATGGCAAGAAATAAGAGTTTAATGGAGGGAGCGCCAAAGGATCCTTTGCAGGTTATATTTAAATTGCAGGCTCAATGGCTCGAGTTGCAGCGACTTCATACGAGTAGTGTTTCTAATCATGTCCTTTTGCAACACGCGCAGCGTCAGTCTAAAGGGGTCTACAGAACACTAACTCGGCAAGAACTTCATATCAAGAACTGCTTGTTCCTTTTAAAGAGGAAGAAGAAGCGTATGACTAGTTTAGTTATTTGTTTCTTTTTAAATGGTAGTATTAAGAAAATTTTTGTTTGGAATAAAGGAAGGTGTATAGGTTTTAATGCCTTCCTATTAATTGTGCTTCGTAGTTTTTTGTTGGCCAGTCTACAGGACCAGGTTTCGCTTGATGTAGTAGTACTTCCGAAGCCGGGCTATCTTTCTCTCATTAAGGGACGTTTTCTCCACTACAGTTAAGCGATCGTCTCGAGAGATGTCCTTCATCTACTACAAAGTCAAAACATACTGTTACGGCTTCCAGATGCTGAGCTTCTTCAGCAACTTTTTGATTTAGAATGTATTATGCCTCAGTATGTGTTTTCGGGACCAGGTCCTTATTCCTTGTCCTTGTAAACTGTTTTATCAATAAAAAAATCTCTTTCTTTCTCTCCAACACTTCTTAGCTTCTCTCCTTCCCAAAAGCTTCATTCTCCATGGTTTTAGTGGTTGTCCTATATTCCACCGGCGAACCACCGCAACTTTCTTTTCGATGAGCCCCCACGACCAAATCCATTCTCTCTTGTGCGCAGCAACATCATTTAGTTGTAGCAAGAGGGAGAAAAGCCATTATTGTTGGTTTTGAGTTAGTAGAAAGATGATTCTTGTTGGGAATTTCTTGCTTGCTTAGGTGAGCTTTCTTTTCTTTTCTTTCTAAGCTTGTTAATGGCACTTGTTTGGATAAATAGTAGCTTCATTGCTTGTTGAAATTTGTCAAGGAAAGAGAGAGAGAGGGAAATAAAGAAGGAGAGGAGAAAAAAAAACAAAACCAATTTTTTTAAGCATTTTCATGAAATTGGAAATTAATTTAAAATATTTAGCATTTTTCAGATGTTGATGTAATTACTGAACTTCTGATATGTTTTTAGATATATTAGAAATTACATGACGAGTGAAAATGGGAGCAAACAATTGAAAAACCATGATTTAGAGAAAAAGGACTAAACTGAATTCTTTTTTAAAAACAATGTGTAACTAATATAAAATTCTCAAAATCTAGGCTTTTACTTTAGTTAGAGTCTCAATAATCTGCAGGTATATTTTTCGGTTGAAATTGTGGAGGTTTTTTTTAAATTTTTAAATGTTAGGAACTAAAATGGAAAAAAAAGAAAATTTTAACTTTGGATTTATTTTAGTAAAGTTCAAAATTCTGGGATTTTCATAATTAATGGGTGTCTTAGATGTGCATGCTTATTTTTAAAAAAGAAGCACTTATTTTTAAAATGTGTGCTGTTTGTGCATGCTTATTTGATAAAATAAGTGATTCTTAGTTATAGCAGAATGCACTTTTTTAGCTTTAAGCAGAAGCTAGAAATTGGAGCTTCTTTTTCTAGCTAGTAGCAGAAGCTGAAACTTAAATAATTTATGAAAAAAATACCGTCAATAAAATTTAATATTTTCCATTATACCCTTTATTATTTTAAACCAAATTTTGATCTATACAACTACAATTTACAATCAATTCTTCAACGTTGCTCCTCCTCTTCTTTCAGCATCTCACTTATGTCTTCATCTTCTTCCTTCACCGTCTCCCTAATAATAAATATTAAATAAGATTTTAATATATTAATAAATATTAATTAATAAAAAACTAATCATAGATAACAAAATTACATTAAGTAAAATCAATAATTATTTAATTAAAAATTTAATATATTAATAAATAAATTAATATTTTATTTAATAATAATTAACAAATTAAATATTGATATCTATTTATTTATTTAATAACATTAATAACATCATAATCTATAAATGCCCTTCTTGGTAATTTTACAGTCAAAATCACTTATTTATACAATTTTGCTAAACATAAATTGGTTTTCAGCTACTAATAAAAGTACTTCTTAACTCAATTTACCAAACACAAACTGCAACTCTTTCACAGCACTTTTAAAAAAACTCCATTAAAAAGAAGTCATTTGAAAATCAGCAATTTTTATAAGCATAAACAAACAGGCCCTTAGTTTAGTTGGGAATATGTTGGTTTTACTTGAAATGAGAATATTGAAAATTCTTGGGACAACATAACTTATTGAGAGTTAATTTTGGATATGTGAAATTAGTCGTTGAAACTGAATATTGTTTATACTAATAGAACCTATTGGAGTGATCTCGTATGAGAACTATAGATGAGGTCGTGGAACTTCTACATTAGCTTGATGTCACGGTGAGTGGATCATGCCTACTATATCTGTTTTTTACCTACCTTGTTATTTTTTTCATCATTTTAGCCTATTAGTCTAGTATGGGGAACATACCAAATTTATATAACCCTTCCCTTCTTTCTTTGATCATTAAATGATAAACTTAGTATTCCTAAATCCTAATTAGTATTTTGATTTTCATTATCTGCACTCTTTGTGAAAGTCTTTTTTTTAAGGAAATTACGTCATTAGTACATAACCATAATCTAAGTATTTGTAAAATTATCATACGAAAAGGTTTTTCCTTGAGATCTGGTAATGAAATTATATTAGCTAATTTTTCCACCTTGATTTGAAATAAAGCAGTCGATGTAAGATTTCTTTGAAAAATTAATTGGTTTGAAATGAGTGTTATGTATCGGAAGTACGATTGATTATATGGAAGTGCATTATATGCACTATGTTTCAGTTAGTTATTTGTGATCAGTGAGTATTTTCGACTCTCTGGTTTTGAAAGTGAGAAGTATTTCAGGAAATTTATGTTTTTATTTATTTAAATGATTTTTCTTGGGAAGCCATATGATATGGAACCCTGCAGCTAACGCAGCATCGTTAGCCCTTGGTGCACCTTGGAACCCCAGCTAGTAGGGGTGTTGCTAGCCCCGTGGGTCGGCCAACACACATGGATTGGATATATCTGATATATTGAGCTTATTGCTCATCTGATTATTTAAAGCCATATGCTTTTCTGTTTTCATGAGCCTTGTTGCTCATGTCTATTCTGATTGGTTCTGTGGATCTGGTTTCCCTATTTGATTTTGACATGGCTCTGATAAGATTTTGAAAAGCACATTGATTTGAAAATCATACTCCTTTTAGTTTTAAAAGTTTATATGTTATTATTATTATTCATAATATTTCTGTTGGAAAATACTAGCGTGAAATGGTTTGCGAAGAACTCATCCCTGGAGGTTTGTTGCCTTCCTATTATGGTAGGTGTTATCTACTCACTGAGTTGCAAAACTCACCCATCATACCATTTTTCTTTCAGATTCAAGTGTAGCATCTCATTCGTTCATCTCCGTATGGCCCGAGAGAATCTTGATTGGTGAGCCTACTCTTGTTCGTAGGCTGTAACTTATTTTGATTCATTTCCCACCTGTATGTTTGCTTCTAGATAGCTCCTATGATCACAGGCAGGGTTCCTAATATTCTTTTGGGTTTATTTCGTATGACTATTGTCACGACCCCAAATCGGGAGTACGTGACCGGCACGGGAATAGATTTTTACCTTAAAACCTGTAAGCCTTATCCTGTAAACATGTTTATAACTACCCTGCTATAAAATCAATATATATATATCATACTAGTGGCCGCACCTCACTGGTGGCCTAATTAACCTGCAATCCGCGGTTCGCTCAATACCGCTTCAGCTCAATCCAGTGTATAGATATATTTATCAGCACTCATGATGTAAATATTAATATCATATTGACTGTACGTCTCAATACGTACGATCTATCCTATTCACATGCAGCAAGCACACATAATATATATCCATATCATATTAACCGTACGCCTCAATGCGTACGATCTATCCTATTCACATGCAGAAGTTTATATACTCAAACATATATGCTAGTTTATCCCCAACTGGACCCTGTCTTTAAATACATGTGAAGCCGAAAATTCTAGAGTAAGTACATATCAAAAGCTGTAAATGTATATATACAACTCTTACAACTTTAAAATATGTAGAACAAGTGAAATCAAAATAACCAAAAGGTGTCCACCCACGCGAACAAGTGCGTAAGGATGGTCTGATGTCCGTATCACTGCCTGGACGTCGATGCCTACCCAATCCCTGTATCTGAAACATTGAAGCAGAGGGAGTGAGTCAAACAGACTCAGTGAGAAGCTTCCCATCCTCGGCGTAGCGGCGGGTACCACTACAGTTGGGGAAAGGGAAACCCATAATCACATGCGCATGAAAGTCCAGTTTATCAAATGTTATATTACGATCAAGCAATATTAATATAACATTAAAATCAAAGATAAACCTACGGATCATGCTTTTCTATCATGCTTCTCGTAATCAAACAATCATAATTAACATATCATATGAAAACTGTAAATCACTCAACTGACCCTAGTGCCAGGCTAGGGCAATGGCCTCAACGGGCAATTTCTTTTAATCTTTAACTGTTTCTTTTCCCAAGCATTCAGTTGGGATCCTAACACTATCTACCTATTACTATCCTAAACTGACTTTACCTAGGTAGTGTGAACATCCCTACGACTCACTAATCAATTTAGGAGATCGTTTTAATCCATATGTAATACCCAAACCCTTGATTAGATCATAACCTAGCTCTAAGGCCTTTCCTAAGTTCAATTACCATAAAACGTCGACGTTCACTAACAACTTCTACACGATTTCTTTAGTGAGTTTCTAATTAATAGGGTAAACCGAACCTTGGACTCAATCAACAACTTACCCCTTTGCTTGTACTGTTCGGCGTATCTCATGTCATTACATGGATACCCTCCAGTACCTCTTTACCTGTAGCAAACATACATACACAAATACTTTCATATATAACAGTTTAGGAACAACAATAGCATGTTAACCACTAAATACTTCTTACAAATAGGCAAGTAGGCAAACCACATATCCACATCCTCAATCAACCCTGTAGGGCTAGGATGGGAAATGATATTGATCATTAAAAATATGGTTGGGGGTGTCCTAAGATGTTTCGGATTGAAAATAGGAGGTTCGGACGCCCCGGATTGGCTTAAAAATGACTTTTGAGCATGCTAGGCAGAGGCCCGGCGTTGTAGCGCCCATTCTGGCGCTATAGCGCCAAGCTGCTGCCCAACAACTTTTGGTGCACCCGAGAGCTAGCGCTATAGCACCGGTTTCGGCGGTATAGCGCCGGTTCACAGCAAAACAATTCGTTTGCTATGTTGTGGGCTAGTTTGAGCCCGTTCCGGCCCCCTTTCGACCCCGGCTTCGACTCCGCACCTCACGGGTTTTGTTCACCTACAATCCAACGACATAAAACCACATTCCGTAAGTTCCTATCCGTGAGGGATAAGAAGACATTTGAAATGATTTTGATCCTTAAAAACATGGTTGGGGTGTCCCAAGATGTTTCGGATTCAAAATAGGAGGTTCGGACGCCCTAGATTGGCTTAAAAATGACTTTTGAGCATGCTGGGCAGAGGCCCGGCGTTGTAGCGCCCATTCTGACGCTATAGCGCCAAGCTGCTGCCCAACAACTTTTGCTGCACCCGAGAGCTAGCGCTATAGCGCCGGTTTGGGCGTTATAGCGCCGGTTCAAAGCACAACAATTCGTTTGCTATGCTGTGGGCTAGTTTGAGCCCGTTCCGGCCCCCTTTTGACCCCGGCTTCGACTCCACACCTCACGGGTTTTGTTCACCTACAATCCAACGACATAAATCCAACCCTAACTACTCAAATCCAAGCCCGATTCAAAATTTATCAACGAATCCCCAAATTGCCAATATTTAGAATTTTAAACCCCAAACCCTTTCAAATTCGAATTTGGCTAATCCCGAGGGTATAGCCTCAATTATTACTCCAACTAAGTGTTCAAGAACACTTCCTAGGTCTCAATTTACCCTCGACACAACCCAATCGAAAGTGGAACGAAGAAATCCCTAAAATGAAGAAATTGGGGGTTTCGAATGAAATTGGGGTTACCAACCTTTGATACGATTGGTGGAAGGTGTAGGAGACGTCGTACCCGAGCTCTGGTGACTTTTTCGGCGTCGGCTAGCTCTCCCCAGTCACTTTTCCGGCGAACCCCAAATCTCCTTCTTCTTCTTCTTCTCCACGCTCCAATCTCTCTCTCTCTTCTTTCTGTCTCTTTCTTTCTTCTTTTCTTTCCATCTATTTTCCCGTAAACCCTCTCTCCCTCATTTCATTCCTTTATTCACCCCCTTTTCTTTTCCTTTTCTTCTAACACCCAAACCCCACGGCACCACATAAAAAACTAATAAAATAAATAATTAATAACTAAATAATAATAACAATAATTATAATAAAGAAGAGGTAGAAAATATCCCTAATTAAAATACCCACAATTATTCCCTACTCTCTTTTCCCCATTTAATTCAGGTTTCCCCATTCCTTAGGTCCTGAATTTGATCCAGAAATTAAATTTCTACTTCTTTTTATTTTATTACAAGCTTCGAAAAAAAATTTCCGGGTATTACAACTATGTATGGTCTGTATATTAATTAGTCTTGATTGGTTGAGAGCAGATCTCTCAAATAGAAGTTTTAGATACGTTAAGGATTAGCATAAATTGGAAATGTTCAATTTTATGGGAGACCTTGTCGGGTTTTCAAGAAAATCCCCTTATATATTTATGTACTTAAATGATAATATTAGAAGTTAATTATATGCCTTTCGATCTTTGTGCTTTGGCTTACCGGACAATAGGTCTTTCTCTGAGTCCAGCGCCAGTCATTCCCTTTAATTTTCGGGGGATGTGACAGAATGGTATCAGAGCTCTAGGATTCCTGTGATCATTGGAGCAAAGTGTTCTCAGTGGGACCTTATCTATCATTATGAAACCCGGGCATAATTATAGATAAAGTATCATTGAAGAGCTTATAGGATGTCAAATCCCTTTCCTTTCTTTCGAGTCTTATATCCTTAATCCTAGCTACTGTTAATGATTAGCCATTAGTGAGGATGGTATCTTGAAAGCCATTGGATGCCTTGCTTTTCAGAACATTTAGTGTGAAACAAAGAGTGATAAACGAACACATTATTATCTTGATTAATATTGTATGACACGTGAGATAAAAATACAAGTATAAACTCTATTTAGGTGCAGTAGAAATGTAAATTTTGTTATTGTTTGAAACTTTTGCTGAAGAGATAGAAAAATAATTTTGAATAAGAAACTTATCAAAGAAAGCAACATAATGTGAAGGAATCAAAGAAAGTTGTTTTGATTATCAGATAAGTGGAGCCAACCCTTGTTGTTGATCAATTTTGGTTGGGTTTGGTATAATTTTGCCCATGGTGAGTTTGGCTTTGCCACAAAGATATAAGAAATGGGTACATTTTACTTGTTGATGGGGATGTAATTAGATATGGTGATTTCTAGAATTTTTATTTTAGATAAGTTACTAAGTTAGGTACAAGAGAGGAATTGAGGAATGTAAAGGAAGATATTGCTAAGCTGACCTTTTAATTAATTATAGATGCCGTATGAATAAAGGGTATGGTCCATTGAAGGATTTGTTCAATTAATTAGTTAGTATGAGGATATTTGTCACGACCCCAAATCAGGAGAGCGTGACCGGCACAGGAATAGACTTTTACCTCTAAACCCGTAAGCCTTACCCTGTAAACATAACCATAACTACCCTGCTATAAAATCAATATATATCATCATAGTGGTCACACCTCACTGGTGGCCTAATTACCCTGCAATCTGCGGTTCACTCAATACCGCTTCAGCTCAGTCCAGTGTATATATATATATATATATATCAAAACTCATAATATAAATATTTATATCATATTGACCGTACGTCTCAATACGTACGATCTATCCTATTCACATGCAGCAAGCACACATAATATATATATCCATATCATATTGACCGTACACCTCAATGCGTACGATCTATCCTATTCGCATGCAGAAGTTTATACACTCATACATATATGCTAGTTAATCCCCAGACTGGACCCTATCTTTAAATACATGTGAAGCCGACAATTCTAGAGTAGGTACATATCAAAAGCTGTAAATATATATACACAACTCTTACATCTTATAATATGTACAACCGGAATGTCAAAATAAAAAAAAAATGTCCACCCACACGAACTAGTGCGTAAAGGATGGTCTGATGTCTGTATCACTGTCCGAACGTCGATGCCTGCCCGATACTTGTATCTGAAACATTGAAGCAGAGGGAGTGAGTCAAACAGACTCAGTGAGAAGCTTCCCGTCCTCGGCATAGCGAAGCGTACCACTACTGCAGGGGAAAGGGAAACACCCACAACCTCATGCGCTTGAAAATCCAGTTTATCAAATGTTATATTACGATCAGGCAATATTAATATAACAAAAAATCATGGATAAACCTACAGATCATGCTCTATCATGCTTTTCATAAACAAGTAAACACTTTTAACATATCATTTGAAAACTGTAAATCACTCAACTGACCCTAGTACCAAGCTAGGGCAATGACCTCAACGGGCAAATTCTTATAATGTTTAACTGACCCTAGTGCCAGGATAGGGAAATGGCCTCAACGGGCAAGTTCTCTTAATCTTTAACTGACCCTAGTGCCAGGCTAGGGCAATGCCCTCATCGGGCAAATCTTTAAATCTTTTAACTGACGCTAGTGCCAGGCTAGGGCAATGGCCTCATCGGGAAAATCTTTTAATCTTTTAACTGACCCTAGTGACAGGCTAGGGCAATGGCCTCAACGAGAAAATGTTTTAAACTATCGTAAACTGACTTTACCTAGGTAGTGTGAACATTCCTACGACTCACTAATCAATTATGAGATCTTATTAATCCTCATATGGTACCCAAACCCTTGATTAAATCATAACCTAGCTCTAAGGTCTTCCCTAAGTTCAATTACCATAAAGCGTCGATGTTTACTAACAACTTCTATACGATTTCTCAAGTCATCACATGGATACCCTCCAGTACCTCTTTATCTGTAGGCAAACACACATATACAAATACTTTCATATATAACAGTTCAGGAACAGCAATAGCATGTTAACCAGTAAATAATTCTTACAAATAGGCAAGTAGGCAAACCACATATCCTCATCCTCAATCAACCCTGTAGGGCAAGGATGGGAAACCCCTCACCTGGACGGCTCCATTGTGTTTGTCTTGGAGTAACTCCTGCTCCGGACGAGTCGTGGTTTTCTAACAAATGCATTCATGTGGTTAACATCTCATACTATATGAAATTCGTATGCATACGACATGCTCGTGCCTAAAAATGCATTTAGACGTTGCCAAGAACTGAGTCCTTGGTCTTATTCGTCTTCCCTCTCTTCTACGAGAGTCTCAAGTGCCTCGCACTTGGTTTCGTACCACTATCGCTCTCCTTGAGTTGCTTTTGGGGCCTTGGATTTGAGTTATTAAACCTCAATGTGCTTTTAAGCTACCCTACTCGAGGTTACCTAAAGACGGTGTATAAGGAATTTAGGAATTCAAGAAGTTAGACTTAGCTCATTCCGTAAGTTTCTTTCTTGAGGAACAAGAAGACATTTGAAATGATTTTGATCCTTAAAAACATGGTTGGGGTATCCTAAGATGTTTAGGGTTGAAAATAGGAGGTTCGAACACCCCAGATTGGCTTAAAAATGAATTTTGGGCATGCTGGGCAGAGACCTGGCGCTGCGGCGCCAAGCTGCTGTCCAAGCAACCCTTTGTTTACCCAAGAGCTGGTGCTGCAGGGCCAGTTTGAGCGCTGCAGCGCCAGCTCGTAGCACAACAATTCTTTTGCTGTGCTGTGGGCTGGGTCGGGCCTATTTCGGCCCCTTTCCGACCCCGGCTTGGACTTCGCAGCCCACGAGTTTTGTTCACCTACATTCCAACAACATAAATCCAATCCTAACTACTCAAATCCGAGCCCGATTACAAATTTTTCAACGAATCCCCAAATTCGGAATATTCAGGATGTTCAACCCCAAACCCTTTCAAATTCTAATTCGGCTAAATTCGAGGGTATAGCCTCGATTCTTAGCCCAACTAAGTGTTCAAGAACACTTCCTAGATCTCAATCAATCCCCGAAACAACCCAATCGAAGGTGGGTAGAAGAAATCCCTAAAAATGAAGAAATTGAGGGTTTCGAATGGAATTGGGGTTACCGACCTTTGATTTCATTGGTGGAAGGTGTAGGAGATGTCATACCCGAGCTCCGCTGACTTTTCTGGCGTCGGCTAGCTCTCCCTGGTCACTTTTCCAGGGAACCCCAACTCTTCTACTTCTTCTCCTCCATGCCTCTTCTTCCTCTCTCTCTTCTTTCTCTCTCTTTCTTTCTTCTTCTTTCTTTCTTTTGTCTCACTCGTGCTTCTCTCCTGCTTCCTCATTCTTTTTATTTCTTCCTTCTTTTTCCTTTCTAAGTCACGCCTACCCCCTCCCCTCTTTAAAATAATTAACCAAAATAATATATATATATATATATATATATATATATAATAAAAGTAAATAAATAATTAAATAATACATTAACTAAATAATTATAATACTTATATTAAAGAAGAGTTTGAAAAAAATATCCCCAATTTAATCCCTCCTTTTTCCAATTAAATTTTAATTTTCTTTTATTTTCTAATATATAAAAATAATAATATTAAATAACTAAGGCTGAAAAATAAATTCCAATTTTATCTCTTTTCCCTATTTAATTCAGGTTTCCAATTTCTTTGGTCCTGAATTAAATCCTAAAATTTTTTTTCTATTTCCATTCTTTCCCTTTTATTTTATTTCGAACTTCGAAAAATTTCCCGGGTATTACATTGTTCAAGGAGAGTTTCAACAATATTGGACATGTTATTATGAATTTTCTTTCATAAACGAATGGGAGTACTTTATTAATCAAGAGATCCTACGTGTTCAAGCTTTGAAGAAATTGGGAAGAGTTATACTTGGCAAATTAATTGTGATATGTGTTTTCTTTAGAACTCTTCAGATTCTCTCTTCTATTATTTATGTACTCTTTTAGGGCGATTTATTCTTCGCAGAAGTGGGTGAATTTTGTGGTAGGAACTTCGAATATTTGGTTAATGATTATGGAACAAAAAAAATGTTATTTTGAGAAAATATGGTTAGTAGCGCTGAGTAGGCGGAAGGTTTAAATAAATCATAGACATCATGACTTGGAATTTATATTGGAGAATCATGTATTACGGAAGGTTTCACCTTAGAAGGGTATTGAAGGTTGAGAGTATAGAAATATTAAATATGAGATAGATATGACTGTTAGAGATATACAAAATTAAGGTGTTATTGGTGGACACATGAACCTAAGAGATTATCCATATGGAAACTTAATTTGGAAGGAAAGGGCACAAAATTTGTTTATTCTGTATAAAAATTTAAAGGAGTAGATAATAGATCTAAGATATGAATTGTTTACCTTATGGAACACAGTGTCAACATTTCAGATAGCTATGAGCAATAATTATTATAGCTGTGAAGGACTTGTGTTTCTAGGAAGTCTTATTAACCAAAGAGTACAAAGTTGATACAATAGTGGTAATTTGTGGATTTATACAAAAGATTAGTTAGAACTTTGAAGGATTATTGGGTTGCTTAGAGGTTTATATTGAGATTATTATGTTGAGTAATCTTTGCGAATATTTCTTTCATTAAGTTGATGATTTGTATAGTCACTTGAAGGGAACTAGATGCTTTTGTAAATTAGATTTCCAATCAATATATAATTACGACCTGAGGTTTATAGAAAAAAAAGATTACTAGAATTATGGTACAAAAGCAAGTGTAGGCCTAGTTTAATTGAATTTATGATGTTTTTATTGAGAGATTTTAGGTTCACAAGTCATCAAAATTATTAGGGTTAATATGAAGTTAAGGAAAACCTTGATGAAAATAATTATTAAATAATTTTTATGTTAGTACCTCTTGAACTTAAGAGAACCATGAAGAGAATTTGAAGCATAGTTCATGATTGGGTATCTCTAGAGTAAGAAATAGTAGGGGATGATGGTCTGAAAAATCTTTATGTTTGATGTTATTTCATTGAGAGTAAGAAATCTTTATGCTTTGGGAAAGTTGAGTTACTTCTTTTTAGAAGCACAAGCAAGAAGAACGCTGACATTGATTATAGACCCCATAATATAGAATCCATTGTGGGAAAATCGTGTGTTCAGGAAGGTGTTACTTAGGTAAGGTGTAGTGAAGTTTGGATGAAGAGGAAAATTAAGTAAGAAAAGAGAAAAAAACTCTAAAATTTCAACTAAAAGTAGGAGACTAGGAGTAATTCAAAATAAGGAGTTGCTATAGTTATTAGAAAAAGAGTTGCATGTTATTGAAGATGTGAGGATGAATAAGAATACAAAATTAGGTTTATGATGGTTGATTATAAAATAGAAATAATATATGGGATCATGTATGTATATAAGTATCTTATGTTCTTCTTGTGGCCGTTAGAAAGATAATAAATAGAAAATTACTCTAGGTTTATGTTGCTCAAAGGTTTTGTTATAGTCCAGAAAATATGTTTTGAATTGTGATTACTCTCTTAAGCTGAAGTTTACTCTTAAGGACAAATTAATTAGTAACAGATTATACAACAAACAACAAACAAAGCCTTTTCCCACTAGGTGGGGTCGGCTATATGGATCAAGCGACGCCAACATGTTCTGTCTTTGCACATTTCTATGGTTAAGTTATTTATGGCTAGGTCCCTCTTAATCGTTTCTCCTATTGTTTTCTTTGGTCTTCCCCTACCTCTAGTTATTAGGTTATCTTCCAATTGGTCAACTCTACGTACCGGAGCCTCTTCCGGTCGCCTTTGTACATGACCAAACCACCTAAGGCGTGTTTCGACTAATTTCTCGACAATAGGTGCTACCCCCACTTTCTCTCTCATATACTCATTCCTAATCCTATCCATTCTAGTGTGACCACTCATCCAGCGCAACATTCTCATTTCTGCCACATTGAATTTGTGCTCATGCTGGCTTTTTATCGCCCAGCATTCAGTACCTTACAGTAAAGCTGGTCTTATTGCGGTGCGATAAAATTTCCCCTTAAGCTTAAGCGATACTTTCTTATCACAAACAAGACCTGATGCCTTCCTCCATTTCATCCATCCTGCTTGGATCCTATGGTTTACATCTTCCTCTATTTCTCCATTATTTTGTACAAAAAAAAGTGTCAGAGTTAATATCTAGAGGTTTGATTTATGATTTAAAATGAAAATTATGAAGGGTGGACTGGTACAGTATTGACATAAGAGACAGAGGGAAAGATGGTGAAGGAATTCTTTAGTTAAATGAAATATGGGAATATGTTAATGAGGTTGAATGAGTGTAATACCCGGGAAATTTATCGAAGTTTAAAATGAAATGAAAGGCAAAGAAAAAAAGTAGAAAATAATTTTTGGATCCAATTCAGGACCTAAGAAATTGGAAACTTGAATTTAATGGGGAAAAGAGAGTAGGGAATATTTTTGGGTATTTAGTTTGGGATATAAGAAAAAAAAAATTAATTGGAAAGAGGAGGATTTAAATGGGGAAATTTTCAACCTCTTCTTATTTATAGTTATTATTGTTATTATTATTTGTAAGAATATGGGTTTGTCCACCCTTGGTGGATTGGACCCAAGCCCATTTATGTTTAGGGATCTAGTGCAAATAACATAAACATATGGGTTTATGACATGTAATTTTCCCTTTTATTCAAATTGAAAGTTAAGGAGGGAATAATATAAAGGTGGTTTATTTTGGTGGTTAAAAGTAAGTGTATGAAATGTTGATTTTTTATTCTTGAGACCATCAACCCTTTCTCTTTGCTCTTTGCTATTCCTCTTGGTGTTTGTGCATTTGCTGTGAAGAACGTAGATCCGAGTCCGTCATCGTGACCGGGTCTTCGCGTGGGTACCTGCAGATGAATCAGATTCTTCACAGGTACGCCCGAAATCTTACAGTGGCATCAGAGCCAGGTTCATTCCGCTGCGAAAATGCTATGTTTGCAATAACATGATTCTCACATTGCTTGTATGCCATACCCCATGAACATATATATGTATGTATGAATACACAGTATATTGCGTTTTTTGAAATTGACAAATTATGCTTCGCAATTTGTTTCATAGTATAGAGGGTGAAACAACGATAACATACATATAAAATTTACGAAAAATGGACTTCGAATGACAGAGTAATTGTGAATCGAAGTTTCGGGTTCGAAATTTAGGTTACCAAAATTTAAAGATTTAGGCTTCGAAATTGCTCCCGTTGCGTAGAGCACGAAAAATCGTGCGAAATCGACATAAAATTTGTAGAAAAAGGAGTTCGGACGGCTGAGATATTGACGTCCGAAGTTTTCCGACGAGCTCCACCATTTCCGGTCGCCGGATTCTGGAAAATGGAGGCGGAAGGTTGAAGATGACGGTTAGCGACAGTTTTGGAAACTGCTGCTAAAAAACCGTCACTAAATTCGTTTCCTTGCCGCGGCAGTTCAAAAAACCGCCGCCTAAAATCAAATATTGTGACTACATTTGAGGTTATTTGGGATCTTATTTTATGTTTTTAAGTGCTTTTCTGGTATATTTTTTATGTAAAAAAATTCCAGAAAATTCAAAATAATTTTTTAATTATTTTGTTCTAGGTAAATTGGGGCAAATGGCTTCTAATAGCACTGAAAGCACCGATTATAGTGCGTTGGAATACTCATACCTAGATGAGGCAGTTCATGAATACGTACCTATGGTTGAAGATCCCGTGGAGGATCCTGAAGAGGATCCGGAGGAAGATCCCGAGGAGGATCCTAAAGAGGATCCGCAGGTAGGTCCCGAGGAGGATCCGATGGAAGATCCAGACGAGGAACCTATGGAGGATCCTCAACTAGAACCGGAGGAGTTGATGATTTTCGGACCAACGTCGAAAACACTATTTCCTATCGAACACCTCCACGTGGATTCTCCATTATTTTTTAACGACCCACTTAATCAAATCCGGGTAGAAGAAACCAAAGTAGAGGAAGGCGAAGAAGTCAATCAACCTTTAACCCCTGAATTAGCTATGAATATAGCTGAGAGGGATGCAACAAGGCTAACAGACGTAAAAGACATTAATAGTGTATTAGTCAGCTACGTCCAAAACATGATCGATGAGGAAAATACTATATTTTACCTTAGAGTTATATTAGAATACATAAGAGCGACGACACTTAGAAAGAAACTAGGTGGCCGCATCCCAAGCAGACTTCACTGGTTAACAGCAATCAGATGAGCAATGACAAGACGATTTTTGCAAGAGAAAGAGAAAATCTATTATGAAAACTTAATGCTTGAGGCATTCAAGTATTTGTGTTCTCATTTGTAAAGATACAATGTTTCATTTTTTATATCATTATTGAACATGATTCATGCATTATAAATGCTTGCTGAACATTTCAATTCTATGAGTAAATGGCGTTATTTAGAATTAATTGTTCTATGAGTAAATGTATGAATATATATATACTTGTTATAAGTGGGAGCTTTTAGAAGATGAGACCTCTAAGAGTCATAATTCAATTTAAGGCACTTATATAGAATTCTTGATAGAATATCATGATCGTTGCTTGTATCTGTGTGATGGGAGATACAAACGTATGCTCTTGATCATGGATCTTGCAATGGTACGTATCTCTGGTAGAGAGAACGTAAAATAATGTGGGATCAGTTTGTCACAGAACTGAAAAGTGAAACCAAGAACATTATTAAGAAACCAAAACAAGGGGGAATAACTTAATGGGGATAACTGTGATATCTGACATTGTAAAATACAATACATCTTGAAGGAACAAGATGTTATTGGGCCTCTCACAAATGTTTGGTCGAACATGAAACTGAAAACATGGGCCAACATAAGAGAGACCACAAGACCTACCAAACTTGGAACAAGAAAAATAGCATAGCAAGGATAATGCTTCTGAGTGTCCTGGCTAATAACTTATTATGCAAATTTGAGATGCACACAACTCCACAAGTTATGTGAATAGCTTTAAGGAATAAGTTTGAGGTATTTCTACCACCAAACTTATGAGGTTGACGATTAAGTTCGACTCCGAAAAGCTCAAGCTAGGCACTCTTATAAAGCATTATCCGAGAAAGATGGCCAATATGATCAGGGAACTAAAGGAAGCTGGACCAATTTATTTATTTATTTTTTATGAACAACAACTATAGGTTCTCATCAGATAGCTCCCTAGAAGTTGGGAGCATATGAAGGTGAATCTAACCCATAATGTAAACATTGTTACTTTTAACAATGTAGCTGAGCACTTAGAGTTGGAGGTGAACGCTTGGAGGCTTACAAGACTTTTGGACAAGTTTATAACACTGTGAATGCTAGCACTTCCCGTTCGATGCTTGTTATATAAAAGGGCAAAAAGTTTCATGCTAAAGGGAAGAAGGGCGTTCCTAAACCCAAATAGGGAAATAAACAATTCAAAAGGAAAAGAAACAAAGGCTAGAAGAAGAAGCTAGACCTGAAGGGGGTCAAATGCTTCGCTTGTTAGAATTTAGGCCATTTCGCATATAACTGTACAAAACAGACTGAGGGCGAAACGGTATTAGTGAATTATGTGAATTCACATGTTTTCTCGTACTGTTTTTTTACGACTTTGTTTCTTCTTCTTGGATTATTGACTCAGAATCCATAGACCACTTAACTTAGGATCGAGGATCCTTTATTGAGTACCGTCGATTGTCATATCAAAGCATATGGTTTTACGTTGGAAACAACACGACAATCGAGGTCAAAGGTTTTAAGCACCTGTAAATTACTTTACGTGGTGAAAAGAACTTCATACTCCATTACTTGCTTTATGCTCTTGACATCCGACGAGACTTATTTTCTGTCATATGTCTTTTAAAATTTGGGTTTGATGTGAACCTTCATAAAGTTACAGACAATTTTAGCAACTTTGTCCTTTATGGTTCCGCTTTCCTGTTTACAAAGGTTCTTTGTTTTTTGATAATTATTGGTGAATGCTTTGCTATTTCTTCGAGAAATGTTGAAATTAACTCCTGTCATGCTAGACTAGGACACATTAATCAACATGAAATGATCAAATAAACCAAAGAACGGTTGTTAGGTGTCATTCCAAATATGGAAATGTCACTATGAGAAAATTGTCTAGCTGATTAAGGCCATGCGAAAGCCTATAATTGGAGATCCATTGCAATTATTCTATTCCGATATACGCGGTCTAATGAATATGAGGGAAAAACACAGAGCGTGTTATTTTATTACCTTTTATAAATGATTATTCACGATAAGGTCATGTCTATTTGAATTTGTATATGTTTGAAGTTTTTTTGGGGCTTCAGATGATACCTAAAAGAGGTACAAAATCAAATAGACAATAAGATTGAAATATTATGCGTTGATCGAGGTCGTGCATATTTGTCTAAGCGTTTTAGACTGCTCTGTGAAGAAAAGGGATAATTAGGCAACTAACAATCCCTGGCACTCCACAATTAATAGAGTTGCCGAAAGAAGAAATAGAACTCTTCTAAACATGGTTAAGTCTATGATAACTCAAGCAAACCTGCCAATTTTCTATTGAGGTGATGCTTTATTGACAGAAATCTTCATACTTAACCATGTACCCTCAAAATCAGTCACTTTTGTACCCTCTTGAGTTATGGAAGAAACGCAAACTAGATCTAAGTATGTTAAGACCTGGGGATCGGCTGCGTATATCCATGACAATTCTCATAAGTAAGAGAAACTGGGTCCTAGAAGAAAGAAATGTATCTTTCTAAGGTACTAAGATCAACAGAGGGACATGTTTGCATAGGTGAAAACAAAGATAGAACGGTGATTGAGATAGAAAAGATGCAACGTCTTTGAGACAGAATTTCTTGGTAGAGGAGATGTTGACCGCACTGTTTCATTTTATGAGACAGAAGAATAAGACAGTGCAGAACAAATTGACAGACTAGAAGCGTCTAGGTGTGTCAATCTGAGTGGGAGCGAAGAAAGGTCAACATTGAGACCTTGAACAAAGAAAGAAAGATAAGCAAATTACTCCAGTCAGAAGGAGTGATAGGGAAAGTGTTCCCAGAAGACGCTTTCAAATAGAAAGCAAATCTTTCTTAGTTGGGCCTTGAACAAAGAAAGAAAGATAAGCAAATTACTCCAGTCAGAAGGAGTGATAGGGAAAGTGTTCCCAGAAGACGCTTTCAAATAGAAAGCAAATCTTTCTTAGTTTTTCCAGATGAGAATATGAGCCCAGTTCTGTACTAGAATCCTTGTTAAGTCCTGCCAAGGAAGAATGGAAGAAAGCGATGGAAGAAGAAATGGACTCAATGGAAAAAGAACAATGTTTGGGTGTTAGTTGATCTACCAAAAGGGCGTAAAGCCATTGGGAACAAATGGGTTCTCAAAATTAAAAGAAAAGTTTGTGGATCAATTGACAAATATAAGGCTAGGTTAGTAGCAAAAGGTTACACACAACAGGAAGGCATAGATTACGATGACACGTTCTCGCCTGTTGTGCGTTTTAACTCCGTTAGACTTATTCTGGCAATAGTAAATAGTTTATACCTAGAATTACATCAGATGGATGTAAAAACCGCATTTTTGAATGGTGATCTGGATGAAGAAATCTATATGGAACAACCATTAGGTTTCATTGAAAAAGGAAAAGAGTCAAAAGCTTGTAAACTTAAAAGATCCATTTATGGATTAAAACAATCATCCAGACAGTGGTATTTGAGGTTTCACAAAGCAATAACCTCATATGACTTCCAAATGATAGAGGAAGACCACTGCGTCTACATCAAGCGGTTTAAGGGTAATTTTGTTATTTTATCCTTATATGTAGACGATATACTATTGGCGGGTAATAGTCTAGGTTTTGTAACAATCATAAAAGAATAGCTTTCATCGAACTTTGAGATGAAAGACATGGGTGAAGCAGAGTACATACTTGGAGTTAAAATCCAAAGAAATCGTTCGAAAAGAATCTTGTCTCTTTCACAAGAGAATTACATCAACAAGATTCTTGAGCGATTTAACATGAAGAATTGCAAACCTATGAGCAATCCTGTAACTACTGGATTAGCCTTGAGTCTTGACATGTGTCCTAAAATCGAATCAGACAAGAGGAAAATGGAAAGAGTTCCATATGCCAGTGCAGTTCGCAGTCTGATGTACACAATGATGTGTAGAAGACCAGATATCTGTAATATAATGAGACTGGTAGGTATATTCCAGTCTAACCCTAGAGAAAACATTAGAAAGTTGTGAAGAGGATCTTGAGATACTTAAAGGGTACTTCCAATTATGCATTGTGCTATGGAGAAAGTGACTCATGCCTTGTTGAGTACTCCGATACTGGCGTAGTGGAGATGAAGAAGAAAGAAGGTCATACCTTCTTACTCAACAATGGTATCATATGTTGAAGCAGCATGAAGAAAATGTGCATTGCCTTACATGCAATATAATTGAGTTTGTGGCATGCACTGAAGAGGTACAAGAGGCTTTATGGCTAGAGAGATTTATAGAACATCATGAAATTGGAAATGAAAGTAACAATATGGTGTTTTTATCCTGTGACAATATTGTACCCATAGCCCATACCAAAGATCCTAAGTATCACAACAAGATCAAGCATGTTGGCATCAAATATAATTTTGTTAAGAGATTATATAACAAAATAAAAAGAAAGGTTGTTGTTGTACAATACACTTCAACAAATGTATGATAACAGACCCCCTGATAAAGCCAATAGGCTAAAAGTTTTTTTTTTGAAGAACATATGCAAGCCATTGGCATGCATAAAGTGTAATATACAAACATTATAAAATGTGTTTTATAATTATTTGCCATCACTTTATGTGTTTGTTTAGTAGTATACAATGTCTAGTATGTCGTACAGGTTGAAAGGTTGGCTCTCTCACACGGGCAACCGCCCTTGACACTCAAGTGGAGTGTGCAAAGATGAGACATTTGTGTTCACCAGTAAAGCAGCCAAGAGTGCTGATATGGTAGAGAAGAAACATAAACTATATGTCGCCTTGACTAACGTGTAGCAAGTCAAGATGAGATCCACATAAAATAAAGTTGGATCGAAGTTTGGAATCCCACTTCCAAAATACCTGTAGTCAGATAACAAACTCTTCAACATCGACGTCGTAAATGGAAGTAGAGTTGAAGAATTTAGGCCTAGATACTGGGTGTATCTAGACTTAAGTCTGTACGGTCTTAAGAAAAGAATAAAACGACATATGCTCTTATAATAAAAGAGTAACACTGTAGCATGTGTTTCATACCACATGTACTGGGAGAACCGCAAGAGGGAAGCAAGTGAAAGATCCCTGCTTCATTGCTATGTGAGTCCCAGGGAAGAACAATCTTTCCAGTGATGTCCTTTGAACTTTGACAATATCACGGAGATATGCTTCAGTGACTGCTACTTTAGTATTTTTTCTATGATCATGATTGATGCGATATAAAGTATTATGCTAGGAAAGTGACTGATTCACATTAATGTGTTATATGGGCGAAAGGAAGATTAACTGAAATATACACATCTATGCTAGCATCTGTGACATGTCCCTTATGACATCTTGTTGTCATAAGTGTGGATACTAGACATATGTGAGGAAGGCAATCTGAATCAAACATTGATTCGAGAGGGATTAGTTTTGCCATATGAAAGTGTGTATAGTTAAATCTAGGACATCGGAGGCATATTTTAATATTTTTAGCTACACGAAGGAGAAGGTAACTTGTGCTGGTCCTATAAAAGGGATTTCTAGTACAAGTACCTAAATGAAGACGTCATGCCCACGCGGTCACGGCAAACACTAAGTATGAAATTGAGAGGAGGCAGAGAGATTCAACCCATGACATCTAATCCACCAAGTGTGAGTGGGAGATGTAAGAATATGGGTCTGTCCACCATTGGTGGATTGGACCCAAGCCCATTTATGTTTAGGGATCTAGTGCAAATAACATAAACATATGGGTTTATGACATGTAATTTTCCCTTTTATTCAAATTGAAAGTTAAGGAGGGAATAATATAAAGGTGGTTTATTTTGGTGGTTAAAAGTAAGTGTATGAAATGTTGATTTTTCATTCATGAGACCAACAACCCTTTCTCTCTGCTCTTTGCTCTTCCTCTTGGTGTTTGTGCATTTGCTGTGAAGAACGTAGATCCGAGTCCGTCATCGTGACCGGGTCTTCGCGTGGGTACCTGCAGATGAATCGGATTCTTCACAGGTACGCCCGAAATCTTACATTATTATTATTATGTAGTTATTTAGTCATTATATTTTAATTTTAATTAATTACTTTACAAGGGGAGTGGGTGCGTGAGTTAAGGGAGGAAGGAATAAAAAGAAAAGGCATAAGAAGGAGGAAGGGGGCACGAGCAAAAGAAAGAAAGGAAAGAAAGAAAGAGAGAGAAAGAAGAGAGAGAGAGAGGAGGAGAGGTGTGAGGAAGAAGAAGAAGGGTTGGGGTTCGCCGGAGAAGTGACCGGGGAGAGCTAGCCGACGTCGGAAAAGTCACCGGAGCTCGGGTACGACGTCTCCTACACCGTCGACCAATCGAATCAAAGGTTGGTAACCCCAATTTCATTTGAAACCCTCAATTTCTCCATTTTAGGGATTTCTTCGATCCACCATCGATTGGGTTGTTTCGAGGGTAGATTGAGACCTAGGAAGTGTTCTTGAACACTTAGTTGGGGTAAGGATCGAGGTTGAACCCTCGGGTTTAGCCGACTTCGAATCTGAAAGGATTTGGGGTTGAAAATTCTAAATAGTTCCAATTTGGGGATTCATTGATAAATTTGGAATCGGGCTTGGATTCAAGTAGTTAGGATTGGATTTATGTTGTTGGAATGTAGGTGAAAAAAACCCGTGAGGTGCGGAGTCGAAGCCGGGATCGAAAGGGGGCCGAAACGAGCCCACAACACAGCAAACGAATTGTTCCCAAACCGGCGCTGCAGTGCCCTCTCTCAGGTATACAAGAGCTACTGGGCAGCAGCGCCCGGTCTCTGCCCAGCATGCCCAAAATTCGTTTTTAAGCCAATCCGGGGCATCCAAACCTCCTATCCAAAACATCTTAGGACACCCCCAACCATGATTTTAAGGATCAAAATCATTTCAAATGTCTTCTAGTCCCTCAAGAATAGAAACATACGGAATAAGCTACGTCCAACTTCTTGGATTTCTAAATTCCCTATACACCGTCATTAGGTAACCTTAAGTAGGATAGCTTAGAAGCACATTGAGGTTTAGTAACTCAAATCCAAGGCCCGAAAGCAACTCAAGGGAGAGCGATAGATGTACGAAACCAAGTGCGAGGCACTTGAGACTCTCATAGAAGAGAGGGAAGACGGATAAGACCAAGGACTCGGTCCTTGGCAACGTCTAGATGCATTTTAGGCACGAGCATGTCGTATGCATATAAATTGCATATAGTTGAGATGTTAACCACTTGAATGCATTCGTTAGGAAACCACGACTCGTCTGGAGAAGGAGTTACTCCAGGAGAAACAAGGAAGTCGTCCAGGTGAGGGGTTTCCCATCCTTGCCCTATAGGGTTGATTGAGGATGTGGATATGGCGTTTGCCTACTTGCCAATTTGTAAGAATTATTTAGTGGTTAACATGCTATTGTTGTTCCTAAACTGTTATAAATGAAAGTATTTGTATATGTGTGTTTGACTACAGGTAAAGAGGTACTGGAGGGTATCCATGTGATGACAAGAGATACGCTGAATAGTACAAGCAAGGGGGTAAGTTGTTTATTGAGTCCAAGCTTTGGCTTACCCTATTAATTAGAAACTCATTAAAGAAATCATATAGAAGTTGTTAGTAAACGTCGTCATTTTATGGTAATTGAACTTAGGGAAGACCTTAGAGCTTGGTTATGATCTAAACAAAGGGTTCAGGAAGAATATTAGGATTAATACGATCTCTTAATTGATTAGTGAGTCAAAGGGATGTTCACACTACCTAGGTAAAGTCAGTTTAGGATAGTAATGGGTAGATAGAATAAGGATCCCAGCTGAAAGCTTGGGAAGAGAAACAAGTTAAAGATTAAAGCATTTTCCTGTTGAGGCCGTTGCCCTATCCTGGCAATAGGGTCAGTAAAAGACTAAAATATTTGCCCGTTGGGGCCATTGCCCTAGACTGGCACTAGGGTCAGTAAAAGACTAAAAGATTTGCTCGTTGAGGCCATTGCCCTAGCCTGACATTAGGTTCAGGAAAAGACTAAAAGATTTGCCCGTTGAGGCCATTGCCCTAGCCTAGTACTAGGATCAGTAAAAGACTAAAATATTTGCCCGTTGAGGCCATTGCCCTAGCTTGGCGCTAGGGACAATTAATTGTTTAAAAGAAATTGCCCGTTGAGGCCATTGCCCTAGCCTGGTACTAGGGTCTGTTGAGTGATTTACAATTTTAGATGTTATGTTAAATATGATTGTTTCCTTATGAAAAGTATCATAGAGGAGCATGATCCATAGGTTTATCTTTGATTTGATGTTATATTAATATTGCCTGATCGTAATATAACATGTGATAAACTGGACTTTCATGCGCATGTGATTGTGGGTGTTTCCCTTTCCCCAGCTGTAGTGGTACCGACCGCTACGCCGAGGATGGGAAGCTACTCACTGAGTCCGTTTGAGTCACTCCCTTTGCTTCAATGTTTCAGATACAGAGACCGGGCAGGCAT
The DNA here is from genome assembly GCA_014851425.1 of Senna tora. Classification (NCBI taxonomy): domain Eukaryota; kingdom Viridiplantae; phylum Streptophyta; class Magnoliopsida; order Fabales; family Fabaceae; genus Senna; species Senna tora. The sequence continues at coordinate 24,412,689 of CM026261.1, read as the reverse complement.
CGATGTCCGGATAGTGATACTGTCATCAGACCATCCTTACGCTCTTGTTCGCGTGGGTGGACTCCTTTTGGTTATTTTTCTTTCTTTTGTTGTACATATTTTAAAGTTGTAAATGTTGTAAATATTTACATCTTTTGACGTACGTTCACTCCAGACTTGTCGGCTTCACATGTATTTAAAGATAGGGTCCAGTTTGGGGATAAACTAGAATATATGTATGAGTATATGAACTTCTGCATATGAATAGGATAGATCGTGCGCATTGAGGCGTACGGTCAATATGATATGGACATATATATTATGTGTGCTTGCTGCATGTGAATAGGATAGGTCGTACGTATTGAGACGTACGATCAATATGATAATAATATTTACCTTATGAGTGCTGATATATATATCTACACACTGGGCTCAGATGAAGCGGTGTTGAGCGAACCACGGATTGCAGGTTAATTAGGCCACCAAGTTTGCCACTAGTATGATATATATATATATATATATATATTGATTGTATAGCAGGGTAGTTATAGTCACGTTTATAGAATAAGGCTTACGGGTTTGGAGGTAGAAATCTATTTTCGTGCCGGTCACGTACTCCCAATTTGGGGTCGTGACAAACTTGGTATCATAGCCTGATTATTCTTTAAGTCATGTGAAGTCATTAGTATAACCGGGTGTCGGTTTAACCTTCATTGTGAAACCCGGGCACAACGTTTGAATAAATAGGCACTTGTGGGAGTAGCCAGGATAAAATGAGTCAACTTTTCTTTCATTCCTTCTTAATCTGTGATAGATTATGAAATCTTTCGAGTCATCGCTTTAAGCATAGAATTTGTATGTGAAATTCTATGCAAAGCAGATAACCTGTACAGTACACAGGTGCCGATGAGCACTAAGGCGTAAGGTGGAGTGGCAGTGACCCTGGGAACCTAAGGACACTATAATAGGGAAAGGAGATATCCATGGAGGATGCTACCTAGACACAGACACATTTGGTTGAATTGTAAGCAGGAATGCGCTACAACATGTGATTGTTTTGCAGGTGTTAAATGGTACGATGCGTCTGCTCTTTTAGCGGTGCATTGTGTGCTATGGTATAGGCACAAGTTATTTGATTATAGTGTGGAATGCAAATAGAATAAAAATATGCAGTGAATGGTAGTTAGGCTAGGAATGGTTTGTAAAGTGAAAGAGAAGGTACGCTTGGCGTGTCGAAAAGAAAGTAAGCCCACGGGGTGATTGAAATGGAAAGTTTACAGACAAGAATAAACAGGGCCATGAGGCATGAGACCGACATGAAGATGACTACGTGAAAGGGTCACGACTGTGTGGTATGCTATGGCTGAAGGAAGTGAGTTGTCCTTCCTAGAAAGTAAACAGAAAAGAGGTGGTGTATGCCACATTATAGAAGTAGAAATCTACGGACTAGAAAGTCAGGATACGGTATATGGACGGGCAAAGTGGCCGAACCATATGCCGTAGAGATAGATGTTAAGAAGTAGAGGCATATGTAAACGTGTAGAGCGTGACCATATGCCGAGCAAGAAATAGAGTAAATGGTAAGGCACAGCGGAGAAGCCTAATCTAACCCTGCGCTCGATCCGTGAACTACTAGTTCCTTAAGTAAACAAGGGGAAAAGAAGGGATTAAGGCCAACCAAACTCTTTTGGATTGCTTAAGGAAGAGCATAAAGAATAGGATAGTGATCACATGAGAAACTTTTGTAAAATCTTTTGGTCTTTCCGGATGAGAGATTCTGAAAGACCCTCAAACTTCTCTTGAAAATACTAAGGATAACCAGTGGAAGGCAAAGTTTCATGAAAACTCTTTCTCAATTTTTGTCATTCCAATTGGTTAAACCCTAACCATTTACAAAAACCTTAGGCGTCATTTTCTAAGAAATAAACTTGAATTAATTTTTAAAACCCATAGCATGCCTAAGAAAACTAACTCATGTGACCAATACCCTACCAAACAATAGTCATTTTACAGGTAAGCTGTATAAGGATGGTAGATGTAGTTGAGAAATCACTCGCTTGGAGTGATTAAAGTTAAGTAGACATCAAAAAGCACTAGAGAGTGCAGAAGTGCCAAGGGAGTATACAGGTAAACCTAAGGGTTGCCAATTAAGGGGTCATAGGGTAATAATGGACCCGAAAGTATTAGACCGAAGCTGGTCTAAAAGTGGAAATGGGAGTAGACCTTTGGGTACCGTCCAGAGACAAGAAAATGAGTGATATTGCGGTAGATAGCTCTCGAATTAGATAACGTGAGAGATAAACCTAAAGGGACTCGTGGAGGCCAGAGGGGAGAGAAAGTAGACAGGGATAAGTAGTCCCCTAAGGGGGAAAGAGCGGAAGCCTATAGGACCCCATCGGATAAGAGTCAAGTAGGAGGTGGAGAACCAACTACTACCGTAAGTGCTTGTATAGTACATAGATTGTAGTGGACATAACTAGGTAAGCTAGTTCCACGGGTTGGTGAACCGTAAATCTGTTAGTCTGAAGCCTGGATATGGGTGGAGACTAAGTAGACAAACCAAACGTAAAAGTGGCCATGTGGGTGCCATAAAGGGAAAATTAACCGTAAGGACGAATAATCGAGAAGGAGAATGTAGTGAATAACGAGTATTGGGAAATAATCGAAGGAAGAGTACCACGTAGGTACAAAGTGAAAGAAGAGTGTGAATACGTGAACGGACTCGGGTAAGCATCTGGGGATGCGAGCCAAAATGATAAAATAGGTATGCTACCATTGGGGGCGATTGGAACCCAACGGGTGACACACTTGCAAGAGGCGGTATATGTTCGTGAACATATGCCACACAGTAAGAAAGGAAAGAGTCAAACCGTGGGATCGGATCCTGTTTGGTCAAGGGGAGTAGATCATGTTCGGAAAGGTTCATGCTGGAGTTAACGGATCAAATATTCCAAGTAGGAATACAGGATCTAAGTTAGTTGAAGGAGCTACACACGCAGTTACAGGAATTACTTGGTAAGGGTTTCATCAGACCCAGTTTTTCACCTTGGAGTGCACCAGTTCTATTTGTGAAGAAGAAGGATGGAACTTTAAGATTGTGTATCGATTACCGAAAGTTGAATAAGGTAACGGTTTGCAATCAATACCCACATCCAAGAATCGATGATCTGTTCGATCAGTTGCAAGGTGCTAAGAAGTTTTCAAAGATCGATCGGCGATCAGGGTATCATCAGCTGAAGATTAGAAAAGAAGATGTGCCTAAGACTGCTTTTCGAGCCCAATACGGCTGTTATGAGTTTCTAGTCATGTCGTTCGGGTTAACGAATGCACCAGCAGCTTTTATGGACATGGTGAATCGGGTTTTCAAGCCATTTCTAGACCGGTTTGTCATTGTATTTATAGATGACATTCTAGTCTATTCCAAGAATTTTGAAGAACACGCAGAGCATTTGACACTGGCATTAAAGAGTCTGAGAGAAGAGAAATTGTATGCTAAGTTTTCAAAATGCAAGTTTTGGCTTGATAAAGTTGCATTTCTCGGTCACGTGGTATCTTCAGAGGGAATCCACGTTAATCCGAGCAAAGTGGAAGCAATGAAAAATTGGTCCCAGCCTACCTCAGTCACGGAAATTCGCAGTTTTCTAGGTTTGGCTAGATACTATAAAAGGTTTCTGCAGGACTTTTCGAAGGTTGCTACACCTCTTACAAAGTTAACTCAAAAGGGGTAAAGTTTGTGTGGGATAACAAGTGTGAAGAGAGTTTTCAGAAGCTGAAGGGAAGTCTCACCACAACACCAGTGTTGGCTCTTCCTGAGGGCACCGGAGGGAATGTGGTTTACTTTGATGCTTCACGAGTTGGGTTAGGGTGTGTTTTTATGCAACATGGTAAGGTGATTGCTTATGCGTCTAGGCAACTCTGGAAGCATGAGAAAAAACTACCCGACTCACGATCTTGAAATGGCAGCGGTGGTATTTGCCTTAAGATTTGGAGGCACTACCTTTATAGCGAAACATGTGAGGTATATACCGACCACAAGAGCCTCAAGTACATTTTCGAGTAGAAAGATCTAAATCTGAGACAACGCAGCTGGAATGAGTTTTTGAAAGACTATGACTACACGATTTTTTACCATCCTGGTAAGGCGAATGTGGTGGCAGACGCTCTAAGCCGAAAGTCATTGGGTAGCTTAGCCCATATCAATGAAGTACGAAGGCCGTTAATCCGGGAAATACATGAGCTAGCTAGAACAGTCTGGAACTTAGTTTGAAATTGGAGATCCCAACCTGTTTCTAGCCCACATTCAAGCTAAGTCAGCTCTAATCGAAGAAGTTAAATCCAAACAAGATCAAGACGCCGACCTCAAACAGATCAGAGATACAGTGGTTAAGGGGCAGAAGGACGACGTCCAATTCTCCATAGATGACAGTGGTATACTCCGGTTGGAGGGACGACTCTGTGTACCTATGGTGGATGGTTTAAAGGAAAGAATCCCTGATGAGGCACACAAGAGAGCGTACACAATCCATCCGGGTAGTAATAAGATGTATCAAGATCTGAGAGAATTGTACTTGTGGAATGGTATGAAGAAAGACGTGGCAGACTACGTATCTAGATGTCTAGTGTGTCAGCAAGTTAAGGATGAACACCAAAAGCCCACCGGAACACTTCAACAGATAGAAATTCCTGAATGGAAGTAGGAGAGAATTACTATGGATTTTGTGTCAGGATTGTCGCGATCACAGAGGGGATTTGATTCAGTTTTGGTAATTGTTGATCGGATGACCAAGTCCGCCCATTTCCTACCAGTTAAGACAACTTACGGAGTGGGTCAGTATGCCCAGTTGTACCAATCAAAGATAATGATGTTACACGGAGTACCGGTGTCGATTATCTCTGACAGGGGGCCACAGTTTACCTCTCGATTTTGGAGAGGCATTGGGGACAAGGGTTGATTTGAGTACAGCATTTCATCCCCAGACAGACGGGCAATCTGAGAGGACCATTCAGATTTAGAGGACATGCTTTGGGCATGTGTCATGGATTTTGACGAAGGGTGGGATAAATACTTGCCATTAGCGGAGTTTGCCTATAACAACAGTTACCAATTCAGTATTCAGATGGCACCCTTCGAGGCTTTGTACGGTTGGAAGTGCAGGTCCCTGATTGGGTGGTTCGAGGTCGGAGAGGCCAAGTTAGTTGGTCCAGAACTTGTTCAGGATGCTTTGGACAAGATAAAGTCCATTAGAGAAAGGCTTGCCACGGCTCAGAGTACGCAGAAGTCATATGCTGACAGCCGTAGAAGAGAGTTGGAGTTTGTTGTGGGTGAGCAGGTTTTCTGAAAGATTTCACTGATGAGGGATGTGATGAGATTTGGCAAGAAAGGCAAGTTAAGTCCAAGGTACATCGGACCGTTTGAGACTCTAGAACGCGTGGGAAATGTTGCCTACCGTCTAGAATTGCCAGCGGAGTTGGAAGGAGTTCATTCGGTGTTTCACGTGTCTATGCTTCGCAAATACCTGCCAGATCCCTCTCATGTAATCCAACCCCAGGAAGTACAACTAGCCGAGGGTCTTACTTATGAGGAGATGCCAGTGGAAATCTTAGATCGCCAGTTGAAGAAGCTAAGATCGAAGGAGATACCATTGGTGAAAGTCTTGTGGCGAAACCATTCGATTGAGGAGGCAACATGGGAAGTTAAGGCTGAGATGCGCAGTACATAGCCTCACCTATTTCAAGACTAAGGTTACTATGTTAATTGAAATTCGGGGACCGAATTTCTTAAGGGGGGAAGATTGTAATACCCATGAAATTTTTCGAAGTTTAAAATGAAATGAAAGGGAAAGAAAAGAAGTAGAAAATAACTTTTGGATTTAATTCAGGACCTAAGGAATTGGAAACCTGAATTTAATGGGGAAAAGAGAGTAAGGAACATTTTTGGGTATTTAATTTGGGATATAACAAAAAAAAATTAATTGGAAAGAGGAGGATTTAATTGGGGATATTTTCCACCTCTTCTTATTTATAGTTATTATTGTTATTATTATTATTATGTAGTTATTTAGTCATTCTATTTTAATTTTAATTAATTACTTTACAAGGGGAGTCGGTGCGTGAGTTAAGGGAGGAAGGAATAAAAAGAAAAGGCATAAGGAGGAGGAAGGGGACATGAGCAAAAGAAAGAAAGGAAAGAATGAAAGAGAGAGAAAGAAGAGAGAGAGGAGGAGAGGCGTGAGGAAGAAGAAGAAGGATTTGGGTTCGCCGGAAAGTGACCGGGGAGAGCTAACCGACGCCAAAAAAGTCACCGGAGCTCGGCTATGACGTCTCCTTGATGGACGCGGCCTTGTCGCGAGGCCGGCACCAATCAAATTAATACTAGAAAGTGCAGCTAGTGGCACAACCTAGGTCAATTCTCTCTCGCGGAGCCTATGGACTCTATGGACAAATATGCACAATTAACACAAAAAGGGATGTCTTTGAGGCAATCTAACAAACACTTGGTGTGCAATGAAACTAAATGGAATTAAATGCAACTAAATGAAACTAGAACTAACACTTTTTTGGGATTTTCAATATTTTAAGAAACTAAAGTAAATTAAGGTGAATGAAATGAGATGAATATGCTTTGTTGGAGAATGCTTTGAGCTATCCTTGCTATCAAAAAGTATGGAGTTAATCAATGAAAAGCCATTCCCTAAGGTAGTTTAGTAACCACTAAACCTAGGTAAATTAATTAGAGGATGCAATTAACCAACCGGAAATTAACAAGCCTAATCAAATACCATCAATGAAGCAAATGAGGAATTTAACATAGACTAGAATTCAACTCAACAATTACCATTGTCATTAGAGTGACTTCCACAATGAATTAAAAATTACAATAAGATTCAACCAAAACCAATGTAATCTAAACCCACAATGGGAGAATCAAAATACAAATCACAAGTCTATATAAATTCCTAATGTCCAACTACAACCTAGATAAGTTCCACAACCATGGAGCTACAATCAATACAAATTCATCAATATCAACAAGATAAACATGAATCCATAAAGAGAAGTAGAAGGAAAACAAGAAAAACTCCCTATTGGATGCCATGGCTCAAGCCCTAATCATCCTCCTTCAAAGCACAAGAGGTTTAGCCACTCATGGATGAGAGAAATGCTTCACCAAGCTCCTCCAACCCTTGCTTAGCCATGGATGATGATGGAGGTTGCTGGAATTTGGTCTGAATGTGTGTGGAGAGTGGAGAAGATGAAGAGAATGTGGTAAGTGTGGCTGGAAAATCGTGTGAGAAACTTGAGAGCATGAGAGCTTGTGTGAATGAATGTGTGTAAATTCGTGGGTTACTCTCCAAATTAGGTTAAGGGCCTCTAAAACATCAGAATATTCCCTCTAATCCGACCTAGTATGCTCCCCTTGTGGTAAAACACTGAGAAAGTGGGCCCACAATCCGTTTCAGCTCTTAAAATCACGAGAGAATCGTGCAGAACTGGTGTACCCGCTGGCAGCGGGTCATCTACCCGCTGGCAGCGGGTGGATTACTTAAAACACGCGTTTTTCCTCTGAAACTGAAGTCCACCCGCTGGTAGCTTGCAAGGCTACCCGCTGGCAGCGGGTGGAACAGTAGAACAGGCCCAAAAATGCTTCTAGGCTTCAAATCTTGTACCGGCTTCGCTTTCCAGCTTCTTTCTCGACCTCTAGCACTTGAATCCTTGCTATTCCTCAAGCTAGTTGACCTACAAATCAACCAAAACAATTGTGAGGCACTCAAGTTAATAAAACTAGAGAATTATCACAAGTTATTCAATAAAAACATGGAATAAAAACATGGAATTAGCAAGATTGTGATTTAAGTCCTTAAGTGCCCTTGAATAACATTAAATCATGCATAATGACTCTTTAAACTCAACAAAAGCTTGTCAAATGCCAAAAGATACAAGGGTAAATATTGGTATTATCAACTCCCCCACACTTAGACCTTTGCACTCCTGAGCAAAGCAATCAGTCAAAAATGCAGTCAAGGGGTATGTAGGAAGCAACAAAATAACCAACCAAATCAAGATGCAAAACAACTAAGCAAGAAACCATTTTCTTGGTTCATGCAACAAAAGCAAAACAACTACGCATGGTAATCAACTAGAACATGCAAATGACCGATGACTCAAGTGTTTCGCTCTACTCACTAATGTTGGATATTTTCTCTCTAATCTTACTTACTTGTCACTTTACCATAGGCTTGAGAGAGATCTAGATCTCCACTAAGATGCGCTAGCTCAACAAATCATGAGGTCTTAATGGCTTGTAATGATGGATGCATGGTCATGGTGAAAAGTGTTTACAAAGAAGGAAATTATGCAAAACTAAACATTTTGAATTGACTCCCGATTAAATGATTACTTGGGTTCCAAAAGAGTCTAACCAAACAATCATCTTCCAACCACCAAGAAATTTGCCTAAGATCCTTATTGCTTCCGGTTGCAACTCTTTTATTCATCATCATTTTTTTAATTGCTTTTCTTTCTTTTGTATTTCCTTTTTTTCTTCTTTTTTTTTCAAAATAAATAAATGTATAATTCATTTATTCATTTATTTATTCTTTCTTTTCAAGCTTTTTGCTTGATTGGATCAATTAGACAATTTCAACCCAGGAAGATGAATGGTTAGAAACTAAGAACCTAAAGTCCAACATTTAATTAAAAGTCATGGTGCAAAATGTCTAGAATAGCAAAAATTAAAGCTCAAAGGGGGTGACTATGGGTAGCAAAAGAAGTGGTTTGTGTATGTGATATAGGTGAGTGAAATAAATGCCTCAATCATTTTTATTTAATTAACGCATGTCAAGCTTCAACAAGATTTCATTCAAGTTCTAGAAAGTGAAAAAGTAAGCAGACAACACACAAGTATATGCAAGAAAAAAAAACAGTTGTGTTTTGCTCAAAATCTTCCAACAAGGCTAGGTTACTCTCACATCGATCAATGCATGCCTAATTAATTAGATGAGAGAAATGCTTCACCAAGCTCCTCCAACCCTTGCTTAGCCATGGATGATGATGGAGGTTGCTGGAATTTGGTCTGAATGTGTGTGGAGAGTGGAGAAGATGAAGAGAATGTGGTAAGTGTGGCTGGAAAATCGTGTGAGAAACTTGAGAGCATGAGAGCTTGTGTGAATGAATGTGTGTAAATTCGTGGGTTACTCTCCAAATTAGGTTAAGGGCCTCTAAAACATCAGAATATTCCCTCTAATCCGACCTAGTATGCTCCCCTTGTGGTAAAACACTGAGAAAGTGGGCCCACAATCCGTTTCAGCTCTTAAAATCGCGAGAAAATCGTGCAGAACTGGTGTACCCGCTGGCAGCGGGTGGATTACTTAAAACACGCGTTTTTCCTCTGAAACTGAAGTCCACGCGCTGGTAGCTTGCAAGGCTACCCGCTGGCAGCGGGTGGAACAGTAGAACAGGCCCAAAAATGCTTCTAAGCTTCAAATCTTGTACCGGCTTCGCTTTCCAGCTTCTTTCTCGACCTCTAGCACTTGAATCCTTGCTATTCCTCAATCTAGTTGACCTACAAATCAACCAAAACAATTGTGAGGCACTCAAGTTAATAAAACTAGAGAATTATCACAAGTTATTCAATAAAAACATGGAATTAGCAAGATTGTGATTTAAGTCCTTAAGTGCCCTTGAATAACATTAAATCATGCATAATGACTCTTTAAACTCAACAAAAGCTTGTCAAATGCCAAAAGATACAAGGGTAAATATTGGTATTATCAACTCCCCCACACTTAGACCTTTGCACTCCTGAGCAAAGCAATCAGTCAAAAATGCAGTCAAGGGGTATGTAGGAAGCAACAAAATAACCAACCAAATCAAGATGCAAAACAACTAAGCAAGAAACCATTTTCTTGGTTCATGAAACAAAAGCAAAACAACTACGCATAGCAATCAACTAGATCATGCAAATGACCGATGACTCAAGTGTTTCGCTCTACTCACTAATGTTGGATATTTTCTCTCTAATCTTACTTACTTGTCACTTTACCATAGGCTTGAGAGAGATCTAGATCTCCACTAAGATGCGCTAGCTCAACAAATCATGAGGTCTTAATGGCTTGTAATGATGGATGCATGGTCATGGTGAAAAGTGTTTACAAAGAAGGAAATTATGCAAAACTAAACATTTTGAATTGACTCCCAATTAAATGATTACTTGGGTTCCAAAAGAGTCTAACCAAGCAATCATCTTCCAACCACCAAGAAATTTGCCAAAGATCCTTATTGCTTCCGGTTGCAACTTTTTTATTCATCATCATTTTTTTATTGCTTTTCTTTCTTTTGTATTTCCTTTTTTTCTTCTTCTTTTTTTTCTAAATAAATAAATGTATAATTCATTTATTCATTTATTTATTCTTTCTTTTCAAGCTTTTTGCTTGATTGGATCAATTAGACAATTTCAACCCAGGAAGATGAATGGTTAGAAACTAAGAACCTAAAGTCAAACATTTAATTAAAAGTCATGGTGCAAAATGTCTAGAATAGCAAAAATTAAAGCTCGAAGGGGGTGACTATGGGTAGCAAAAGAAGTGGTTTGTGTATGTGATATAGGTGAGTGAAATAAATGCCTCAATCATTTTTATTTAACTCACGCATGTCAAGCTTCAACAAGATTTCATTCAAGTTCTAGAAAGTGAAAAAGTAAGCAGACAACACACAAGTATATGCAAGAAAAAAAACAGTTGTGTTTTGCTCAAAATCTTCCAACAAGGCTAGGTTACTCTCACATCGATCAATGCAGGCCTAATTAATTAGATGAGAGAAATGCTTCACCAAGCTCCTCGAACCCTTGCTTAGCCATGGATGATGATGGAGGTTGCTGGAATTTGGTCTCAATGTGTGTGGAGAGTGGAGAAGATGAAGAGAATGTGGTAAGTGTGGCTGGAAAATCGTGTGAGAAACTTGAGAGCATGAGAGCTTGTGTTAATAAATGTGTGTAAATTCGTGGGTTACTCTCCAAATTAGGTTCAGGGCCTCGAAAACATCAGAATATTCCCTCTAATCCGACCTAGTATGCTCCCCTTGTGGTAAAACACTGAGAAAGTGGGCCCACAATCCGTTTCAGCTCTTAAAATCGCGAGAAAATCGTGCAGAACTGGTGTACCCGCTGGCAGCGGGTGGATTACTTAAAACACGCGTTTTTCCTCTGAAACTGAAGTCCACCCGCTGGCAGCTTGCAAGGCTACCCGCTGGCAGCGGGTGGAACAATAGAACAGGCCCAAAAATGCTTCTAAGCTTCAAATCTTGTACCGGCTTCGCTTTCCAGCTTCTTTCTCGACCTCTAGCACTTGAATCCTTGCTATTCCTCAAGCTAGTTGACCTACAAATCAACCAAAACAATTGTGAGGCACTCAAGTTAATAAAACTAGAGAATTATCACAAGTTATTCAATAAAAACATGGAATTAGCAAGATTGTGATTTAAGTCCTTAAGTGCCCTTGAATAACATTAAATCATGCATAATGACTCTTTAAACTCAATAAAAGCTTGTCAAATGCCAAAAGATACAAGGGTAAATATTGGTATTATCACTCCTACATCTTCCACCAATCGAATCAAAGGTTGGTAACCCCAATTTCATTCGAAACCCTCAATTTCTCCATTTTAGGGATTTTTTCTATCCACCTTTGATTGGGTTGTTTCGAGGGTAGATTGAGACATAGGAAGTGTTCTTGAACATTTAATTGGGGTAAGGATCGAGGATATACCCTCGGGTTTAGCCGAATTCGAATCTGAAAGGGTTTGGGGTTGAAAATTCTAAATAGTCCCAATTTGGGGATTCGTTGATAAATTTGGAATCGAGCTTGGATTTGAGTAGTTCAGATTGGATTTATGTTGTTGGAATGTAGGTGAACAAAACCCCTAAGGTGCGGAGTTGAAGCCGGGGCCGAAACGGGCCCAAACCAGCCCACAACACAGTAAACGAATTGTTGTGCTGCGAACTAGCCCTGCAGCACCCAAACCGCCGCTGTAGTGCCGGCTCTCGGGTATACAAGAGCTGCTGGGCAGCAGCTTGGCGCCACAGCGCCCAAATGGGCGCTGATGCGCCCGTTTCTGCCCATCATGCCGAAAATTCGTTTTTAAGCCAATTCGGGGCGTCCAAACCTCCTATTTTCAATCCGAAACATCTTAGGACACCCCAACCATTTTTTAAGGATCAAAATCATTTCAATTGTCTTCTTGTCCCTCAAGAATAGAAACTTACGGAATATGCTACGCAAAACTTCACCGATTTCTAAATTCCCTATACACCGTCATTAGATAACCTTAAGTAGGATAGCTTAGAAGAACATTGAGGTTTAGTAACTCAAATCCAAGGCCCCAAAAGCAACTAAAGGAGAGCGATAGATGTACGAAACCAAGTGCGAGGCACTTGAGACTCTCATAGAAGAAAGGGAAGACGGATAAGACCAAGGACTCGTCCGGAGTGGGAGTTACTCCAGGAAAAATGCAAGGAAGTCGTCCAGGTTAGGGGTTTCCCATCCTTGCCCTACAGGGTTGATTGAGGATGTGGATATGTGGTTTGCCTACTTGCTTATTTGTAAGAATTATTTAGTGGTTAACATGCTATTGCTGGTCCTGAACTGTTATATATGAAAGTATTTCTATATGTGTGTTTGACTACAGGTAAAGAGGTACTGGAGGCTATCCATGTGATGACATGAGATACGCTGAACAATACAAGCAAGGGGGTAAGTTGTTGATTGAGTCCAAGGTTTGGTTTACCCTATTAATTAGAAACTCATTAAAGGAATCGTATAGAAGTTGTTAGTAAACGTCGACGTTTTATGGTAATTGAACTTAGGGAAGACCTTAGAGCTTGGTTATGATCTAAACCAAGGGTTCGGGAACAATATGAGGATAAATACGATCTCTTAATTGATTAATGAGTCGTAGGGATGTTCACACTACCTTGGTAAAGTCAGTTTAGTATAGTAATGGGTAGATAGAGTCAGGATTCCAACTGAAAGCTTGGGAAGAGAAACAAGTTAATGATTAAAGCATTTGCCCATTGAGGCCATTGCCCTAGCCTGGCACTATGGTCAGTAAAAGACTAAAAGATTTGTCCGTTGAGGCCATTGTCATAGCCTGGCACTAGAGTCAGTAAAAGACTAAAAGATTTGCCCGTTGAGGCCATTGACCTAGCCTGGTACTAGGGTCAGTAAAAGACTAAAATATTTGCCCGTTGAGGCCATTGCCCTAGCCTGGCACTAGGGTCAGTTAAAGGTTTAAAAGAAATTGCTCGTTGAGGCCATTTCCCTAGCTTGGTACTAGGGTCAGTTGAGTGATTTACAGTTTCAGATGTTATGTTAAATATGATTGTTTGCTTATGAGAAGTATGATAGAGGAGCATGATCCGTAGGTTTATCTTTGATTTGATGTTATATTAATATTGCCTTATCGTAATATAACATGTGATAAATTGGACTTTCATGCGCATGTGATTGTGGGTGTTTCCCTTTCCCCAGCTGTAGAGGTATCTGCCGCTACACCGAGGATGGGAAGCTTGTCACTGAGTCCGTTTGACTCACTCCCTCAGCTACAATGTTTCAGATATAGGGATTGGGCAGGCATCGACATCCGGACAGTGATACGAACATCAGACCATCCTTACGCTCTTGTTCGCGTGGGTGGACTCATTTTGGTTATTTTGCTTTCTTTTGTTGTACATATTTTAAAGTTGTAAATGTTGTAAATATTTACAGCTTTTGACGTACGTTCACTATAGACTTGTCGGCTTCACATGTATTTAAAGATAGGGTCCAGTTTGGGGATAAACTAGGATGTATGTATGAGTATATGAACTTCTGCATGTCAATACGATAGATCGTGCGAATTGAGTCGTACGGCCAATATGATATGGACATATATATTATGTGTGCTTGCTGCATGTGAATAGGATAGATCGTACGTATTGAGACGTATGGTCAATATGATAATAATATTTATCTTATGAGTGTTGATATATATATCTACACACTGGACTGAGCTGAAGCGGTATTGAGCGAACCGCGGATTGCAGCTTAATTAGGCCACCGTTGAGGTGTGGCCACTAGTATGATATATATATATATTGATTGTATAGCAGGGTAGTTATAGTCACGTTTACAGGATAAGGCTTACGGGTTTAGAGGTAAAAATCTATTCCCGTGCCGGTCACGTACTCCCGGTTTGGGGTCGTAACAATGAGTATGTATGAATATATAGCTATGGGAAGGAAATGGTTATTATTGGTGGAAGAATTTGAGAAGTGCATGAATTTTTTGCAATTTTAGGTATGTTCAAATTTGGAAGGATGATCATATACAAGTGATGACAATATATAAAGGTGCGAGGAGAAAAGGGTAGAAAAATGGTTGAAGAGACAAAATGGACTAATGATATAAAAGGAAGATACAGTGAGAACTTTAGCTAGGTTATATCATAGATGGAAGAAATTTGTTTGATAATTATCGTAGTTGATATTATTTAAGAGATTTAGTAGAAATTCGGGGATCGAATTTCATAAGGGGGAGAGATTGTAATATCCCTAAATTTTAAAATATATATATATATATATATATATGTATATCAATAGTAAAACAATTTTTTTTACCAATATTAGGATTTTATTAATTTTTGTGATGGGAATTTTTTGAAATTAAAATGGATATGAAAAGTAAGTGGAAAAATAAAAATTGACTTAAATAATAACTATACAAATTATTTTGAACTCATAGTAAAAATTTGAGAGTTTTACAAAATGAAATTTTTATTTGATAGAAATTTTTGTCTGGTAAAAACACGATATCAGATATTTTTAATGGGTTTATGATTACCCAAAAAATTTTGAGACTTTACTATTTTATTTATAAATTCATTTGGATCAAAGTCATCCAACAAAATTTATTTCTTTTACAAGACCCAAAATTACCATTTTTCCTTAAAATAATTTAAATGACCAAATTGTCCGTTAAATATCTCACCCATTCCCCACGTTTCTGAACCTTCCAGACCCTTTTCATCTTCCTCTTTCATCTCTTTCTTTCTCTCCAACACTTCTTAGCTTCTCTCCTTCCGAAAAGCTTCATTCTCCATGGTTTTAGTGGTTGTCCTCTCTTCCACCGACGAACCACCACAGCTTTCTTTTCGATGAGCCACCATGACCACATCCATTCTCTCTTGTGCGCAGCAGCATCATTTAGTTGCAGCAAGAGGGAGAAACGCCATTATTGTTGGTTTTGAGTTAGTAGAAAGATGATTCTTGTTGGGAATTTCCTGCTTGCTTAGGTGAGCTTTCTTTTCTTTTCTTTCTAAGCTTGTTAATGGCACTTGTTTGGATAAATAGTAGCTTCATTGCTTGCTGAAATTTGTCAAGGGAAGAGAGAGAGAGAGAGAGGGAGAGAAAGAAGGAGAGGAGAAAAAAAAAACAAAACCAATTTTTTTTAAGCATTTTCATGAAGTTCGTAACTAATTTAAAATATTTAGCATTTTTGAGATGTTGATGTAATTACTGAGCTTCTGATACGTTTTTAGATATATTAGAAATTACATGACGAGTGAATATGGGAGCAAACAATTGAAAAACCATGATTTAGAGAAAAAGCACTGAACTGAGTTCTTTTTTAAAAACTATGTGTAACTAATATAAAATTCTCAAAAATTGGGCTTTTACTTTAGTTAGAGTCTCAATAATCTGCAGGTATATTTTTCGGTGGAAATTGTGGAGGGTTGAAGGTCATTTTTAAAAACTTTTAAAGGTTAAAGACTAAAATGAAAAAAAGCAAATTTTAACTTAGGATTTATTTTAGAAAAGTTCAAAATTCTGGGGTTTTCATAATTAATGGGTGTCTTAGTTTAGTTGGGAATATGTTGGTTTTACTTGAAATGAGAATAGTGAAAATTTTTGGGACAGCATAACTTATTGAGAGTTAATTTTGGATATGTGAAATTAGTCGTTGAAAGTGATATTGTTTATACTAATAGTACCTATTGGAATGATCTCGTATGTGAACTATAGATGAGGTGGTGGATCTTCTGCATTAGCTTGATGTCACGGTGAGTGGATGGTGCCTACTATATCTCTTTTTTATGTACCTTGGTTTTTTTTCATCATTTTAGCCTATTAGTCTAGTATGGGGAACAGACCAAATTTATATAACCCTTCCCTTCTTTCTTTGATCATTAAATGACAAACTTAGTATTTCTAATTAGTATTTTGATTATCATTATCTGCACTCCTTGTGAAAGTCTTTTTTTAAGGAAATGACATCATTAGTACTTAATCATAATCTAAGTATTTGTAAAATAATCATACGAAAAGGTTTTTCCTTGAGATCTGGTGATGAAATTATATTAGCTAATTTTTCCACCTTGATTTGAAATAAAATAGTCGATGTAAGATTTCTTTGAAAATTTGATTGGTTGGAAATAAGTGTTATGTATTGGAAGTACGATTGATTATATGGAAGTGCATTATATGCACAATGTTTTAGTTAGTTATTTGTGATCACGGAGTATTTTCGACTCTCTGGTTTTGAAAGTGAGAAGTATTTCAGAAAATTTATGTTTTTACTTATTAAAATTATTTTTCTTGGGAAGCCATCTGATATGGAACCCTACAGCTAATGCAATATCGTTAGCCCTTGGTGCACCTTGGAACCCCAGCTAGCAGGGGTGTTGCTAGCCCCGTGTATCGGCCAACACACGTGCATTGGATATATCTGATATATTGAGCTTAATACTCATCTGATTATTTAAAGCCATAGGCTTTTCTGTTTTCATGAGCCTTGTTGCTCATGTCTGTTCTGATTGGTTCTGTGGATCTGGTTTCCCTATTTGATTTTGACATGACTCTGATAAGATTTTGAAAAGCACACTGATTTGAAAATCATACTGCTTTTAGGTTTAAAAGTTTATATGTTATTATTATTATTCATAATATTTCTGTTGGAAAATACAAGCGTGAAATGGTTTGCGAAGAACTCGTGCCTGCAGGTTTGTTCCCTTCCTATTATGGTAGGTGTTATCTACTCACTGAGTTGCAAAACTCACCCCTCATTCAATTTTTCTTTCAGATTGAAGTGTAGCATCTCATTCATTCATCTCCGTATAGTTCGAGAGAATCTTGATTGGTGAGCCTACTCTTGTTCGTAGGCTGTAACTTATTTTGATTTATTTCCCACCTGTATGTTTGTTTCTAGATAGCTCCTATGATCACAGGCAGGGTTCGTAATATTCTTTTGGGTTTATTTCGGATGACTATGTAAGGTCTGTATATTAATTAGTCTTGATTGGTTGAGAGCGGAGCTCTCAAATAGAAGTTTTAGATATGTTAAGGATTAGCATAAATTGGAAATGTTCAATTTTATGGGAGACCTTGTCGGGTTTTCAAGAAAATCCTCTTACATATTTATGTACTTAAATGATAATATTAGAAGTTAATTATATGCTTTTAGATCTTTGTGCTTTGGCTTACCGAACAATAGGTCTTTCTCTGAGTCTGGCGCGAGTCATTCCCCTTTAATTTTCGGGGGGTGTGACAGCACGTCTTGGCGCAACTGCGCCGGAACTGGTGCAATTGCACGAAGGCACTGCCCAGGGACTCCCGGGGCCCCAAAATGTACTTTCAAGCCCCCGAATCATTCCTAAATGATCCCTAATATCTCCCTAAAGATTAATAAGCTTTAAAATTGAATTAAAAGCCTTAGAAAATAGATTTCTTAGAACCCAAGTCAGAACACAAGTTGAACCAAAATTCTTAGACCTTCCTAAAGTTAGGATTCCTTCCAACCAAGCTAGATAAGCTTCCTTAGATGTGAATACAAGTTAGATAGAGGTCTAATACTCAAATCCAAGTATGTGAAACATTCGAGTAGAGTGTTATATGCGAGAAAGTCAAGTGTCCGAGGAAGGATACACATAAGTCGGGATAGAGAAGTCCAATAAGACCAAGAGCTTGACTCTGTGACAACCATGGACTACATGTGAGAGTAATCGAGAGATAAATAAGAAGTTAAGCTAAGTAATAACCTTAACGAAGTAAATGTTGTTCTTATAGGAACAACGGCATGCAATAGAGTGCAACAGGAACTCCGAGGAGACTAAAGTTACAAGAGATCATTGCATGGAAGGTTGGCCAAGGTTAGGGCTCTACCATCTCTGCTCCAAGGGTTGTATGTTTATGTGGATTACATGAGTATGTATATTCTCTGCTTGTCTGGTATGTGTTAGCTAGAGGTATAGAATGCTAAAAGAATAAAAGAACTAGAAAATAGGTTGTGGAAAGTAGGTTGGATAGGAAGACATAAGAGTAGAGTGTAATTGGTTGCTATGATTGGTGTCTTACAAATCCAACTCATACACTCGGAGGCATGATGAGTATTTTATTAAATCTTTTCCACGACGGTGGCAAGAGTCCTTGTACAGAAGGACTAAGCTTTTATTTTGGAAAACGCGTCATGACGGTGACTTAAATTATAATCATGCAAAGGGTGTTTTTGATGGGTTTCAGATTGGATTATGCTAGCGATGTGATACATCGACTAGAACAACGTCAGATGGCACTTGAGACCTCAGTTTTATAATCACCATGACGATGGTCATTGCCCTATCCTGGCAATAGGGTCAGAAAGGATTTTTATTGCTATGACCACAGCTTGAGGTTCAGAGAGTGCATCTGGACAGGTATATGAGTTATATCCGGTTGAGGATACTCATCCATATTAACAAGGAGATGAATTGTTGATCCTTCGGGAAAGATACAAAGAACCCTATTAATATGTGAGACTAAGATAAGGAGACATGAGAAGAACCTACGGGTGAACTGTGAGCCTGATCTTGTAGAAGAGAAATTACCCTGTTGAGTTGGTCTAGGGTGCGACTAAAGAAATTGATCACCCTGTTCAGTTGGTCCAGGTTGTGTCAGTGGCCATGCTTCGAGACGTCGTGTCGTGCCCGCCATTGTGGCATGGTTGGGTAACGGACGACTTGGCTCAAGCTATGATAATACCATGGTTAGTGCCCCACAGCGAGGGGTCAGGACGTGCCCCTTGGTGGCTATGGGTCTGTTGTTCGATAGATAGAAGTTGTTTGTGTTTGATTAATATAATTGTCACGGGGTGACCAGTACCCAAGTGAATGGGTTAATTATGTTTTGCCACCTGATGGCCAGCAACCCCAGTGCACGGGTTCGAAGTAGAAAAGCCACGTAGTGGCTAGTAGACACCCCAGTGTGGGGGAAATAAAGTAGATGTTAGTATCTGTGTGTATGTGCAAATTGTCTGTGTTTGCATATAATTGTTGATTGTGCAGCGTAGTGGTAACGTATAGGATTACGTCACCACAATGTCTTGTTTGATTGAAACTTGCTGAACGTGAGAAGACCGGTAAGTAAAAGCCGGCACTATATGTTACATGTTTACTTGTTGATTGATGACGTGGAATAAACTGCTGCATGCTTATATCTGTTAAATGCATGTGAGTGGTTGGGTTAAAATATCTGTTGTTGTATGATCACCAAGAATGTATGCTAATTAACATTAACCAGTTGTTTTTGCATGTGGTTGTGTATGACTCCCATTCCCAGCGCTATGGTACCCGCCCTGCGACGGGCATGGAAGAGTCCTCACTGAGTCGCGTGGTTAAGACTCACACCTCATTTTTACTACACAAAGACAGGTTAAGTATAGGTGGAAGAAGTCTCGAATGGACGACGTGGACTTTAATCCCTTCCGAAGGGTACACAGGCACCTAGGTGCATCACCAAATGACAAGTCCCAAAAGGTTAAGACCCCTTGCGGTCCTTAAATACAAATCACAATTTTCTGAACCAAAAACGATAGTTACAGTGGCGCCAACTGCGGTCTTCCTCAGACCACAATGCCTTGCGCACTCTGCCACTAAACGACAGTTCTTTTTCGGGGAGTAGGAGTATATACCTAACACTCAGAAACCCACATTTCATATCTTGTTTTCAGGATATAGTACAGGATACACTACAGCATGACCGACTGAAACGCCCCCACAACCACGACCGACGCAAGCGATCTAAGGCGCAGCACAAGGAACAAGCAGGCAATAACCAAAGCTGTCACGACCGAAGCAGGCGGTTCAAACGGGACTCAGCCTCAAAACACATCAATGACGCAGGTAGCTGTTGCGGAAACCGTGGTCCAGAACCCGGCACCCGGAGACAAAACTTGCCCTCAACACCCTTATGGCATGCCGCATGTTCCTTGCCCCACAATTGGCAATCAAGAAACGGTGGAGCCAACAAGGAACCCGCGAAACGTAGAGCTCGCCCGCCTCGAGGGAGAAATAGCAGCCCTATGCCAACAGCAATGGGAGGAGAACATGAACCTCGCCCAAGCAAACGCAGGCGCCAACTACCACTAGTGCCACATGGCGCGACGGCAAGGACCTCCAGCGACCCTACCAACCTGCCCGCAATACAGTTCGGGACCTTACCAATGGAATTCGCGTGACTGTCGCTAACAGCACCAGCGCCCCCATTGGTGATCCTGCCTGGACCAGCAATGTTCGCCGGACAAGCAGCGCGACCCGCTAAGAGCTATCCGCGACCGCCAGTCTCCAAACTACCCTCCGGGATCCTACGTCCACATGCCATGGGCAGGAGCCTACAACCCGTACGCCACTTGCGGTGCAAATGCTTACCAATGGCCCAGTTTCGACTTCTAGGGAAAGGGGAGACATCCTTTTACCCAACAAATCATGAATGAGCACGTACCCATGGGCTTCAAGATGCCCTTCCACATAGAACCTTACGGTGGAGAAATTGATCCACGGGATCACCTGAACACCTTCAACTCGACTACGTCGATATTAAGTATGACAGACGTCCAACAATGTCGAGTCTTCTCATCGACCCTGAAAGAGGCCGCCCTATGGTGGTTTTCGCTGCTACCCACCAATTCGATCGACAACTTCGAACAGTTGGCGCAAAACTTCCTTACGCAGTTCGACAGTAGCCAGGAATACCAAAAGGACGAGGACTCCTTCATTGGTTTCCACCAGGAGGAAGGAGAAACCCTGCAAGCCTTTCTGGCTCGTTTCATCAAACTCTCACTTCAAGTCCGAGGCCTCCAGGACGTCGTCGCCATCTTTGTCATAAAACAAGGTCTTTGATGTTCGCAGTTCTACGGGAAACTCAACAGATGCCCCGTCTCCACCTTACAGGAGCTGATGGACCACGCAGAATGGTTCATCTAAGAGGAAAACACGCAAATCGCCAAAGACAAGATGATGAAATTCCTGATAAGTAAGTCCGACATGGAACGAGCAGAAAAGAAGGAAAAACGGCAATAGAAAGCCAAACTCTCAAGGAGAAGAACAACAGAAAGCGGTCGCCCCCTTGACCACGAATGCCTCCTAGAGGGTGCTTCACGAGCTACACTCCCCTCAACAAATCCCACGTTGGGGTACTGGAAGAGATTTATCACTCGGGCATGCTCAGCTTCCCCCCTCAGGTCAAGAGGCGAAAGCCGAGAAAACCAGTAGACAAATCCAAATATTGCCAGTACCACAAGGACTACGGGCACAAAACTAACGACTGCATCCACCTAAAGGATCAGATCAAAGAACTAATCCGCAAGGGACTGCTTGCCAGATACATCAAGGAGGAGAGCAGAGCTAACGCAGAGCATCCACGAGAGGCCAACGATTAGACGCCTACTCGTGGGGTCATCAATGTCATTGCAGGCTGTCTGCAGAGAGGAACTTCCTCGTTGCCACAAAACAAGAAAAGGGTGGAACACTCCATACTCGCCCTCGACTACGCCCCAAAGCACAAGAAAATGAGCTAGCCCAAAGGAGATCCCATGACATTTGATCTCACCAACCTAGAGAGACCACTCCATGACGACCCCATGGTGGTAACGACCATAATCGCCAACTACGAAGTCAAGACAGTCTTGATCGACCAAGGGTCCTCGGCAGACGTCCTCTATGTAAACTCGGGTTGAACGAGGCCAGCATAAGGCCATTCCCCGACACACTCAAAGGGTTCTCAGGAGCCCAGGTTTCAACAGAAGGAATCATCACCGCCCGAACAACTATGGGCACCCTACCAAAGGTCGCGAGCCTCGATGTAGACTTCATCATTATCTCAGCACCATCAGCATACAATGCAATCTTAGGGTGACTGACCCTAAACAAACTCACGGCTGTAGTGTCGACCACACAGCTCCCAATGAAGTTCCCAACACCCCACGGAGTTGGAGAAGTCATGGGGACCAAAAACTGGCGCGAGCATGTTACGTAGCTAGCCTAACCAAGACCGTCAAGGTCGCCCGCATTGGTCCCCGCAAAATATGCGAGGAAACCCCCGAGGGTAAAGAGTCAGGAGGGAAGAAGATGGAGTCCGCCCGCCCGGACCAAACCTCTGCCTAGACTCCGAACAGACATTCCGCTCTCATACCACCTTTAGGTCAAGTCACGTATGTCTCTTTATTTCAAATTTAGGATTCATTTCAGCTTGACTAACGCTCGCTTGACCTAGGCAATTCGAATATAATCATCTTGTTTACTTTCAACCTGACTAAGGTTAGCGCGACTGAGGCTGCACGAATGTAACTATTTTGTCTATTATTATTGAAGTATTCCCTTTCGACAAGAGACATGACTTCAGATCTGCAAAGTACTCGCACAAGTCCTGCCAAACGATAACGGGCCGACCGCCCAAAGAAAAGCTGAGCGCCTCCATGGCCTAGCTAATATTCCCCAAGCAGCGCAGTAAAAACCCCTTGGGCGCGAAAACACAAAATGAATGTTCGACTAAACCATGACAGCAAACCGCAAACAAACCGTCTTGATCACACGGTACTCATGCAACAAGTCTTTTTACCCTGACGTAAAGAGACAACAATGAAAAGAGAAACTGTACTCACACACAACTTTTTGCCTAGAAGTAAAAAGAGAGGCAGCAAAAACTCTTTAAATTCTCATTAAATGCCGAAAAATGAGAGGGCCTCCGCCCATTACAAAGCGTAAACACCCTAAAAATATATAAAACTATTTTTGGGCATCCCCAAAATCTACAATGACCTTGGCCCTCGTAGGCTCAACGTCACCAACTACCTCTGGCGGCTTCTGCTGGTTCGCCTCAGCCAGTTGCTGAGAAATAGCTCCAATCCTAGAAGCATGCCTGCCAATATGAGACAGCACCGGGTGGTCCGTTGGCCGATCAGCCAACTGACAAAGATAGGCAAGGTTCAAAGGTGGATCCGCTTCCATCCGACCGCGAAGCTCACCATCAAAAAGCTCCAAAGAAAGATGCAGAGAAGCCAGCCATTCTGCTAAAAACCTCTCCCCATGTAGACGCTCAAGTTGCTCGACTGCCAGAAGCATGCCATACATCCTCTGAGCCAACAACTCTCCTTGGAGATCAGCGGCGTCACCGACTCCCTCCTCAGCCGCCAACCAACCAGAAAGATTCTTAGAAGCACGAGCCTCCGCACTCCGCAAGGCTTCACGGAATGAATGCAGCTCCTGCCGGCGCCTCTTGGCATCCTCCCGGCGAATGACCAGCTCCTTGCGAGTCTTCTCCAACTCCGAGCGAAGAAGCACGGCCTCAGAAGGATGCCCAACCTCAGCCCTAAGACGGGTCACCTCCTGAGTCAAGGACTTAAGCTCACGTCCCTGGCCCTCACATTTTAACTACTTCGCGGACAGCTGCTCGCGCGCGTCCGTTACCCTCTTCATATAGACCTCTAGAGCTTGGCTCCTGGCGGTTGCAATCAGAAGCCCGATCCCTGTCAGCACGGGCTTCCTCCTACAAGAAAACAAAAAGTCAAGACACAGAGGAGAACCTAAAATCACATAAAGCATCGGGGTCGAGGAAGCTTACCACATATTTCTCCCACACAAGGCCAGCATGGTGGAAGCCAACTAACGCCTTAGCAACCCTGCCGAAGCCTCGAACAGCCAGAATCATGGGGGAAGTGTCCAGCATCCTAGCATCCCTCTCCCCCATCTCCATAGGAAAGTTCCTACCCAGGGCCACCAGTTCGAACGCGAGTCCTCCCTCTGGTAGGCCGACGGGTTCAGAAGGGTCGGCGCTCGACCTCGAGACAACATCCTTTGTGGCAGTCGCTTGACTCACGACTACATTCCCTCTATCTGAGAGGGCTCCGGCATCCACAGCCACATCACCAGGCTCCGCAACTCTGGCTGAAATCTCAACCACGGGCTCGCCCGCCGGAACCCGAGTCAAGGAAGAATCTCCAACAAGCTCCTCAAATGCCACCCTGGCCCTCTTAGCAGCAAGCAGATCGACCCCATCAATGGGGCTCAGGACAGGAGGACGAGTTGATAGGATCACCCTCATGGGTGATTGACGAACAGGAGCGGAAGTGGGAATAGAGGCAGGAACAGAGGTTGGAACAACGACTTCCACCGGAGCCTCCAACTGCAAATCCCCTTGGTCAGAACTCCGCTGAATTGCCTGCGAGGACAACCGTGACTACACACCGAAAGGCCGTTTCTTAAACCCTCCTTCTCTGCCCTTGGGCACCTCCACTGTAGAGGCTCCTTTCTTTTCCCCCTCCCAGGGTCCACTCACGCCACCTCTTCCATCCTTCTTCCTTTTCTCTCTTTGAATATCTTCCTACCGGCGGTCTTTATCGAAAGACGGTGGTACGGGAAGCCGCCCTTCCCTCTCACCTCCAGCAGTGACATCCACCACTGCCTCGGGAGAAAGACTCTGCTGACCAAATTTCTTCCCCATGCTCCGACCAACGTCACGAGTACGGCTAAGAAGACGAGGAGGAGGAGAAGAAGAAGAAGGGAGATCCTTCAAGTCAGTAAAGTCAAAGGGGTAAAAGCTATCGTCATCACCAGCCATGGAGAAAATGTGAGAATCCCGACCAAAGGCAGAAGACAAAAAAGAAACAAAGGGGTGAGATATAGGGCAAACAAAGCAAGAAGGTAGAAAGGCGGAGAAAAGTGAGGATGCAAAATCACAAACTTTCAAACACTGGATACTTATAGGATACCCAGAGGCGCGACGATTCAAAAGTCTTAGCCCCATCGTTTCCCACAACGGATAAAAATAATTATCCTCTACAACCAACTTAAGCTGCAGTCGCCCACTTCGACCAAACACGTGGGGAAGAAGAACGGCTGAGATTCATAGCCAGGGCAATAAGAATACAAAGATTGAAAAACTCTCGAAAACCCAAAAGTCACCCGAAGACGCTAGGGAGTCTTAAATTCAAACATACATAAATTCAACAACACATACATATAGTTTACATATAGATCACACGCCTCAATGCGATCTATGCTATTCACATGCGGAAGTCATATTTCCATACAAACATATATTCAGCCACACATATATATAATTTACATATTGATCACACGTCTCAATGCGTGTGATCTATCCTAGTCACATGCGGAAGTCATATATATATGTATATGATATATACAATATCATAGCCTAACTCCCAAACACGAAGACCTATCCTTAACCTGTATGAAGCCGACAATACTAGAGTAGGACATATATATACAGCAATTGTATATGTACAAAAGATACACCCAAAAAGAATTCACATATATATATATACATCAAGACTTAATTACATAATCAAAATACGCTACCCACGCGGACTAAGCGTGCGGTCTTCAGAGTTGTCCGCCTCCTTGAGAAGAAGTGGATGCGTTCCCGACACCTGAACCACCTGTATCTGAAACATGTAAACAGCGGGGGTGAGTCGAACAGAATCAGTGAGGTGCTCCCCCATCCCTAGCGTAGCAGCGGGTACCACTACGCCTGGGGAAAGGGAGCAAATCACAACCAAAAGTGCATGAAACGGATTATATTGCGATTCTTTAAATGATCAGTTAGCCAATAAATCATATTCACAACGATAATCCAAATTCATGCTTCTAACATAATCAGTGCACCATACGTAAATCATCCACAATTAGATATCATATATTTCCATAAGTAACACATCAAACATATTCACATACCTATACTCGTAGGCATTCAATTTCTGTCTCCTGCTTTGTACTAAGAGAAGTACTGGCCCGAAGACAATCTCGTAATTGAACCTAGTTGATCACAATAGGAACTTCCTGGCTCCAAGTCACACTTAGAGAAATAGCCGGCGACTTATCTGACCTCAGTTTAAACAAAGGTAATGGCCACTATGTGGCATAGTTACTGACAACATAATCCCGTCTATCCGACCAGGATGACCGACTCGATCTACCCGGACTATCCTAAATAAGCATAACTAAACTGTTTAATCTTGAAGGACACTCTAAGAACAACTACTTGATTATTATACTTATTTCTTAGTTAGGCCTAGTTTCTCCCTTTTAGATTATGCAACACTCTCATTCACGCTTGACAACCTATGTTCAGTTTCCTCAACATACCATACGATCAAGGATTTTTTACAGTGATGATCAATGTAATTAGTTTCTAATGTTACTGAACCCTCATATATGAAATTCCGACTCAATCCTACCCACGGTAACATATAAGGCTCAGTGAACCACATTATCACATATACATTTGAGCCTAAACAGATAAGCACATATACAGTTCACATGTTCACTGCTGAATTAGTAACCATACACGCGTAACGCAATTTCATTCAGATAATTATATTTCATATAATAACTACATAAAATAGAGAAAACCACATATTCACGTAGCCATCCAACCCTGTGGGGTAGGGATGGGAGAGCCCCTCACCTCCTTGGCCCTCCTGATCAGTCCTCGGAGTACCTGAAGCTTCAATTACCCTGTGGTGCCCTATGCACATATATTCAAGCAATTAAGAATGTGTAACTAAGCAACTATCATGCATCTGTCATGCTAATGCTCATGTACCCTCTAGATATTTCCAAGAACTAGATATTTAGTTCGTTACGTCGTCTTATTTGCCCTTCTTGAAAGTCTATAATGTCTTTGTACTCGACTTTCACATACTTGAGCCATTTAGAACCTCTGAAAGGTTGGGTTAGAGATTCTAATTTAGCTAAACTCCACTTCATGTGTTCATAAGGACTTTTAACTAATAAAAGAATATCTTTACGGCTCAAAAGAGTCATTAGCTCATTCATTCAATAATTCCCCTTATTTGACGAGTAAAAGTTTAATCACTAACTCTTTAATTATATATAAAAAATATAATCGGGTATAAGTAGAGTCTTGGGAACCAATTTAGTTGCTCTTAGGTGTTCACCACGGGCTAGACCAAGGTGTTCAGCCCACAGCACAGCTTCTTGCTGTGCTGTGGCTTGGTAAAACTCCTCTTTTTCACCGAATTTGGTTCTGGTTGCTAAGGTAATTACTCAGGCTATATTCCCTTGTATTTTTCAAGCAATTATAATATCTCTACTACTCCAACCCAAGCCTATTCATGCATCAAACTAGCAAACTTCGAATGTTAGAGTAATTTCTAACCCAATTTCCATAATTTCCACAACCGGCCAAATTCTACGATTTGGCCTTGATTCTAAGCCTCCATATGCATTCAAAAACACCTACTAAGCTCGAATTTATCCCCGGAACGTCCCAAATGGAAGTAAATGAAGTTTTCTGAAAATGCCTAAAATTGGAGAAATTGGGGTTTTGAGAGATTGGGGCTATTTACCTTGCTCCAATCGGATGGAATGCTTGATGGGTGCCTTTGGAGTGTTCCGGCCACCACCTCCGGCGTCTGAGCAGTCTCTCTGGCATGATTCCGGCCAAATCCCTCCGTTCCCTTGCTTTTTCTTCCTCTCGAGTCCGCTCGCTATCCGCCTTTGTCTTCTATCTTTTTTTCTGTTTTGTTGTTAATGAGATAGGGAGGCACGGTTTTAGCCCCCCAAATAAAAAAAAATAAGCTGAAACATATTATTATTTTTTTTGTATTTAATCCCTTTTCTCCCACCTTTTTAAATCTCCTCTTTCACTTAGGTCCTCTAAAAAAAATTCTAATTTCCTATTTTTTTTCTCTTCTTCATCTTATTTCACCTTTAATTTAATTTATTTTTCTTTTTGTAAGAAAAATAAATTAAACAAAAATGATAATAATTAAAATAAATATCTCGGACATTACATTTTGTCATACTTTTTCTCTATCTTAATTGTTCTCTCTATCTCTTTCCTCACTTTTCACTATAGTACTTTCTTTTACTATACAGTAATTTACATCCCTTCCTTTACCAAACATATCCTTCATCTGTAGCATAAATGAAATATTTATTTTCCTCCACAGAAAAATATACACATAACTATACGCCTTATAAACATAGAGATATATCGTTGGATGTCAGCTGCTTATATTCTTTCGCAATTCATACATATGAATTTATTTTTTAAAATTTCAATGCTTATTGTTGAGGGATGATAAACATTAAAGAATTTAAGAAAAAAATAAAAAGACTTTGATGAAACCATATATTAAAATATTAATTAAACCATGCATCTCTCATATAAAAAATTTCAGCAAACTCTAATGCCATGATGTTTGGGTTTTTTTGGACTTAAAAATCAGAACACCCAACAATATGCAGATTTTTGTTTTCATTAAAAGATGTAAATAGGATAAAAATCAAAGTTTATAGGGAAACAAAGAGTGTATAGACGATTTGGTCCGTGAAAGATTCGGAAGTTGACTATTTAGTCTTTGAAAGATCATACCTATACAATTTGGTCCTTGAAAGATTGCACCGTTTAATAAATTGGTCCTTCCGTCATCTTCCATTAAATTCTCTTAATGGACTTGCTGACATGGCACGTTAATTGCACACGTGGGCCGTTAGTTGCTGAGTAGGACATGCTTACATTGCACAAACTAAATAATGCACAAAATAGTCCCTAAAAGATTTTAAATACTACACAAAATAGTCCCTAAAAGATTATAAATACTATACAAAATAGTCCCAAAAAGATTTGTACGATGTACAATTTAGTTCCTGAAGGTCTTACGTGTACAATATTTGAGTATACTACACAGAACATAGAACTCAAATGAAACGTATGAAGATATAAACATACATAAGCATAAAAAACTGTGAACATTGTATAATCTATAAGAATCATATGATAAAACTGTTATAGTTTTACAGTGCTTCAATTAAATTGTTATAGACTTCGATTGCAAGGTCATGAGTTTAAATACTAGTTCATGAGTTTAAATTTGTTTAGGAACTAAGCATTTATTGTTGTTAACTAGTTCATGAGTTTAAATACTATTTTTTTAAGAAACATAACTGAAGCTCCTAGAAGTTTGAATTTTTTTTTTAAAAAATTTTGATACAATACCCACTACCACATTTCACCTAAACCTTCACTCACTTATTCTAGAAGCAAAAAAGGCTAAGGTTGACTCAGTCCACACTAAACCTACACACACGACTGCAGATTAAACTCATTCACAATGTTGCTCAGCATGTTTTAAAGCACGTTCTAAGTAGTGTTAGTGGTTTCGTGTTTTACTGTTATATTTCTCTGTTTCAGTATCTTTTCTATTTGGCTTTTCCTAATTTTTATGCATCAATTAGGAATTGTTAGTTGGGTATATGCTTAGAAATACCCCAATACTTTATTTGTTTTACCATCTTGAATTAATGAATTATATTTCAGAATTACGCCAATAACAGAGTTCAGATTCTGCTTTGTTATTATTGTGTTCGATTTCTACTGTTCTATATTTTCCCCACTGCTACAGCTTAAGCTGTATCTAATTCTCAACTTTAATTTGTTTTATGCCTAGGACTTATAATGTAATTATCATGACTGTCAAAAGATGTGTACAATTTTGCTTCAATTAAACTATCACCTTTAATGGGTGAGCCGTGTGTGGAAGGTAGATGTCACGACCCTAAATCAGGAGTACGTGACCGGCACGGGCATAGATTTTTACCTCTAAACCCGCAAGCCATACCCTGTAAACATAACTATAACTACCCTGCTATACAATCAATATATACAACATAATAGTGGTCATACCTCACTGATGGCCTAATTAACCTGCAATCCGCGGTTCCCTCAATACCGCTTCAGCCCAGTATATAGATATATCTCAACACACATAGTATATATATGTATCATATTGATCGCACGTCTCAATACGTATGATATATCCTATTCACATGCAGCAATCACACGTAATATACATATATCCATATCATATTGATTGTACGTCTCAATACGTACGATCTATCCTATTCACATGCAGCAATTTATATACTCATACATAAATCCTAACTTTCCCTAAAACCGAAACCTATGTTTAAGTACATGTGAAGCCGACTATTCTAGAGTAGGTACATATCAAAAGCTGTAAATATATATACACAACTCTTACAACTTATAATATGTACAATTAAAAGAGTCAAAATAACAAAAAGTCTCCACCCACGCGAACTAGTGCGTAAAGGATGGTCTGATGTCCGTATCACTGTCCGAACGTCGATGCCTGCTGAAGGCTCGGGAAGAGAAATAAGTCAGAAAATATTACCCGTTGAGGCCATTGCCCTAGCCTAGCACTAGGGTCAGTTAAAGAGTAAAGCATTTTCCCGTTGAGGCCATTGCCCTAGCCTGGTACTAGGGTCAGTAAAAGACTAAAAGATTTTCTCGTTGAGGCCATTGCCCTAGCCTGGCACTAGGGTCAGTTAAAGATTAAGAGAAATTGTCTGTTGAGGCCATTGCCCTAGCCTGGCACTAGGGTCAGTTGATTGATTTACAGTTTTGATATGATATGTTAATTATGATTGTTTGATTATGAGAAACATGATAGAAAAGCATGATCCGTAGGTTTATCTTTGATTTTTAATGTTATATTAATATTGCCTGATCGTAATGTAACATTTGATAAACTGGACTTTCATGCGCATGTGATTGTGGGTGTTTCCCCTTCCTCAGCTGTAGTGGTACCCGCCACTACGCCGAGGATGTGAAGCTTCTCACTGAGTCTGTTTGACTCACTCCCTCTGCTTCAATGTTTCAGATACAGGGATCGGGCAGGCATCAACGTCCGGGCAGTGATACGGACATTAAACCATCCTTACGCGCTTGTTCGCGTGGGTGGACACCTTTTGGTTATTTTGATTTCACTTGTTGTATATATTTTAAAGTTGTAAGAGTTGTATACATACTTTTATAGCTTTTGATATGTACTTGCTCTAGAATTGTCGGCTTCACATGTACTTAAAGACAGGGTCCAGTTTGGGGAATACTAGGATATATGTTTGAGTATATAAACTTTTGCATGTGAATAGGATAGATCGTACGCATTGAGGCGTACGGTCAATATGATATGGATATATATTATGTGTGATTGCTGCATGTGAATAGGATAGATCGTACGTATTGAGACGTATGGTCTATATGATTTTAATATTTACATTATGAGTGCTGATAAATATATCTATACACTGGATTGAGCTGAAGCGGTATTGAGCGAACTGCGGATTGCAGGTTAATTAGGCCACCAGTGAGGCGTGGCCACTAGTATGATATATATATTGATTGTATAGCAGGGTAGTTATAGTCATGTTTACAGGATAAGGCTTACGGGTTTAGAGATAAAAATCTATTTTCGTGCCGGCCACGTACTCCTGATTTCGAGTCGTGACATTCTTAATTTTTTTTCTTCAAGTAAAACATTTTTTTTCAAATTTTTTCTCTTTTATAAAATTTTTTTTGTCACGCAGCCTAATTTTATTATAAAACCACTTTAATATATATACAAATATAGATAATTTAATTTAAAATAAAAGATTAAAATAACAAAAACTCTATTTTAATCCTTAATGTTGAGTACTTTTCTTAATTTGATCTCTAACATTCGTTTAGTCTTAATTTGATTTCTTAAATTTATGATTGGTATCAATTGGATCCTTACATTTCCTTTTTTATTCCTCATTTTTTTAAGTAATCTTAATACTTAGATAATAGAATGACCAAGTTGGTACCAATTGCAGACGAAGGACCAAATTGAAACTAAACAAACTTTAGGAATCAAGGGTGTGTTTGGTTAGTAAGGGTGGATGATTACATTCAACATTCTTCCTACCAAAATACCTTACTTTTTGTAATGTGGTGAAATTATAATTTTGCCCTTACTTTTTTATCCACTTTTATTTCATTCCCACTTTTAATTTACCCAATTTTATTCCATTCACATCACATCACTTTTACATTCCTATTCAAATTCTCTCCAACATTTATATTCTCATTCCCATTTTTATTACCATTCTTATTACATCCAACATTCATGTAACCAAACATACCCTTAAAAGTTATATAAAATAAAAATTGACCAAAGTGTGACTATACTTCCCTCCACCGTACCCTTCCTCTGGGTCC
Organism: Senna tora; assembly: GCA_014851425.1. Lineage (NCBI taxonomy): Eukaryota > Viridiplantae > Streptophyta > Magnoliopsida > Fabales > Fabaceae > Senna > Senna tora. The sequence continues at coordinate 24,380,339 of CM026261.1, read as the reverse complement.
AGTCCTAGTGTCGTCATTCATTATCCTCCTTAGGCAAATGTCATCTTTGTTCACTTTTGTTTCACCTTTGTAGTATTTTCTACCTGGGCGGGGCATTACTGCATTACTATTAAGCCTACTTTTGGATGAATTAAAGAGCAAGTACCACGATGCAGATCATCTAAGTGCACGGTGAAGTATAGGTGTTCAACGGATTGAATTGGATCGATTTGAACATTTTTTCAATCAATTTAATTTTTTTGGAAACCATTATCCAATCAATTCAATGAAAAAACTTCAACTGATCCAATCCAAATTAGATTGGATTGGTTTGAATTAGATCAATTGATCAGTTTTCTATGGAAAAAATTAAAAATCATATTTATTTTTTAATCTTCTTTAATATAATTTGCGATCCAATCTTAGGCCTTGATATGTGATTACTGATATTTTCATTTTGAACCTTCTTCCTCGTGAAAAATTGCTCCACTGACAAATTGAAATGTGAATTCAATGAAAATAAGTATCTAATTAAGAATGCAACTTCAGAGATCACATGTCAAGTAGTTGCTATAATTTGCGAACATTATAATACATGAAAACAGCAAGCACAGTGAATAATACAGACAACTTTCTCCTTCTTTCCATGGGTTGGTGTCTCAAATATCCTCACAAGCTTGCCAATGGAAGTTTCAAAATCACCTGCTTGGTAAAAGTAGACCCAATCCTACAGAAAATACTCCACACCCTTATAAGTGAATGACTCATAGAACTACACATCTTTGTTCTTCACACCATCTCCCCTCTTGTTGCCCCACTTAAAATCTGTCTCATCTTCAACATTTGCCTCTTGTGCGCGTGACATGGTATAATATCTACAAATGTTGGACACAACCTGAGATAAACATAAATTATTGAAATGAAAGAGTAAAAAATATATCAATATTGAAAATGAGAATCTGTAAATAGGCGGGTAACTAAATCAAATGCATGGCTTCAATGAAGATGATCTTGGAAGAGGACCCTCTACCTTACAAATTAAAGTGCTCTCTGCAGTGTGGGTTGGCCAAGTCATTTGGCATTAGACTTGGAGTTTTTATTTATATCAATCAAATATGCATACCAACCAGTAGTAATTAACCATACGTAAAAAACTTACATCCATTTCTTTATATCATTTCCTCAAGTTTGCCTATCAAAACATGACACATGTTATTTTACCAATGTCAGCCTTTCATTTTTCTTAACTATGTTAACCTACTATTTAGAAAAAAATTTACACATGTCATGTTTTGATAAGAAAACTTGAGGAAATGGATATAAAAAAATGGATGTAAGTTTTTTCTTTAACCTAAACAAACTACTACCATATTTAAAATTAGAGGCTTTACGTGTGCATGTTAAATTTTTCTTTAACTTAGAAAATATAATATATATATATATATATATATATATATATTATTAATTTAAAACAGTAAATTAAAAAGTAGAAAGTTATTTTTTTAATAACTACCACTGCTATTATCCCTATTAAAAAAATTACTATTCATATTCCTGTCTTCTCTTTCTCATAATCTTCTGACATTATTTTTTTTAAATTATATAAATAATTATTTTGGGAGACCATTGACCAAAAGTAACCACGGCCATACTAATACAAATAATGTAACCTTTTATAATCCTCACCAATATTAACTTTAAAATAACTAAATTTGGAAACTAATAGCCAAATATTAAGTTATTTATCATGTTTAAAATTAAACAAAAAATCATTAAATAATAAAAAGTATGTTTTAGTATATTAGGTTGTCCCTTTTATATAATTTTTTTTATTTAAATTTGAGTAGTTATACAATTTTATAAAGAGTAAAACGTGTAGACACAAAAACAAAATTAAATCCTACACCAATCGGGATCTATTATGAATAACTTAGATATTAACTTTATTAGGATGTCTCTTTTGCATTTTTCTATTTAAATTTGAGAAATTATATATATATATATATATATATATATATATATATATATATATATATATATATATATATGACCAATGTATCAATTAGAATGGATTTGATGACTAATTCCTTGTGTACTTCAAATAATTGTAAATAAGAGATATAAACACATTCTCAAAAAAAAAATATAAACACAAGAAAATTAAAAATTCTAAACAAATCGGAACCTACTTTATCCACATATCGCGCCAATAGAAGCCATTGGATGTAATAGGATCCTCTACTGTCTTCATTTTTTACTGTTCATGCTATAAACGTTAAATAGTCCCGCTTTGTCAACTTTTGATTAGTGTCCAAACTTATGCAATAATAGGAATTCAAGTAGAAATTTATGTTTTTGCATTTGGAATAAATTATTTTTTCATTTTAGTCCCAATAAAGTTTATTTTTTGATAAAAATTATTGTAAAAATCATTATTACATATTTGAGAAAGAGCCATAAAAAATGGGTTGAACCCGCCAGGGTAGCCTGATTAACCCACCAAGCTAGTGGATTGAGTTTACAGTTTTTAACCTGTATAATAATAGTACTACTAATAACCCGATCCATTTTATCTACTTATTATACGATTTAGTCTGCATAACCCACGAGAAAGACTGGCTTGCTGGGTTCAAAATTACAAACCCAACTCATTCGGCAAGTTAAACAGGTTGGCCTGGGTTCAACTCTTTTTTAATGGTTCATTCCAAAACATGTAAATATAGTTTTTATAATAATTTTTATTACAAAAATAAACTATATTGGGACTAAAATGGGAAAAAATTTATCCCTAATGCAAAAACATAATTTTCTCCTTAAATCTTGCATATATTTAGACACTCAAAACATGACAATGCAGCGTCCTTTCACTTGGATAGCATGAACAGTAAAAAAATGAAGAATCCTATTTTGCCATCGCAATTGGATACCCAATTTTTTAGTACCATTGCCATCCCTAAATTCATATATATTTATGTCACGACCCCAAATCGGGAGTACATGACCGGCACAGGAATAGACTTTTACCTCTAAACCCGTAAGCCTTACCTTGTAAACATAACTATAACTACCCTGCTATATAATCAATATATATCATAATAGTGGTCACACCTCACTGGTGGCCTAATTAACCTGCAATCTGCGGTTCACTCAATACCGCTTTAGCTCAACTCAGTGTATAGGTATATATATATCAACACTCACAAGGTAAATATTCGTATCATATTGACCGTACGTCTCAATACGTATGATCTATCCTATTCACATGCAGCAAGCACACATAAAATATATATCCATATCATATTGATCGTACGCCTCAATGCGCACGATCTATCCTATTCACATGCAGAAGTTCATATACTCATACATATATCATAATTTATCCCCAAACTGGACCCTGTCTTTAAGAACATGTGAAGTCGACAAGTCTAGACTAGGTACATATCGAAAGCTGTAATTATATATATACAACCCTTACAACTTATAATATGTACAACCAAAAGGTGTCCACCCACGCGAACAAGTGCGTAAGGATGGTCTGATGTCCGTCTCACTGTCCAGACGTCAATACCCTTTTCTTTTAAATAAAATATTTCTTTTTATTTTCTTTTATTTTCTAATATATAATAATAATAATCTTAAATAAGTAAGGGTGAAAAATATTTCCAATTTAATCCCTCCTTCTACCAAATTTAAGTTTCTACTCCCCTAGCACTACTAGAAAATCTGTCATTAGCAACGGAAATTAGAAAACATGAACTAATTCTGTTTCTAAAATGTCAATTTAGAAACAAAATTAGCAACGACCAATAAATTTGTTCCTTTTTTTTTGTACAAATGTTAATTTAGCAACATATTTGCAACAAATATTCAGCTATTACAATTTAGAAACAAATAAGACATTGCTAAATTTGTTTCTAAGAAATTACCAAAAAAATTGTTATTTTTTTGGTAAAAAAAATTGATGCTAAAAAATAATAAATTATAAATTTTTTTTGAGCTGAAATCAATTATAATATTATTATTTTTCCTAAAATATCACAAAACTTGGCGCCCTTCCTAAGTAGTCTGGCGCCAAGACCAAATCCCTAAAATAAAAATTGAAGCCAAATTCCCTAAGTAGTCGAATGCCCTCCCTTCCTCGTGCTGCTGTCAAACTTGGTCTTCGCCGCGGTGCTCTGGTTCTTCATCCTCGCTGAGCTCACGTCCCTCGTTCTCTCTCCGGTAAGCTTCACTTCTCATTCTTCACTAATTCTGCTCTTCTCGTTTCGCTCCCATCACTTGATCTACATGGATGTGTGTTGAGCATCGATCCACATGAGCTGAAACTGAGCATCGATCCACATGGATGGATGTGTGCTGCTGTGTTACTTCATTTTGGCTCGTCTCATCCGTATGAGAATCCGAAAAGAGCAACCAAAAGATTAATTACCAAAAATACATTGAAAAATGAGAATATGAGATGTGCATTTATATTTTCTTCTGCCTCTTTTGTTTTAGTCAGCTGAAACTTATTTCCTATACAAGTTAGATGTTGTGTGGATGTTCTTATTACAAATAATTGTATGTATGACAATGTTGAATGATATCCTTTTCAGTGAATGTATTGAATGCATAGTAGTAATATTCACTTAATGGCATTTATGGTTGTATAAGGATAACATTGCATACATGAGCTATACTAGTTTTCATTTTATTTTGTGAAATGGTCAAATGTGAATGTTAACCAGAATGAGTCACTTTTATATTGTATTCTTCCTTAAGAGATGCCACTACATCATTCTATATGATCGTTTCTGCTTGTTTATGCATGTCTGGCCTTGGCATATTTGATTTCATATTGATAGACACCTAAAGTATTGGATTGCAAGGGCAGTTTGCACTAGTACTATTGATTCTTTTACTCTCTTAATGTTAATTTTATTGACTTGTTTGCTTCATAAAATGTGTATCAAGATAATGTTACACTGTTTCCTTACTTTGATTACGAGAATAATGAAAAAATGATCAAAATCAAAATGGCGGCCTCATTTGGAGAGTATCTCGGAGGACTAGTAGTTTTTGTTTTTTTTTTGGTGTTGGAGTTTGCCGGAATCTGGCATTCTGGGGAAGAAGAAAGAAAAAAAAAGGGACCCAGAAATGGTTTCAATTATTGAAACAGAGCAAAAGAGGACTTTTTTTTCATTTTTGGGACCCTTTTGAAATGTGTATTTGGGTTTTTGATTTTGTGTATAAGAAAATTTACCTTGCTTTTTCCCATTTCATTTTCGTCTTTGTTTTTTGCTTGCTCTTTGCTTGCTATATTATATGCCACTATTGTTTGATTTTTCATGCTTTAATCTTTTGGCAAGTATAGTGTAAGGCTAGGCTTTTTTTCTTTTTTTTTTACTCATAAACCTTTGAGTTTAGGTTAGTCTTTAGTTCATACTCAACTTGTGTTTTCAGAACAGCATCCACAACCACACTGTTTTCTGTATTGATAAACTCATTCTCACATGAAGTTGAGGCTCAATTTCCTCCTTTTCAAGGAACTCCATATCTGGAACTGCAGATTTTGCTGAAAAATTATTCCAACAAGTAATTTTCATTCTTTTAGGTTAGTATTGTTTGGATAAAGTGCCCATCACTTATAAATATTAGGTATAGAAATATTGAAGCCAAAAATTTGAAATAGGAAAAATGATAAACGACTTACCCTCCTATCATCAGTCTTATGCTTTGTACTAGCTTTAGTACTATGAATATGAATGGATTCTTTATGATGTGGGTTGGTGAAGGAAGAATGCATTTGTATTTATGGTGAGAAATCAGAATTGACCACACTCAAACTCGATTTAAGGAAATGAGTTGTTTACTTTACTTAAAGGAAAGGGATCGGAAGACAACAAAGTGGTAGTGAAATTATTGTGTAAACTCAATAACTGTGTATGTCTCGTACAACACTTTGGGCCTTTAGATGGGATATATACAAATATACAATCACTGTCTCATTTTTCACACATCTCTTCTTCTTCTTTCCTTGTTGAGTTTGGATGCTAGGATTTTTTGGATGCTGTGTTACTTCGTTTTGGCTAGCCTTACTTAAACTATTTCTTCTTGCCCTTTCCTTTTTGAATGTTGTATGATTGAATTGTTCACTTGTTTAGTATGTTATTTTTTGTTTATGTTTATTGATTGAATTCAAGAATTTAGTATGGTTGTATTTGGTAAGTATGGAAAATGACAGGGTTGAAAATGTGGAGTAAATGTTATAGTATGGCTGAAATTAAATTCTATTGATGATGAATGTAATAAAAATATAAGAACCCACAGAAAGGTAGATCATATTATATATTCTAGAAACTATCAATTTGACCACAATACTTTAAAAAGAGCTTTATTTCATTTTTTATACCTGCTGCCTCATACTCCTTGTATGTCAATTATGAGATAATTAGTATTCTTTTCCGAAATAAATGATATGATATTGATATCTAAATCATTAATAACAATCTTAATCAAATATTCATTGTCTCCAGGAGAAGTTAAGTGCTGATGTTTTGGTTTTAAAAGCTGCATTTAAGTTTATCCAAGGTGAGTTTCTTAAACATTATTTTAACCTTTCAAGTTGTTTCAATTTCTTCTTTCTAGTTTTATGGCCTTATTTTTGTTATGAAGTTCTTTGTTCTTTCTTTATGTACTTGTGAAGTTTTTCCGCTGCGTAATTTTTCCTTTTTATTTACTATTTCTATATTGAGTGTTAACATATACTTTACTTCTTTACTTCCTTAAATTAGTTAATGCCTTCTTAATGGTAACTGATAAGCTCTATTCCAAAGTTTAGATTGATAAACTCTTTTATTTTGTTTGCTTACTTTAAACATTAAATTCATTCACAAGTGAGTGATGTAAATAAATCCGATAGAGAATGGCTTTGACTTGTGAATATAATTAATGTTCTATTTTTTGTAGCCAACATGAGTTCCTTTAGAGTTGACTGAATTTGGATGTATAATCGACTTGTGCCTAGTCGAAAAGGATTAACTGAGGAGTTTGTCAAAGGTGTTATTGACTTTATAGCCTTTGCAATAACACAAGAAAATTTTGTGTCTAATTGCAAGATAAGGTGTCCATGTTCATGGTGTCAAAATAGGCAGTTTCTAAACTTAGATGATGTGAAGATTCACTTGTACAAGTTTGGGTTTGTTCCTAATTACTACCAGTGGATTTCACATGGGGAACCATTTGTACCTATTATTTCCCAGAGGTCTTGTAACAACCAAGGAAATCAAACAAACGTTCCGAGTACACCTATAAATCTATATCGAGTAATGGTTTTGGTGGCAACTGGGGCAAGTATGGATTTTGAATATAATAGAATTAGTTCTGTTGGAGATCAAGAAGAACAACCTAAAGGTGATGCTATGAACTTTTATGAATTGCTTAAGGTTGCTGAAGAGCCATTGGTTGACGGATGTAAATCTCGTACTGCATTATTGGTGATGTCAAGAATGTTGAATATCAAATCTGATTTCAATATGAGTGAGGCATGTTTTAATCGTATTTTGCAATTGGTGAAAGAGCTCTTACCAGATGACAAGTTACCAAATGATTTTTACAAGACTAAAAAAATGATGGGAAAACTTGGTTTAGAGTACAAAAAGATTGATGCATGTGTGAATTGGTGTATTTTGTATTACAAAGAAAATCAAGAATTGAAGGCGTGTCCTATTTATGCTGAGTCTCGTTATAAACCTAAAAAAAGGGGTAGTGCGCAGAAGCAAAAAGATGTTCCTTGGAAGACATTAAGCTATTTTCCTCTCACACCAAGGCTGCAAAGGTTATTCATGTTAACAAAAACATCTGAACCTATGACATGGCATCGAGAAAGTCATCGAGAGCTTGGGACAATGAGCCATCCAAGTGACGGGGAGGCATGGAAGCACTTTGATGAATCTCACCGTTCATTTGCTGCTGAACCTAGAAATGTTCAGTTAGCTCTTTCTGCTGATGGGTTTAGCCCATATGGACAAAAGAGTAAACCTTATTCTTGTTGGCCAGTAATTTTAACACCATATAATCTTCCCCCTGGAATGTGTATGACAACTCCCTATATGTTCTTAACACTTCTCATTCCAGGTCCAAGGAGCCCTGATTCATATAGGAAACAAAATTTTCAAATGAGAGCTGCACTTATGTGGACCATTAATGATTTTCCAGCATATGGAATGCTATCAGGATGGAGTACACATGGTGTTTTGTCATGCCCTATATTTATGGATCATAGCAAGGCAATTTAGTTGAGCGAAGGTAAGAAACCATCATTTTTTGATTGTCATCGTCAGTTTCTACCCTTAAAACATTCTTTTCGCAAGGATAAGAAGCCCTTTTGTAAAGGATTTGTTCAGAAATCAATAGCTCCACCAAGGTTGTCTAGTGAAGAAATATGGGTAGAGGTACGTCGTTTACCAATGTTGATTGAAATGCATGTGGAAGGTAAGATTGATGGATATGGGGATGTACATAATTGGACAAAGCGATCTATATTTTGGAGATTACCTTACTGGCGCACAAACCTTCTTCGACATAATCTTGATGTGATGCATATTGAGAAGAATGTGTTTGATAACATTCTCAACACTGTAATGGATTTGAAGGGCAAGACAAAAGACAATGTAAAAGCGAGAAAGGACGTCAAAATCATTTGTAACCGTCCGGAACTTGAATTAAAGGATCAAGATGGTAAAGTTTACATGCCAAAATCTGTTTACTCACTATCAAAGGAGAATAAAAAATTGGTATGAGAATGGCTAAAAAATCTTAGATTACCCGATGGATATGCATCAAATTTGGCTAATTGTGTAGACATGAAGGATTACAAAATATCACGAATGAAGAGTCATGATTGTCATGTTTTCATGGAGAGGTTGATGTCGATTGCATTTAAGGACATGTTGCCAGAACCAGTCTGGAATGCCTCGACAGAGATAAGTCTTTTCTTCAAAGGCTTATGCTCTAGAGTGTTGCAAGTTAAAAATATTCATAAATTTGAAGAAAACATAAAGGTGACGCTATGCAAGATGGAAAAAATATTTCCTCCTGGTTTTTTTGACTCAATGGAACATTTGTCAATCCATCTATCTTATGAAGATGAAGTTGGTGGTCCTGTACAATATCGATGGATGTATCCATTTGAGTGGTATGATTTAAATATTTAGTCCTTGTTATATATATATAATACCTAGAAATATTATTTTTCTAAATCATTATATAATTGGTAAAGGTTCTTACATCATTTGAAGAAGAAGGTTAATAACAGAGCTCAAGTAGAGGGTTCCATATGTGAAGCATATCGCATGGAAGAGACCTCAACCTTTTGCTCTCATTATTTTGAACCTCACGTTCAAACTAAGCATAATACCGTAGGTCGTCATGATGATGGTGGTGATGTTGATGCACCTAAAGGATGCTTCTCTATCTTTACTCACCCTGGTCGAGCATCTGGGTTAGAGCAAACACGAATGTTGTCAGATAAAGAGTATAATGCAGCCGCAATATATGTCTTAACCAACTGTGAAGAGATGGAACCATTTTTGAAGTAAGTTTACTATTTTGTTCTTATTCCTATTTCAGTACTACATAGACTTCATAGCTAACAATAATTAGAATAATGCAACATCTTTGAAGACGAATTAAAGGCAAGATTTCCCAACATATCAAAGAAAGACATTGATGGTCGAGTAAATACAGAGTTTGTAGAATGGCTAAAAGCATATGTAATATTCTTTGAAAACTTATAGACTTTAGGCTTTATGTTATCATTACTTTATTTAATTGACTTTGATGTTTTAATAGGTTTTTTATGATTGCAATGGAGTCACTGATGAACGAATAAGAGATTTAGCTTGTGGTCCATATAAAGAAGTTCACACATGGCCCCAATACAATGTAAATGGCTACAGGTTCCACAGAAAAACATATGGGTCAAACAAATCAACCATGAATAGTGGAGTGTGTATTAAAGGAACAACTTATGGAGAGTCTGAAAGTGACTATTATGATATGCTAACTAATATCATAGAATTAGAATATCCTAATCTAGCCTCTAAAAGAACAAGGGTTGTGTTGATTAAATGTGATTGGTTTGATCCCACTATTGGTCGAGGCTGTAAAATAGATGATCAATATGGTATAGTGGAAGTCAACATTAAAAGGAAGCGTATGGAGTATGAGCCTTTCATCTTGGCCTCTCAATCCCAACAAGTATATTTTACAAAATATCCTACTAAAAAGAAGAATAGGGCAGATTGGAGAGTTATATGTAAAATAGAGGCTAGAAACATTATTAAATCTCCAAACTTGGCTTACCAAGAGGATGAAATGTCTGTTGTAGTTGAACCCATAATAGATGATGAGCTTCAATGTTTCGGTGCTATAGATGTTGAAGATGAAGAACATTTAATTGTAGATGATGAGGTGAATGGTCAAGACATTGAAGTGGTGGGTCAAGACATTGAGGAATTAGATTTTGAGTCCCAAGCAGAAGACACTGAAGAAGATGTAAACATTGAAGATGATGATGACATTGAAGAAGATGAAGATGCAGATATTGTGGTCTTTGATGATGAATAGTTTAGATTAATATATTGTGTTAATATGGTAGTTTGGTTTATGAAATGTCTACATATATTTTGATTGTGTTGTATTAATTACTTGCTTTTGAAATTGATACATATGGTTTACTTTGAATGTACTATTTTGAGATGGAAAATTGAGTTACTACCTTTTTATTTTATGTTGGCTATGTATTGTTGTATGCGATATTTTAGGTTCAAAATGCCACGACGAGTAGCAAAACACAAGAGGTCTTCCTTACAAGGAGATGTTGATCATCAAGCACAACAAGGTGATCCTCAACATGATTTAGAACATACTGATGATCATGGGCATCACTTGCAACAAGGAGATATGAGTCATCATTCAGAACATGGCAATGTTGGTGAACGAGGAACTGAAAATCGCATCTACTTAAAAGTAGAAGGAAATAAGTAAGTTATGCCTCATAGATTTTAAAGCATATATTATTGTGAAACACAAATAATACTATTTTCTTTTATAGTTTTAATCCTTCAGGAGCTTCAAGACAACTAGTTAACATAATTAAGAAATCATTTAGTGGTGCATGGGTTACTTGGGGGAAAATCCCAATATATGTTACTTATCGTTGGTTTAATGAATTCCAGGTATGCAAATTCAAATTTTTTCATTTACTATTGATCTATTTGGTATTCTATTTGTTTTGTCTTTTGATCTATTGATTGTTTGAAATTATAATTATGGTTTTGTCTAAGTAGGTAACTAGTGTTCCACCTTTTAATTATTTTTCTTTTTCATTTTTTTCCTTTTTAGGACTTATTTACTACTAACATTTTTCTTGTTTACTAATCAATTGCTAATTTTATTTAATATTTACAGAGATTGTATTATTGGAATGAAGAAGATAATATGGACATAAGGTCACATTTTGAACATGTGGGAAGTGTGAGACTAAGCAACACAATGAACAAGGCTAAGAAAGAATTCTATAAGAAGAATACATCTCCTAAATGGATTAGTGAAGTTCATTGGAAAGAAATGATGGTATATTGGAAAAGTGATGACTTTAAAGCTAAGTCACTCACTAACACTAAAAATAGATTATCAAACTCATATGGAGGTGGTCCCTCTTTACATACAGGAGGTTCAATCCCTATTTTAGAATATAGAAGAAAATTTGTAAGTGTTACTTTTTATATTTTGTACTAGTTATCTATAAACGAACTAATTTGTTTCCAACTTTTTTTGTAGGTGAAAGAAAAAGGGGAAGAGCCTTCTGCAGCTGAATTGTTTTTAATGACCCATAAAACAAAAAAGAATGAATGGGTTGATACTAAATCAAAAGCTGTGTGGCTAAGACTTAATTTCATATATTGTAAACTTGATAGAAAGTTCACATAACTTTAATTGGTCATATAAGTTTTTTTATTATTTGAAGGACAACAAAACTTAGGTTAGACATACTAATGTATTATTTTCTTAGTAGACTAACATACTTTATTTGTTGGAAGTGTCTGCTTTATTTGTTGGTTGTAAAATAAATTGAGTGCAAATACTTGTAGAATAACATGAGCTTTGGTTGTGTTTGATAGTTTGGAAAACATGTTATGATTTGATTATTATGAAATGATATTATTTTCTTAGTAGTTGTGAAGATCATTGTTTCATATGATCATATAATTTATATTATAATGATGGTTTAATGATACATGCAGATCATTTATGAATATGAAGGTAAACTTTTGCCTTCAAATGCAATGGAGTATTTCCACTTATATGTTTCTCATTTATATAGGGTTTTGTTTTTCACCATATTGGTGACTTCATTAACTCTTCCATTATCTTTGATTTAGTAATGCACTAGTTTTCTTTATTTGTTGGATTTGAGATTTTTAAAAAATATTCAGTGGCTTTTAATTAGATTAAATGCATGAGTTGAATGTTAATTGATTTATTTTATTATTTCAGGTAAAATTTTAAAAAAAAATCATCAAGAAACGTATAGATGATGTTTCTAGGATGCAAGATGGAAATACTGTGGATGAACAAGTAGATGAGGAAGAGACTAGTGATGAGGAGGCTAATGAAGAAGATGATGCTGAATTTTTTAGTTGTCAATCTCTTTTGTCTAAAGAGCAAGTTACTAGTGCTTGGATTGAAGCAGCTGGAGGAGTTACAAAAGGAAGACTTTATGGACTTGGATCAGATAACACTACTTTTGTGTGTGGACGTGACCACACATCCATGTCTACTTCAACATCAACTCCTACTACACATAACTTCGACTCCTTCTGACTTCCAAGAGGCAGTGAACCGAGTGGTTGAAGAAAAATTATCAGAGATGCAAGCAAGATTACAAGAGGAGATGCAGACAACTATTCAGGCTACCATTGAGGCAATGCGATTAGGCCAACCACCAATTTAGGACCACTGATGTTTATATTTAGGATAAGGTAATTTTTGGGATTGTGCTGGAAACTCTTTTTGGAACATTGTCGATAGCACTTTCTTGATATTTTGGATAGATGTTAATAGTTGGAGGTGAAGAATATTTTGGATAGCACTTTCTTGATATTTTGGATAGATGTTAATAGTTGGAGGTGAAGAATATTTTGGATCGCACTTTAATTTCTTGATATTTTGGATAGATGTTATTAGTTAGAGGAAAAGTTACTTTACTCATATATTTTGTAATACATACTTATATATATAAGATTAATGTTTATTTTGATTGTATTATATTTGTATAATTGTGGTAAAATATAATGTAATGAATTAAAAAAAATTAGCAAAATGGTGATGCAAATATTAGCAACGACCAAAATTGAAGTTAGCAACAGATTGCTAATTAGAAACAAAATTTTCAACAAATTTAGCAACAGATTTTGTGTGTCTAAATATGATTTTAGCTACAAATATAGCAACGGGTTGTCCCTCTTAAAATTACCAACGAAAATGATGACGTTGCTAAAAAGTCAAACTTTCAACTCAATTGACTATATTAGAAACGTCGCAATTTAAATTCAGCAACGGATGATTCTGTTGCTAATTTAGCATCGGAAAATTTGCATTCGTTGCTAAATTTAGCAAGGCCGGTTTTTGCAACAAAATTAGAAACGTCACAATTCTGTTTCTAAATTTCAATTAGCAACGGATTTTGACCATTTTGAAACGAATTTGTCCGTTGCTAATTAGCATTTTTCTAGTAGTGTAGGTCCCAATTTAAATACTGAAAATTTTCTACCCCTTTTCTTTCCTTTTCTTTCTAAACTTGAAAATCTCTCGGGTATTACAATTTATTTGTAGTAATGTTTTCTTATCAAAATGAAACTAACGGTGTGCTTCGTAAGGAGAAAAGAAGAGGGAAAGGGTATGAGAATGAGAAAAAAGGAGGGAATAAAAACGTCATTTCAATTTGATGTGATGTGATGTGAATAGAATAAAAATGGGTCAAAAAAATAACGGCAAAAACATAATTTCATCACATTGCAAAAAGTGAGGTTTGTTTAGTAGGAAGAAAAGAGGAGGGCCCTCCTCTTTTCGATAGTATTTTATGGCTACCAAACGTAGCCTTAAGGTTACGTTTGGAGGAGGAAATGAGAATGGGATTTGCAGGAGGAAATGGGAATGAGAATGTTGGAGGGAATGAAAATATCATGTCAATGTGATGTGAATAGAATAAAATATCATCACTACTATTGGCCATCATCACTAACCATCAACCACCATCGGAAACCAACATTGCAACACCTACCACCAATTTCTTTCTTTTAAAATTTAATAAAAATAAATTTGATCTTTTAACATATTTTATATTATAAATTTTTCCTCCTATTTTATTTCACACCAAATATTTTTTATTTTTACAATTTTTTTACATTCCTTCCCATTTCATTACTTCTTATTTACATCCATTCCTTTTAAATATCTACCTAACATATCAAACGGCCCAAAATATGAGTTGTACAAAGCGAGAACTATTTAGCAGATGATTTGGATATTTTAACTAAGATTATTAAATTCATATATTTAAATTTAATTCTAAAGATGTCACGACCCCAAATCGAGAGTATGTCACCGGAACGGGAATAGATTTTTACCTCTAAACCCGTAAGCCTTACCCCGTAAACATAACTATAACTACTTGCAATCCACGGTTCGCTCAATACCACTTCAGCCCAGTATATAGATATATCTCGATACACATAGTATATATCTATATCATATTGACCGCATGTCTCAATACGTACGATCTATCCTATTCACATGTAGCAATCACACGTTATACATACGTTCATATCATATTGATCGTACGTCTCAATATGTACGATCTATCCTATTCACATGTAGCAGTTTATATACTCATACATATATCCTAATTTTTCCCCAAATTGGACCCTGTCTTTAAGTACAAGTGAAGTCGACAAGTCTAGAGTAGGTACACATCGGAAGCTGTAAATATATACACACACTTACAACTTTAGAATATGTACAACAAAAGAAATCAAAATAACCAAAAATTGTCCACCCACACGAACAAGTGCGTAAAGGATGGTCTGATGTCCGCATCACTATCCGGATGTCGATGCCTGCCCGATAGCTGAATCTGAAACATTGAAGCAGAGGGAGTGAGTCAAACAGACTTAGTGAGAAGCTTCCAATCCTCGGCGTAGCGGCGGGTACCACTACAGCTGGGGAAAGGGGAAACACACACAATCACATGTGCGTGAAAATCCAGTTCATTAAATGTTATATTACGATAAAGCAATATTATTATAACATAAAGTAAAGGATAAACCTACGGATCATGCTCTTCTATCATGCTTCTCATAAACAATCAATCACTTTTAACATGTCATCTGAAAGCTATAAATCACTCAACTAGTCCATGTATCTCACAATGGACAATGGCCTCAACGGGCAAATCTTTTAATGTTTAACTGACCCTAGTGCCAGGCTAGGGCAATGGCGTCAACGGGAAATTTCTTTTAATCTTTAACTGACCCTAGTGCCAGGCTAGGGCAATGGCCTCCATGGGCAATTAAATCAACTGGCCCTAGAACAAGCTAGAGCAATGGCCTCCACGGGTGACTTTATCTGACTTGTTTCTCCTCCCCAGCTTTCAACTGGAATTCTGACTCTATCAACCCATTTCTATCCTAAATTGACTTTACCTAGGTAGTGTGAACCTCCCTATGACTCACTAATCAATTATGAGATCTTCTTAATCCTTATTTTATACCCAAACCCTTGATTAGATCATAACCTAGCCCTAAGGTCTTTCCTAAGTTCGATTACCATAAAACGTTGACGTACAAACAAATTCTTTACGATTTCTTTAATGAGTTTCTAATTGATAGGGTAAACCAAACCTTGGACTCAATCAACAACTTACCCCCTTGCTTGTACTGGTCGGTGTATCTCATGTCCTCACATGGATACCCTCCAGTACCTCTTTGCCTATAATCAAACACACATATACAAGTACTTTCACATATTACAATTGAGGAACAACAATAGCATGTTAAACACTAAATAATTCTTACAAATAGGCAAGTCAGCAAACCACATATCCAGATCCTCAATCAACCCTATAGGGCAAGGATTGGAAACCCCTCACCTAGTCGGCTTCCTTGAGCTTGTCCTGGAGTAACTCCCGCTCCGGACGAATCATGGTTTCTTAACAAACGCATTTACGTGGTTAATAATCTTAACTATATGTAACTCATATGTGTATGGTATGCTCGTGCCTAAAAATGCACCTAGACGTCGCCAAGAACCGAGTTCTTGGTCTTATCCGTCTTCCCTCTCTTCCATGAGAGTCTCAAGTGCTTCACACTTGGTTTCGTACAATTATCGCTCACCTTGAATTGATTTTTGGAGCCTTGGATTCGAGTTACTAAACCTCAATATACTTTTAAATTATTCTACTTAAGGTTTCCAAATAATTACGAAGGAATAAAATTGCTACTTTAGAATTTGGACTTTATTGTTCCGCAAGTTTCCATCCTTGAGAAACAAGAAAGTACCTTAAATAATTCTTGATGCTTGATAGCATATTTAGAATTATTCTTGGGTGTTTAATATCGAGGAGAGGAGGTTTAAAACTCTCAACTTCACCCTTAAAGTGTATTTGGGCAAACCGAGCAGGGATCCGGCACGTTAGCGTCAAGGGTCAACCTTATTAACCTCGGGCCAGCTCTTCACGGGTCTTGTTCAGCTTATATTTCGACAATGAAATTTCAATTATTCCAATCCAAGCCTATTTACTCAAATCCAAGCTCAATTCCTAAGCTATAGACAATTTTCACAATTTATTTATAATTAAAATTTCAACCCCAAATCTTTCCAAATTCGAATTCGTCTAAATCAGACGTTATAGCCACGGTTCCTAGCCCAACTAAGTGTTCAAGAACACTTTCTAGGTCTCAATCTACCCTCGAAACAACTCAATCGAAGGTGAATCGAAGAAATCCCTAGAAATGGAGAAATTGAGGTGTTAGAATGAAATTTTGGTTACCAACCTTTGATTCGATTAGTGGGAGGTGTGGAAGATGTTGTAGTCGAGCTCTAGTGAGCTTTTTCGGCGTCGAGCCGCTCTTCTTCGGCCGGTTTCCGGCGAACCGCCACCTTCCCCTTCTCCTTTCTCATCTCTCGTTGTTCTCTCTCGCTCTTCTCCTCTGTTTCTTCCTCTCTCTCTTCGTCGGCTCTCTCTCTCTCTCTCTCTCTCTCTTCTTTCTTTCTTTCTTTTAATTCTTCCTTTCTTTTTCTTTTAAACCCCACGGCAATCCCCCACCCCAAATAATAATAAATAACTATAATTAAAATAATTATAATAATTTAATAATAAATAAAAAAAATAAAATTAAAAATAAATAATTAATAATTAAATAAATAATAACTAATATGTATTTTTTTTAATTTAATCCCTTTCCCTATTTAATTCAGGTTTCCAATTTCTTAGGTCCTAAATAAAATCCTAAAAATTATTTTCTACTTCTTTTCTTTCCCATTTATTTTATTTTAAACTTCGAACAAAATTTCTCGGGTATTACAATCTTCCCCCTTAAGAAATTCGGTCCCCGAATTTCAATTAACATACTAACCTCAGTCTTGAAATAGGTGAGGATATGTCCTGCGCATCTCCGCCTCAACTTCCCACGCTGCTTCCTCAAGTGAATGGTTTCACCACAGGACTTTCACCAATGGTATCTCCTTTGAACTCGGCTTCTTCAACTGACGATCTAAGATTTTCACTGGCATCTCCTCATAAGTCAGACCTTCAGCTAGTTGTACTTCCTGGTGTTGGATTACACGAGAGGGATCTGGCAAGTACTTGCGAAGCATAGACACGTGAAACACCAGATGAACACCTTTCAATTCCGCCGGCAATTCTAGATGGTAGGCAACATTTACCACGCGTTATAGAATCTTAAATGGTCTGATGTACCTTGGACTTAACTGGCCTTTCCTGCCAAATCTCATAACGCCCCTCATTGGTGAAATTTTCAAGAAAACCTGCTCACCCACAACAAACTCTAACTCCTTTCTTTGGTTTTCAGCATACGACTTTTGCCTACTTTGAGCCGTCACAAGCTTTTCTCTTATGGACTTTATCTTGTCCAAAGCATCCTGAACTAGTTCTGGACCAACTAACTTGGCCTCTCCGACCTCAAACCACCCAATCGGGGACCTGCACTTCCGACCGTACAAAGCCTCGAAGGGTGCCATCTGAATACTGGATTGGTAACTGTTGTTGTAAGCAAATCCGCTAACGGCAGGTATTTCTCCCACCCTCCGTCGAAATCCATAATACATACCCTAAGCATGTCCTCTAAAATCTGAATGGTCCTCTCGGACTGCCCGTCTGTCTAGGGATGAAATGCTGTACTCACATCAACCCTCATCCCCAACGCTTCCTGCAATGCTCTCCAGAATCGCGAGGTAAACTGTGGCCCCCTGTCATAGATAATCGACACCGGTACTCCGTGCAACCTCACTATCTCTGATAGGTACAACTGGGCATACTGATCCACTCCGTAAGTGCTCTTAATTGGCAGGAAATGTGCGGACTTGGTCATCCGATCAACGATTACCCAAACTGAATCGAAGCCCCTCTGTGATCGCGGTAATCTTGACACAAAATCCATGGTAATTGTCTCATTTCCATTCAGGAATTTCTATCTGTTGAAGTGTTCCAGCGGGATTTTGGAGTTCAGCCTTAACCTGCTGACACACTAGACATCTAGATACGTAGTCTGCCACATCTTTCTTCATACCATTCCACCAATACAATTCTCTCAGATCTTGATACATTTTATTACTACCCAGATGGATTGTGTACGCTGTCTTGTGTGCCTCATCAAGAATCCTTTCCTTCAAACCATCCAACATAGGCACACACAGTCGTCCCGCCAACCGGAGTATGCCATTGTCATCTATGGAGAATCGGACATCGTCCTTCTCCCCCTTAACCACTGTATCTCTGATCTATTTGAGGTCGACATCTTGATCTTGTTTGGATTTAACTTCTTCAATTACAGCTGACTTAGCTTGAATGTGGGTTAGAACCAAGTTGGAATCTCCAATTTCAAATTGAGTTCCAGACTGTTCCAGACCACAACGATGGATATAATGAAATTAGTTCTCCGAGGAGTTACCTGTTGCTTTCTCTAGTGAGGCTTACCTTGACTCAATCTACTTGTCTGAATAGCTACCTTCGTAATGACTACTTATATACGTCTTGGAACACGCCAAGACACTAGCTATTTGCATAGCACACTAGGTTCTATTTCTATAAACTCCCCTACATCGGAGTCCCCGTACCTATGTATCCTCTACTACCAAGCAGGTACCCTTCTGCTGGTATTCCCCCGATATATTCTTTGTAAACGACTCCTCCAGAAAAGTCCGTTTACATCTTACTACACCCTCTAATCTACATCTAGACTTACCGCTTACACGGCATGCACCCTACGTAGGTGTTTATACTTTGTGCCATCAGTGTACCCAACCCTTCTGAGGTTGTTACACTCATTACCGGCTCGTTTTACCCTACTCGTGTCCTGACGAAGCTAAATGCCATAACACTAGCACAACTATGTATTACACTTACCATTTCTCCACCAAACGGTAAAGGATCTTACATTTATGACTCGTGTTTCCCTTTCTTTTCCAGACTTCTACACTTACCCTGAGTGGTTTCCATAACCACTTTAGGTTACTCCCTGTCAACATCCCATGTCTGACTGACTTAGACTCTTCTCTGACTACTACTTGTAGTAATTTCTGTTTATAATGGAAACTCATCAGTCTCCTCCTTACCATCATACTCATTACTCTACCTCAGGCTCAGTTCGATCCTCACATCCGAAAACCTCGCTTAACATGACTATGATTGCGGATCTATACCATCCTCAGGTTAGTCCACTTAGAGTTGCACATCCTATGCTAACTCTACTCATTGGGTTTCCTTTGGCTTTTACCCCAACTTGGCCCACTCGGACTCCTCAACTCACTTAGATCATGTATTCTTACTTGGAATACTTGATCCGTTAACTCCAGCATGAACCTTTCCGGACATGCTCTACTCCCCTTGACCAAACGGGATCCACTCCAACGGTTTGACTCTTTCTTTTCTTACGGTGTGGCATATGTTCATGAACATATACCGCCTCTTGCAAGTGTGTTACCCGTTCGCTTCCAATCGCCCCCAACGGTAGCAAACCTGTTGTATCATTTGGCTCGCATCCCCAGATGCTTACCCGACTCCGTTCCCGTATTCACTCTCTTATTTTCATTTCGTACCTATGCGGTACTCTTTCTTCGAGTATTTCTCAATACTCATTACTCAATAAATTCTCCTTCTCGATTAACTGCCCTTACGGTTAATTTTCCGTTTACGGCACCCACATGGCCACTTATACGTTTGGTTTTTCCACTTAGTCTCCACCCATACACGGGCTTCAGACTAACGGATTTAGGGTTCACCAACTTGTGGAACTAGCTTACCTAGCTATGTCCACTACAGTCTGCGTACTATACATGCACTTACGGTAGTAGTTGGTTCTCGACCTCCTATTTGACACTTATCCTATAGGGTACCATAGGCTTCCGCTCTTCCCCCCCTTATGGGACTACTTATACCTGTCTACTTTCTCTCCCCTCTGGCCTCCACGAGTCCCTTTATGGTTTATCTCTCACGTTATCTCGTTCGAGAGCTATCTACACAATAGCACTCATTTTCTTGTCTCTGGACGGTACCCGAAGGTCTACACCCATTTCCACTTCTAAACCTGCTCCGGTCTAATGCTTTCAGGTCCATAATCACCATATGGCCCATTAATTGGTAACGCTTAGGTTTACCTGTATACTCCCTTGGCACTTCAGCACTCTCTAGTGCTTTTCGATGTCTACTTAACTTTAATCACTCCAAGCGAGTGATTTCTCAACTACATCTACCATCCTTATACAGCTTACCTGTAAAAGGACTACTGTTTGTTAGGGTATTGGTCACATGAATTAGTTTTCTTAGGCACCCTGCGGGTTTTAAAAATTAATTCAAGTTTATTTCTTAGAAAGTGACGCCTAAGGTTTTCGTAAATGGTTAGGGTTTAACCAATTGGAATGACACAAATTAAGAGAGAGTTTTCATGAAAATTTGCCTTCCAACGGTTATCCCTAGTATTTTCAAGAAAAGTTTGAGGGTCCTTCAGAATCTCTCATTCAAAAAGACCAAAAAGAATTTTTTTTAATTTCTCATGTGATCAATATCCTATTCTTTATGCTCTTACTTAAGCAACACAAGAGATTTTGGTTGGCCTCAATCCCTTCTTTTCCCCCTTGTTCGCTTAAGGAACAAGTAGTTCATGGATCGAGCGCAGGGTTGGACTAGGCTCCTTCCCTGTGCCTTCTCATTTACCCTGTTTCCTGCTCGCCATATGGTCACGCTCTACACGTTTACATATGCCTCTACTTCTTAACATCTATCTCTACGGCATATGGTTCGGCCACTTTGCTCTTCCATATACCATATGCTGATTTTCCAGTCCGTAGATTTCTACTTCTATACTGTGGCATACACCACCTCTTTTCTGTTTACTTTCTAGGAAGGACAACTCACTTCCTTCAGCCATAGCATACCACATAGTCCTGACCCATTCACGTGGTCATCTTCTTGTCGGTCTCATGCCTCATGGCCCTGTTTATTCTTATCTATAAACTTTCCGTTTCAATCGCCCCATGGGCTTACTTTCTTTTCTCTACGCCAAGCGTGTCTTTTCCTTCACTTTACAAACCATTCCTAGCCTAACTACCATTCACTACATATTTAAATTCTACTTGCATTCTATACTGTAATCAAACAACTTGCGCCTATACCATAGCACACAATGCGCCGCTAACAGAGCAGATGCATCGTCTCATTTGACACCTGCAAAACAATCACACATTGTAGCGCATTCAAGCTTATAATTCAACCAAATGTGTCTTTGTCTAGGTAGCATCCTCCATGGATGTCTCCTTTCCCTATTATGGCGTCCTTAGGTTCCCGGGGTCACTGCCACCCCACCTTACGCCTTAGTGCTGATCGGAACTTGTGTACTGTACAGGTTATACACTTTGCATAGAATTTCACGTACAAATTCTATGCTTAAACCGATGACCCGAAAGAATTCATGACTCAACATCCTGAGCAACCTCACAAGTGCCCTACCACGACCGCGAGCACGGCCTCTAGCTCGGCCCTTGGGAGGCATTCTCTCCTACCGAACCGACTCCTCATCTGTACGTGCAGGGACTCTACCGCCCCTCCTAGCCTGACTAGTAGTTGGCGGCATCCCTATACTGCACAAGAATGACACCCGATAAGCATTTTCATAATCTATCATAGATTAAGAAGGAATGAAAAGAAAAGCTGACTCAATTTATCCTGGGTACTCCCACAAGTGCCTGTTTAATTCAACGTTTTGCCCGGGTTTCACTACGAAGATTAAACCGACACCCGGTTATACCAATGACTTCACATGAGTTAAAGAATAACCTGCCTCCGATACCAAGCTTGTCACGACCCCAAATCAGGAGTACGTGACCGGCACGGGAATAGATTTTTACCTCTAAACATGTAAGCCTTACCCCGTAAACATAACTATAACTACCTTGCTATACAATCAATATTTACAACATAATAGTGGCCACACCTCACTGGTGGCCTAATTAAATTGCAATCCACGGTTCGCTCGATACCGCTTCAGCCCAGTATATAGATATATCTGAACACACATAGTATATATCTATATCATATTGACCGCACGTCTCAATACGTACGATATATCCTATTCACATGCAGCAATCACACGTAATATATATATATATATCCATATCATATTGATCGTACGTCTCAATACGTACGATCTATCCTATTCAGATGCAGCAGTTTATATACTCATACATATATCCTAATTTTTCCCTAAACTGGACCCTGTCTTTAAGAACAAGTGAAGCTGAAAAGTCTAGAGTAGGTACACATTGAAAGCTGTAAATATATACACACCACTTACAACTTTAGAATATGTACAACAAAAGAAATCAAAATAACCAAAAAGTGTCCACCCACGCGAACAAGTGCGTAAAGTATGGTCTGATGTCCGCATCACTGTCCGGACGTCAATGCCTGCCTGATACCTGTATCTGAATCATTGAACCAGAGGGAATGAGTCAAATAGACTTAGTGAGAACCTTCCCATCCTCGGCATAGCGGTGGGTACCACTACAGCTGGGGAAAGGGAAAACATCCACAATCACATGCGCATGAAAATTCAGTTTATCAAATGTTATATTACGATAAGACAATATTAATATAACATAAAGTCAAAGATAAACCTACGGATCATGCTCTTCTATCATGCTTCTCATAAACAAGCAATCTCTTTTAACATTTCATTTAAAAGCTATAAATCACTCAACTGGTCCATGTATCTCACAATGGACAATGGCCTCAATGGAAAAATCTTTTAATCTTTAACTGACCCTCGTGCCAGGCTAGGGCAATGGCCTCAACGGGCAATTTCTTTTAATATTTAACTGACCCTAGTGCCAGGCTAGGGCAATGGGCTCAACAAGAAATTTCTTTTAATCTTTAACTGACCCTAGTGCCAGGCTAGGGCAATGGCCTCCATGGGCAATTAAATCAACTGGCCCTAGAACAAGCTAAAGCAATGGCCTCCACGGGCGACTTTATCTAACTTGTTTCTCCTCCCGAGCTTTCAGCTGGGATTCTGACTCTATCTTCCCATTACTATCCCAAATTGACTTTACCTAGGTAGTGTGAACCTCCCTATAACTCACCAATCAATTATGAGATCTCCTTAATCCTTATTTAATACCCAAACCCTTGATTAGATCATAACCTAGATTGAAGGTCTTTCCTAAGTTCGATTACCATAAAACGTCGACGTTTAGAAACAAATTCTTTACGATTTCTTTAATGAGTTTCTAATTAATAGGGTAAACCAAACCATGGACACAATCAACAACTTACCCCCTTGCTTGTACTGTTCGATTTATCTCATGTCATCACATGGATACCCTCTAGTACGTCTTTGCCTGTAATCAAACACACATATACAAGTACTTTCACATATTACAATTGAGGAACAACAATAGCATGTTAACCACTAAATAATTCTTACAAATAGGCAAGTCGGCAAACCACATATCCACATCCTCAATCAACCCTATAGGGCAAGGATGGGAAACCCCTCACCTGGTCAACTTCCTTGAGCTTGTCTTGGAGTAACTCCCGCTTCGGACGAATCGTGGTTTCCTAACAAACGCATTTATGTGGTTAACAATCTTAACTATATGTAACTCATATGCGTATGGTATGCTCGTGCCTAAAAATGCACCTAGACGTCGCCAAGAACCGAGTTCTTGGTCTTATCTGTCTTCCCTTCTTCCATGAGAGTCTCAAGTGCTTCACACTTGGTTTCGTACAATTATCGCTCACCTTGAATTGATATTTGGAGCCTTGGATTCGAGTTACTAAACCTCAATGTACATTTTAATTATCCTACTTAAGGTTTCCTAATAATTACGAAGGAATAAAGTTGCCACTTTAGAATTTGGACTTTATTGTTTCGAAAGTTTCCATCCTTGAGAAACAAGAAAGTACCTTAAATAATTCTTGATGCTTGATAGCATATTTAGATTTATTCTTGGGTGTTTAAGATCGAAGAGAGGAGGTTTATAACTCTCAACGTCACCCTTAAAGTGTATTTGGACAAACCGAGCAGGGACCCGGCACGTTAACGTCAAGGGTCAACATTATTAACCTCGGGCCAGCTCTTCAAGGGTCTTGTTCAGCTAATATTTTGACAATGAAATTTCAATAATTCCAATCCAAGCCTATTTCCTCAAATCCAAGCTCAATTCCTAAGCTATCGACAATTTTCCCAATTTATGAATAATTAAAATTTCAACCCCAAATCCTTTCAAATTCGAATTCGGCTAAATCCGATGTTATAGCCACGGTTCCTACCCCAACTAAGTGTTCAAGAACACTTTCTAGGTCTCAATCTACCCTCGAGACAAGTCAATCGACGGTGAATCGAAGAAATCCCTCAAAAAGGAGAAATTGAGGGTTTAGAATGAAATTGGGGTTACCAACCTTTCATTCGATTAGTGGGAGGTGCGGAAGATGTTGTAGTCGAGCTCTGGTGAGCTTTTCCGGCGTCGAGCCGCTCTTCTTCGGCCGGTTTACGGCGAACCGCCACCTTCCCCTTCTCCTTTCTCTTCTCCCATCGTTCTCTCTCGCTCTTCTCTTCCGTTTCTTCCTCTCTCTCTTCCTCGGCTCTCTTTCTCTTCTTTCTTTCTTTCTTTTAATTCTTCCTTTCTTTTTCTTTTAAACCCCACGACAATCCCCTACCCCAAATAATAATAAATAATTATAATTAAAATAATTATAATAATTGAATAATAAATAAACACAACTAAAAATAAATTAATTAATAATTAAATAATTAATAACTAATATGTATGTTTTTTAATTTAATCCCTTTCCTTATTTAATTCAGGTTCCCAATTTCTTAGGTCCTGAATTAAATCCTAAAAGTTATTTTCTACTTCTTTTCTTTCCCATTTATTTTATTATAAACTTTGAAAAAAAATTTCTCGGGTATTACAAAGATATAATTATGTTCAACATAAATAAAAAAATATATAAATGTTTTATTTACTAATTATAAAAATTAAATTCAAAAACAAAGTTTTAGATAGACTAAATTTGATTTAGTTTTCTAAAACTAAATTTAAACTTCAAAATTTAAAATTTTAACATAATTTTTATATTTATATGACATTTATATACATAAATAAGTATATGTAATTTTGTTTATTTTTTAACATAAGATATCAAAGAAAATGGAATATTCATCACTTTTGTCCGATTTATACTGATTCGATTCAATTTTGTTAAATTTTAAATGCCTTTAATATAAAATATAAACCTTAGTTGTGACAAATTGTGATTGTTTAACTTTACTAAAATTTATTAAAAAATCATCAAAATTTTTCCCTTAAAAAACTAATATCTTAACTTTTTCAAAAATCTTTCATTAATAAAAATTTTTAATTTTTTATGTTTAAAATTATTAGATATTCTATCTCCTACTTAAATACATATTAAAAGAACTAATTAATACTTATTAAAAATTTTCATACACTTAAAATAAATATTTTTATGGAAAAAATAATAAATAATTTTTTGAACTATCTAGTGCTGAAAAATCTAGCTATTAATTTTTAAAGCTTTCTTAATTTTTTTCAATTACAATCTTTTTTTCACATTTTCTCTCTTTCATGAAAGTTTGATTGTGACTATACTTCCCTCCACCATACCCTTCCTCTGGGTCTAGTGACTAGTGTCTAGTGTCGTCATTCAACGGATTAAATTAGATCGATTTAGACACTTTTTCAATTAATTTAATATAGCCAATCAATTCAATGGAAAAGCTTCATCTGATCCAATCTAAACTAGATTGGATTGGTTTGAATTAGATCAATTGATCAATTTTCCATATAAAAAAATTTAAAAATCATATTTATTTTTCAATCTTCATTAATATAAAGTACACATATGGTCTAACATCCAAACACAATCCAAATCGAATAATATAAACTAAATACTAATATATATAAATTGTAACATCCCTGGCTCCAATTCTTGCCACATAGGGTTAAGGCTGTCACGACCCCATATCGAACGTCCGTGACCGGCACGGGAGGTAGGATTTCTCCTATCCCGTAAGCCTCTAATCACTGATTAACATTTGTACATGTTCATAATTACCCATTTCTAATACAAACATAATATATATGGCCATCAATTTCCAGTGACCTAAGTAGCTTGCAATCCACGGTTCGCTCAGCACCGCTTCAGTCTATATATATACATATATCCAGTCACACATACGTATTGTTTACATATTGATCACATGACTCAGTGCGTGCAATCTATCCTAATCACATGCAGAAGTCCTGTATCCATTCATACATATATTCAACTACACACATACATATAGTTTACTTATTGATCACACGCCTCAATGCGTGCGATCCATCCTAGTCACATGCGGCAGTCATATTTGCATACAAACATATATTCAGCCACACATATATATAATTTACGTATGGATCACATGCCTCAATGCGTGTGATCTATCCTAGTCACATGCGGAAGTCATATATATATATATATATGATATATACAATATCATAGCCTAATTCCCAAAACACCAAGACCTATCTTTAACCTGTATGGAGCCGACAATACTAGAGTTCGAGTATAACATATATATACACAACAGTTGTAGATGTACAAAAGCAACGCCCAAAAAGGATTTAGATATATACATATACATCACATCATAATTACATAACCAAAATAACTACCCACGCGGACTAAGCGTGCAGTCTTCAAATCTGTCCGTCTCCTTGAGAAGAAGTGGACGCGTTCCCGACACCTGAACCTCCTTTAATATGATCAGGCAGTCAATATATCATATTCACAATAATTACCCTAATTCATGCTTCTAACATAATTATTAGTCCGTACGTAAATCATTCACAATTATATATTATATGATTCCATAAGTAACACATACTCATACTCGCAGGCATTTAATTTCTGTCTCCCACATTATGCTAAGAGAAGTACTGGCCCGAAGGCAATTTCATATTGTACCTAGTTGATCACACTAGGGACTTTTTGGCTCCAAGTCACACTTAGAGCAATAGCCGACGACTTATCTGACCTCAGTTTAAACCAAGGTAATGGCCACTATGTGGCATACTTACTGACAACATAATCTCGTTTGTTCGACCAGGATGACCGACTCGATCTACCCCGACTATCCTAAATAAGCACAACTAAACTGTTTAAAACTTAAAGGACACTCTAAGAACAACTACTTGATTATTATACTTATTTCGTAGTTAGGCCTAGTTTCTCCCTTTTTTATTATGCAACACTCTCATTCCCGCTTGACAACCTATGTTCAGTTTCCTCAACATACCATACGATCAGGATCTTTACAGTGACGATCAATGTGATTGGTTTCTAATGTTACTGAACCCTCACATATGAAATTACGACTCAATCCTACCCACGGTAACAAATAAAGTCCAGTGAACCACATTATCACCTATACACTTGAGCCTAAACAAATAAGCACATATACAGTTCACATGTTCACTGTTTACTTACTAACCATACACACGTAACGCAAACTCATTTAGATAATTATATTTCATATAATAACTGCATAAAATAGAGCAAACCACATTTTCACATAATCATCCAACCCTGTGGGGCAGGGATGGGAGAGCCACTCACCTCGTTGGCCCTCCTGTTCAGTCATCGGAGTACCTGAAGCTCCAATTACTCTGTGGTGCCCTATACACATGTATTTAAGCAATCGTGTAACTAAGCAACTATTGTAACGTCCTAGTTTCTTTATTGATTTTAATCGTGAAATTAGGTTATTTACATAACTTCTTAAAATCTCGGTCCAATTTTTTCTTTTTCTTTTCATGTGGGATAATTAAGGTTAAGTGTTTCCCCAAGGATCCCTTACTCTCGGTTGGTTATTTTAACCTAAGAAACTAGAAGTTACATGTTTGATACTCTCGTGCTCTCCCAAAATGCACATACAAATAAAATCAGGTGGAAATGAGGTACTAAACCTCCATATATAACCTAAGCAGTTAAAAACCTAAGTCCACAACATATGATTCATACATACATATATATCCAGACATAATGTCAAAGTCAGTCGCACGCACGACAAAAATAGTTATCACTAAAGTCCATACTAGAGTGACATCGGGGTCACTGCCAAAATATGAGTCAGCTCCTGCTACCTGCCCATCACACCCTTTCTAAGTCCCCGGGGCATTCTCAACCGAAGGGAAGAAGAAAAGGTTGTTAACCGCCTTCAGGATTTGGAAGTAACCCAGAAGGGGAACCTCCAGGACCTCTACCTCAATCTCCAGCAGCAGTATGTACCTGGGCATCTGAACACACTAACGTAGTAAGATATAAAATCCAGTAACGTAGATTACAAGTTTTATAAAAGAATAATTAGTGGTTCAACTGCATTTCTAAGAATACAGAAAAATACTTCCTTCCCAATCAACAGATAATTTAAACTTGGTACACATCAATTACAAGATATTTCCCCTTATGCAGTTAACAATATTTATATAATCATGCTGAAATGCTGTAAACATATCAAAGTCATTTTCCTTTTCAAAATATGCATGTTTACCACTACATGCACCTATCAGCCATGCCACAATCATCAAGTCTCTCCAGGACCTGTACAATTGGTTAAACCATTACCATCAATTAAAAACAATCTATTGAAACAGGACAATACCGACTTACCATTTAACACTATGGAAAGCCTGCCCAAATAAGGCTAACAGTAAATTACCTAACATCCTAGGGCGTCCCCCGGTGTGCGCACAAAGTTAGAACCTTAGGATCACCAGTCCTGGACTGGATTATTTCCTCACTAGTTGCTAGGCAGCTATGTCCCGGACGCATTCCTAGCCAGCCTAGTGTGTCCTTTCCATACAGATCAAATTATACAATATAATTTTTATCCATAGGTAATGTTTACTCAGTTGCCATTCAATTGCCTCTCCAGGGCATATGCAAATCAACACAGATACTGCCTCTCCAGGGCATATGCACATCAACACACAGATACTGCCTCTCCAGATCATATGCATAGGAAAACACAGATATTGCCTCTCCAGGGCAATTTTACCATTTTACCCCTCTAGGGGCATATGCACATCAAAGCACAGATGCATGCTCAAATGCTTGCCCTTCAAGGCAATTTAGTTTCACAAATGCATTATAAAACTTAGTTTCATGATTTGGATGCCACACACTAAAATAGCCTAATAAAACAATAAATTCAGCCACTGGTCAACAAAAGTCAAACAGAAGTCAACGACAACGCCAAATATAACTTACACAGCAAGTAACAGGCAAAACTGTTAATTTAAGCATCCAAAGGTCATGAAATTTCACCACAAGCATCATTAACACATACTCAACAGTCTCAGCAAGTTTTCAAATAAAGACAATTGCACTTGGACCCTTAATTCCACAAATCTTTCCAAAAGATTCCATTCTTTAAAGTAAAGGAATTCAAGGCACATTTCAAGTATTTTGACCCCATTCAGTCACCAAAAGAGTCAATTAGGTCCTGCTTTTCCCAACAGAATTTCGTCAGAATTTTGGTAAAAATAGGACTTTTCAGCTTTTCTCAAGTTTTTCTAGCAAATTGGTCCCTATTAAGACCCAAATTTTGTTCTGGGTTGTTTCAAGCTAAAACCAAGGTGCAGCAAGTACCTAAAGGTTATTTGTGACTTGCTAATGAAGTTTCCACAGAAAGATGACACACAGAGGTCATACTTTTGCAGCAAAATACATGAAATTTGAAAGAAATCAAGTTAGGTTTTAAATTAGGGTTAGAGGCCACTTTGACCACTTCCCTGCCAATACAGAGGACCACGCTAACTCATAGGACCAGAAAGTACCGAAATTCAACCTCAAATTTCTCAGTCCACACAGATTCTGTAAAAGGGACAAAAATAGTAAAATCAGTTCAATTTAGTCCCTATTGCATCTTCTTTCTGTTCTGACCTCTGCCCAGCCCAATTTATTATCTCCTAACCAAGATTAGACCACTTGTGGCTTGCACAGCAAGTGGGTGCAGCCACATCAGTACAGAGCTGCCATTTTTGCAAGCATTTTTCTCTTTTTGCCATTTTTCCTCTTTTTTGACCCTTCTATGTTTTCTAGGCCATAACTTGATTCATTTTCTGTTTGGTGAGGGTACTTAGAAGATTTAAAGGGTAAGAGGATAGGCCTACCCTCTTAGAACCTGAGTCCCCAAATTTTTGGGCCACTAACTGCCTCTTTCCATGCTTGCCTGCCTGAATTCCCATTCTAAGAGTATGTGAAGCCTTTTACTCTGACTTCCATCCTTGGCACTTCTCTGTGGCAGCAACGAGAAATTGAGTCATAGAGGCTCATACCAGCATTTCTGGTGGATGCTCCTGGCTCAGGAATGGAGAAGGAAGGGTAACTTTAAGTTACCTTGATTTTCAGAAGAAGAAACACGCGTTTTAGCTTATGGATTGAGTGGGCAACTTGGTGCAAGAACAACAAAGTTCTAGTGTGAAAGTGTGTGTGGATTTCTGCTTCTCTCTCTACCTTCAGCTGCCAATCTTCGATTCCCCCAGCTCACACACAGTCTCATCCTCTCTCTGAACATATCCTCTCTTGCTCTCAGCTCTCAATTTCTGGTTTTGATTGCTGGTATGGCCTCCTCTCGGTTTTCATTCCATTTATAGCCATCAAGGCATGTGTGAGTGAAATGATTAGGAAGGCAAGGTGTCCAGCTGCTGGTGCTTCTTAATTTCGTGTTAGGACACCTAAGTAAGGTGTGCTGGCAGCCTTAAGGGATGTTTGGGTGGGCAATTAGGCACTTAGGCCTCGGGTAGAGTTAGTCTAGGTGTATTATTGAGTGAGGCTTAAGGGGTTGTTTAATTTGAGTTATAAGGTGATGGGTCTTGGCATTTAAATCTTATTTCTGGTCACTTTCTCCTTGCCTTCAGTTTCCTCAAGTTGCTGGCAGCTATAACCACCTTAATTGGGTATTTACTTTGCTTTAAAAATAGTAAATTCGGTTACAAGTTCTTAAAAGCATTAAAAATGGATTAATTTGTGATAAATTTCCTATTTATCTCTATTTTTAAAATATGTAACCTACCTAATTATGTTTTTTTTATTTAATTTCATGCTGGCACTTTGTAGGGTAGTGTAGGGTACCTCTAAGTGGTTAAATTGAGCTTCCTTAGGCCTTAAGTAAGCTAAAGGGCTTTAACTTCAATTTTTCAGTTCTTTCTTTTTAGTCCTGAATTTCTTCTTGAGAAAATGTGTCGTTTTAGGACTCTTCTTGAGGTTGGGGTCCCTTAGCTAAGTCTTAGGGTATCTCTAGAGTGTCCTAGAGTATTTTTCTAGGGTCAAATAGGTCTTTTCCACCCTGTTTAACTCACTAAAGAAAAATGTTAAAAACTAAGTTTTTCCTTTCAGTTTAGTCCCTAGGGTTAGGGTTAGGGTTCCACTGGTCATTTTTCTCTGATTTTTGGGTCTCTTGGCCTCTAGTTAGGGTTTTATAGACTTATTTACAAGCAAAAACAAAGGCAAACACATCCAAGCACTTAAAAATCAAAAAGTCAAACAAGATAAGGGAAAAGTCAACAGTTTTTGAAAAGTCAACCATTTCAGCAAAAGTCAATAGTCAAGATTTTGGTCAAAGTTAGGTTTCGATTTTTCAGGATGTTACAATACTCCCCCCCGCCCTTATTGGAATTTTTCCCTCAAAACTTTAAGAAATGTACCTGCAAAGAATGCCGAATACTGTTGTCTCATGTCCTCTTCGCGTTCCCAAGTCATTTCCTGTGCCGAAACATCTTGGCACAATAGTTTGACTAATGAAACGGTCTTACTCCGAAGTTGTCTGATTTCAAACTCCAGAATCTTCACAGGGACTGAGGGGTAAGTTAAATTTTCTTTCAATTCTACCGGCTCAGTTTTGTGTACATGTGAAGGGTCAGGAATGTATTTACGGAGTTGAGAAACATGGAATACGTTGTGGAGGTAGGACAACTTTAGGGGCAGGGCTATTTGGTATGCCGCCAGACCGATTATCTTAAGAATCTGATAGGGACCTATGAATCACGGATGTAATTTACGCGCTTTTAGTGATCTTCCTATGCCTGTCATTGGGGTTACCTTGAGGAATACATGGTCTCCCTCATTGAACTCCAATGGTTTCCTCCTCTGATTGGCATAATTCTCTTGCCTCTGTTGGGCAACTCTCATCTTATCCCTAATCATATAGAGTTGTTCCGTAGTTTGGCAAACTATTTTCGGCCCTAACACTCTCTCCTCACCGACTTCCGTCCAACATAGTGGAGACCTACACTCCCTTCCATAGAGCTCTGCATATGGTGCCATGCCTATACTAAAGTGATAGCTATTTTTGTAGGCAAATTGGGGCAGTGGAAAGTAGGCATCCTATATGCCCTCTTGCTCTAATGCACACGATTGAAGCATATCCTCGAGAGTTTGAATCGTTTTCTATGACTGCCCGTCAGTCTGAGGATGGTATGTTGTGCTAAACCTCAACTGTGTCCTTAAGGCTTTTTGTAGAGCTTGCCAGAATCGTGAAGTGAATCTGGGATCTCTGTCGGACATTATGCTGGTAGGCACTCCGTGAAGTTTCACTATTTCCTTAATGTAGATTTGGGCTAGTTTTTCTAAGGAAAATGTGATCTTGATGGGTAAGAAGTGAGCGGACTTTGTGAGTCTATCCACAATTACCCAGATCGGATCATGACCGGAAGGGGTTCTAGGCAGTCCTACTACGAAATCCATGGTAATTTGGTCCCATTTCAACTCGGGTGTGGCTAAGGGTTGTAGCATCCCCGAGGGTTTTTGGTGTTCTATTTTGATGAGTTGGCAGGTCAGACACTTACCCACGTGCTCGACTATGTCTTTTTTCATCCCTGACCACCAAAATTTCTTTTTTAGGCCTTGGTACATCTTGGTCATACTGGGATGAACAGTGTACATGCTCCTATGGGCCTCATCTAAGATCTTATTCCTTAACTCAAAGTCGCTAGGAATCACTATCCTATCCCTAAACAACAGTACCCCGTCCTACAATTCGTGAAAATTGGATTGTTTTCTTAAGACATCTAGGGTTTCATCCTCAATTTGGGCTTCCTTGATTTGAGCTCACAGGTCACACTCAACCCTAAACTCACTCATCTCTAACCTTTCATTAGCCAACACAGTATTCAAGCCTCGGTCTCTAAATTTCTCAATCATTTTCATTTCTTCGACCATTAAGTGGGCTACCTGAATCGACTTCCTACTCAAAGCATCGGCAACTACATTGGCTTTCCCCGGGTGGTACTTAAGTTCGAAGTCATAATCCTTTAATAAATCTACCCACCTCCTCTGTCTCATATTCAACTCCTTATGATAAAAAAGGTACTTAAGGCTCTTATGGTCACAGAAGATGGTAAACCTAACTCAGTATAATAGGTGTCTCCAAATTTTCACTGCAAAGATTACGGCCGCTAGTTCTAGGTCATGTGTCGAGTAGTTCTCTTCATTTGGCTTAAGTTGTCGTGAGGCATACGCCACCACTTGCCTATTTTGCATAAGTACACAGCCAAGTCCTTTCCATGAGGCTTCAGTGTATACCTCGAAAGGCTCGAATGGGTCAAGTATGGTGAGCACAGGGGGTGTGGTCAACCTATCCTTCAGAATTTGAAAGCTTGTTTCGCACTCTGCCGACCATTTGAAAGGTGTGTTCTTTTGGGTCAATCTAGTCATAGGGAGAGCTATCTCCGAAAATCACTTTATGAATCTCCTATAGTACCCAGCTAAACCCAAAAAGCTTATAACCTCAGTTAGGGTTTGGGGTCTCTCCCAGTTCCTAACGGTCTCCGTCTTACTAGGGTCTACAGCTACGCCTCGCCTATTGATCACATGCCCTAAAAACTTCACTTCTTCTAACCAAAACTCGCATTTCTCTATTTTGGCGTATAGTTGTTTCTCTCGTAGTACTTGCAATACCAGTGCAAGATGTTCTTGATGCTATTCTTCACTCTGAGAGTAAATCAGAATGTCATTAATGAACACTACGACGAATTGATCTAAGTAAGGTCAGAAAATGCGGTTCATGTAATCCATGAACATCGCAGGGACATTGGTCAGCCCGAATGGCATCAGTAGGAACTCATAGTGGTCAAAACGCGTTCTGAACGCGGTCTTAAGGAAATCTTCCTTCTTAACCCTAATCTGATGGTACCCTGACCTAAGGTCAATCTTTGGAAACAAAGTCGCTCCTCGCAATTGGTCCAACAAGTCATCTATACGGGGTAGGGGATACTTGTTTTTGATGGTCACCTTATTTAACTGCCTATAATCTATGCAAAGTCTAAAGCTTCCGTCCTTCTTTTTCACAAAGAGGATTGGGGCTCCCCAAGGTGAGACACTAGGTCTGATAAATTCCTTGCTTAGCAAGTCGTTTATTTGGGCCTTCAAT
This sequence comes from Senna tora, assembly GCA_014851425.1. Classification (NCBI taxonomy): domain Eukaryota; kingdom Viridiplantae; phylum Streptophyta; class Magnoliopsida; order Fabales; family Fabaceae; genus Senna; species Senna tora. The sequence goes on along the minus strand of CM026261.1, from coordinate 24,345,084 downwards.
TCCTGCAACTCAGGTGGGGCCATACGTTAAGGTGTGATTGATATGGGTCCGGTTCCAGGCATAAGATCTATGGAAAATTCTATTTCTCTTTCTAGGGGAAACTCATGTATTTCATCAGGGAAAACATCACTGAAATCCCTGACCACTGGAATTAAACTAATTTTCTCTTCTAGACCCAAGGTTCTAGGTTCTTTGACAGTACAGGCATTTAAATAGATCACTGATTTAGCAACGCAATCTAACACATCACGATTCTTAGATAACCAATCCATTCCTAAGATTATGTCTATGGTGGACATATTCAAGCAGATAAGGTTGGCATGAAAAAGTTTAGAATTAATAGTGATGGGGCAGTTTAAACAAGTATGGGTACCAATCAATCTTTTCCCCAAAGGGGTGGAAACATGCAATTAACATAATAAGGGTTAGGTAGAAAGATGTAGGGTCTTCACACATGCTTCAGAAATAAAAGAATGGGTGGCTCCTGAGTCGAATAAAATTTTAAAATTTATGTTTTGAATCTTACGCGAGCCCTCTATGAGATCCTCAGTTTGTTCATTGACAACCCCGTCCAGAGCAAAGACTCTTCCAACAATCGGTGTCCGGTTTCCATTCCCTACAGGATCATTGACCTTGCACGTCCTGGCAAAATGTCTCGTCTTCCCGCACTGGTAGCAGGTTAGGCAGGGTTGAGTAGGGTAGTGTTCCTTATTGCACTTGGTGCATCGAGGACGGTTCACTCCAGTAGGGGCAGTTTTGCTGGTACTTCCCTGGGCAGGTTTGAAGTTTGGCTTCTTCACATTTACGTTATTGTGGGGTATCCGGTTGAATCTATGGTTCGCTAAGGCCCTATCACTCAGATTTTTGCTAATGATGTGGCATTTGTTTACTAGCTCCGCATAGTTCTTTATTTCTAGCGGGGCTACTTGGGTCTTTATGCTCAGGTCTAACCCGGCCTCAAACTGACTCGCCTTCCATCCCTCATCGTGTCTAAACTTCAGGTAAGTAGAGAATATGGCAGGTTCCTCAAACTTGGCCAAATACTCGTCAAAGGGCCTCCCTCTCTGTTTTAACTGCAGAAACTCAATTACTCTCTCCTTCTTTACACTCTTCGGATAGTATTTTACTTGAAAGACTTCCCTAAAGGTTTCCCAGGTTAAGGGGCGATTCCTACCCTCGAGTAGTTGTCTGGCTCCTCGCCACCAGTACTCAGCCTCACCTTGCAATTGATAGACTGCAAAGGCTAACTTTTGTGGATCAGGGGTATGGAGTACCTCAAACATTTTTTCTAGTTCCCTCAAGCATTCCCCAACCACAACAGGGTCGTAGGTGCCTCTGAAAACAGGAGGCCTAGCCCTCTGAAATTCAGCCCATCCCATGTTATTGCCCTCATGATGCCCATTGTCATTTTGATCATGGTTGTGGTTACCATGGGCCTGGCGAAGCACCTAGGTAGTTGCTGAGGCCTGATCTCTCATAGCTTGTGCCATATTTTCGAATGCGTGCCTCATTTGACGCACCATGTCATTTTCAGGTTGCCTATTGTTAGCACCGCTCCTTGTATTTGCCATAGCTTTGTATTAAACAAAAATATCACTAAGGTGATCAATCTCAATAATACTGTTAAATAGAGAAAAGTACAACAAATAGAGGAGATATGCAACGGTCTAGGGTTCCTAGCACAATCATAGACTCAATTCACTCAAACTAGCATGCTCAGCTGAGTTTATCCAATCAATGTTTATGCTAGGCTATTCTACCTACGAATTAGCAGAGTTCTAATAATTGTGCTCTGATACCATAATGTAACGTCCTAGTTTCTTTATTGATTTTAATCGCGGAATTAGGTTATTTACTTAACTTATTAAAATCCCAGTCCAATTTTTTCTATTTCTTTTCATGTGGGATAAATAAGGTTAAGTGTTTCCCCAAGGATCGCTTACTCTCAGTTGGTTATTTTAACCTAAGAAACTAGAAGTTACTTGTTTGATACACTCTCGCTCTCCCAAAATGTACATACAAATAAAATCAGGTGGAAACAAGGTACTAAACCTCCATATATAACCTAAGAAGTTAAAAACCTAAGTCCACACAATATGATTCATACATACATATATATACAGACATAATGTCAAAGTCAGTGGCACGCAGACCCAAAATAGTTAGTTCTAAAGTCCATACTAGAGTGACATCATGGTCACGGCCAGAATATGAGTCAGCTCCTGCTACCTGGCCATCACACCCTTTCTAAGCCCCCGGGGCATTCTCAACCGAAGGGAAGAAGAAAAGAATGTTAACCGCCTTCAAGATTTGGAAGTAACCCAGAAGGGGAACCTCCTGGAGCTCTACCTCAATCTCCAGCAGCAGTATGTACCTGGGCATCTGAACACACTAACTTAGTGATATATAAAATCCCAGTAACGTAGATTACCAGTGTTATAAAAGTCTAGTTAGTGGTTCAGCTGCATTCCTAAGAATACAGAAAAATACTTCCTTCCCAATCAACAGATAATTTAAACTTGGTACACATCATTTACAAGATATTTCCACTTATGCAGTTAACAATATATATAATCATGCTGAAAAGCTGTAAACAGATGAAAGCCATTTTCCTTTTCAAAATATGCACGTTTACCACTACATGCACCTATCAGCCATGCCACAATCGTCATGTCTCTCCAGGACCTGTACAACAGGTTAAACCATTACCATTAATTAAAAAAAATCTAATGAAACAGGACAATACCGACTTACAATTTAACACTATTGAAAGCCTGCCCAAATAAGGCTAACAGGAAATTACCTAACAACCTAGGGCGTCCCCCCGTGTGCGCACAAAGTTAGAACCTTAGGATCACCAGTCCTGGACTGGATTATTTCCTCACTAGTTGCTAGGCAGCTACGTCCCGGACGCATTCCTAGCCAGCCTAGTGTGTCGTTTTCATACAGATCAAATTATACAATATAATTTTTATCCACAGGTAATGTTTACTTAGTTGCCATTGAATTGCCTCTCTAAGGCATATGCAAATCAACACAGGTATTGCCTCTCCAGAGCATATGCACATCAAAACACCGATACTGCCTCTCCAGGGCATATGCACAGCAAAACACAGATATTGCCTCTCTAGGGCAATTTTACCATTTTACCCCTCTAGGGGCATATGCACATCAAAGCACAGATGAATGCTCAAAGGCCTGCTCATCAAGGCATTTTAGTTTCACGTATGCATGCTAAAACTTAGTTTCATGATTTAGATGCCACACACTTCAATAGCCTGATAAAACAATAAATTCAGCCACTAGTCAACAAAAGTCAAACAGAAGTCAACCACAACGCCAAATTTAACTTACACAGCAAGTAACAGACAAAACTGTTAATTTAAGCATCCAAAGGTCATGAAATTTCACCACGAGCATCATTAACACATACTCAACAGTCTCAGCTAGTTTCCAATTATGACAATTGCACTTGGACCCTTAATTTCACAAATCTTTTCAAAAGAGTCCCATTCTTTAAAGTAAAGGAATTCAAGGCACATTTCAAGTATTTTGATCCCATTCAGTCACCAAAAGAGTTAATTAGGTCCTGCTACACACATCCAGAAAATCCCAACAGAATTCAGTCAGAATTTGGGTAAAAATAGGACTTTTCAGATTTTCTCAAGTTTTGCTTGCAAATTGGTCCCTATTAAGACCCAAATTCTGTTATGGGTTGTTTCAAGCTAAAAACAAGGTGCAGCAAGTACCTAAAGGCTATTTGTGACTTGCTAATCAAGTTTCCACAGAAAGATTACACACAGAGGTCATACTTTTGCAGCAAAATACATGAAATTGCAAAGAAAACAAGTTAGGTTTTAAATTAGGGTTAGAGGCCACTTTGACCACTTCCCTGCCAACACAGAGGACCACACTAACTCATAGGACCAGAAAGTACAGAAATTCAACCTCAAATTACTCAATCCACACAGATTCTGTTAAAGGGACAAAAATAGTAAAATCAGTTCAGTTTAATCCCTATTGCATCTTCTTTTCTGTTCTTACCTCTGCCCAGCCCAGTTTAGTATCTCCTAAGCAAGATTAGACCACTTGTAGCTTGCACAACAAGTGGGTGCAGCCACATCCGTACAGAGCTGGCATTTTGTCAAGCATTTTTCTCTTTTTGCCATTTTGCCTGTTTTTTTGACCCTTTTACGTTTTCTAGGCCATAACTTGATTCATTTTCTGTTTGGTGAGGGTACTTAGAAGATTTAGAGGGTAAGAGGATAGGCCTACCCTCTTAGAACCTGAGTACCCAAATTTTTAGGCCACTAACTGCCTCTTTGCATGCTTGCCTGCCTCAATTCCCATTCTAAGAGTATGTGAACCCTATTACTCTGACTTCCATCCTTGGCACTTCTCTTTTACTGTTTTAGACATCTAAGCACCTGAAAATCAAAAAGTCAAACAAGTGAAGGGAAAAGTCAACACTTTTAGAAAAGTCAACCATTTCAGCAAAAGTCAATAGTCAAGATTTTGGTCAAAGTTAGGTTCCGATTTTTCAGGATGTTACAACTATTATGCATGTGTCATGCTAATGCTTATGTACCTTCTAGACATTTCCAAGAAGTAGATATTTAGTTCGTTACGTCATCTTATTTGCTCTTTTTGAAAGTCTATAATGTCTTATACTCGACTTTCACACATTCGAGCCATTTAGAACCTCTAAAAGCTTAGGTTAGAGATTCTAATTTATCTAAACTTCCCGTCATGTGTTCATAAGAGCATTTAACTAATAAAGGAATAAATTTACGGCTCAAAAGAGGCCTTAGCTTACTCGTTCAACCGTTTCCCTTATTTTCCGAGTAAAAGCTTAACCATTACCTCTTTAATTATATATATATAAAGAATTTAATCGGGTATAAGAAAAGCCTTGGACCCAATTTAGTTGGTCTTAGGTGTCCGCCATGGACTAGGCCAAGGTGTTCAGCCCACAGCACATTTTCTTGTCGTACGGTGGCTTGATATATTGCATCTTTTTCACTAGATTTGGCTACAGTTGCGACGGTAACTACTCGGGCTTTATTCCCTTGTATATTTCCAGCAATTATAACACCTATGCTACTCCAATCCAAGCCTATTCATGCATCAAACATGCAAATTTCGAATTTTAGAGTAATTTCTAATCCAATTTCCATAATTTCCACAACCGGCCAAATTCCTCGATTTGGCCTTGATTCTAAACCTCCCTAGGCATTCAATAACACCTACTAAGCTCTAATTTATCCCCGGAATGTCCCAAATAGAAGTAATTGAAGATTTCCTAAAATCCCTAAACTTGTAGAAGTTGGGGTTTTGAGAGATTGGGGCCTTTTTACCTTGTTTCAATCGGATGGAAGACTCAATAGGTGGTGAAGAGGAGTTCCGGTGGCCCTCCTCGGCGGCGGAGCAGTTTCTTCGGCATATTTCCGGCCAAACCCCACCATTTCCCTTCCTCCCTCTTCTTCTTGAGCTCTCAGGTCCGCTTCTCTTCGCTTCTGCTTCTTTTTTTTTGGCTAAAGGAGGTCACGATTTGGCCCCCAATTAGTGTAGACACCCCATTTTGTCCAGACTTTTTAAAATTAATAAAAAAGGACAAACATCGCCTCTGGATAGCTTATGTGGACACCGCCTTTTGTCAATCCCAAAATGCACCAAAAATAAAATAGAACAAAAATAAGGTGTGGGGTCGCGACGGGTGAGCACTAGGGGTCGTGACCCCTCCTCCTTTAAGGAACCCGTCACGACGTATAGGCCCATACGTCGGGACCCCCTTAGCATTTATGGCAGATGTAATAAGATTCAAGATCGGGTACCTGTCGTGACGAGGAAGCCTACCCATCACGACCCCCAACTTGTTAATGCCCATTGATGCCCATTAATACCCATTAATGCTCATTTATGCCCATTAAGGCCTATTGATGCCCATTAATGCCCAGATTCAATCTTCCTTTTTTATGACCCGTGGAAATCACTATAAATAGTGAGTCCCATCACTTGTCAGGGAGAAAAAAGAAGGAGAGGAAGAGAGGACTGAAAGACTGCTAAGAAGAAGTAAGAGGTAGAAAATATTTCGATTATATTCCATTATTTTTCTCATACTAATCCACCCATATTCTCTTGATTGCTTGGTTCTTTTTGCTTAAGTAGTTTCTTTCTTTGTCGCGACCCCCTGTCTTTTGGGGGACAAAAATATTCGATTTATTACTTTATTATGTAACCTTGTGCCACCAAGAGACTTTTGTCTTTTTAGGATCACTAGCCTTCACGCCATCTGGGTATTATGCCTGATGAGCTTTCACACATGCACTTTTCATATTCTTGATTGATCGTATGATAGATAAGTACCAAAAGGCATTGGCCTCTTTAGGTACGTGGCACTGGGAGGCCATCTGAGTATTCACTTGATGAGCCTCCCTCCACTCACACACTTGTATGTCACAGGAACTACGGGGGCTTTGATCCCCCATTATGGGTACGTAGGCCCTAGGCTTTTATCCTAGGTCAAGCCCTCCCTCTTTCTTTCCTCATTTTCTCTCATGCTTGTATATGTTTTCAAGGACAAATAATTTTAATATTAATTTTTAGGGTAACCATCTTCGGACGGGGGAAGAAGGGTGTCTAACACCTTCCATTCATCTCAATCAGACTCCCGAACCCAACATTTTGTGAAAATTCATTTTTGCCCCACTTTTGAACTTATTTTTCTTTTTTCAAAATTTTAATTGAAAATTTGGTGGCGACTTCCATCGAAGGCTCCGGTCTTCACAGTTGGCGACTCCACTGGGGACAATTTAGAGAGTAAAGCCATTTTCTTTAAAAATTAATATTTAAATTGTTTTGGCCTTTAATATTGGATTTTTTTATGTATATATTTGTTGTATATATATATATATATATATATATATATATATATATATATATATATATATTTCTCTTGTTTTGCAATGTTTCCACTTTAAAGGGGAACGAAATGGTAGTTAGGATGCTCCTAATGACAAGGTGCAATATTTAAATTTATGCCCACCAATGAATTGGCTCCTATACCCGGAGTACGTCCAAATAAGTTAGAATGGGATATGAAAATCTTTCCCTGTTGGGCTTAGGCCTACAGAGGTTGACCTATCTATCCTACTTAGATTATTACTTGCCTTATGGGTTGATCCGCACAGAATTCTCTGTGACAGGATCCTCTCTTAAGTCAAGGTCTCTATCTCTGGTACGAACAATCTAAGGGCCTTTTTAGAGTATCTAGATCCCAAGCTAAACCATGTGCAAGTTGACCTTAAAAGCCTACCTTTATTAGGTCAGCCGATTTTAGAGACCTTAAGAGCCTAAACTTTATGATACAAGGAGCAAACCCCCTCATGCATACATTTTTTTTAAAAAAAGGAGTACAAGTAAAAAATAGAAAAATGTTCATTTTTCTTTTAATTTTCTTGGCATTGTAAAAAAAAATTTCATTTTCTCATAATTTCTTTTAAATTGTATATATATAAAAAATAAGTAAATAAAACTTTCTGTGCATTATATAAAAATTCTTTTTCTCATAGTTTCTTTCACACGCGTATATAAAAAAATCTTCTTCGTGTTATCTAAAAAAATCTTTTTCTCATAACTTCCTTTGCATATATTAAAAAAAAACTTTTCTTTCTAAAACAAAAATTTTCTTTTTCTCATAACTTTCTTTGCATTGAATATATAAAAAAGAGAGAGGAAAATCATTTACATTGTATATAAAAAAATTAAAAGTTTCATTTTTCTTATAGTTGTATATAAAATTGTCTTTTGAATTGTGAATAAAAGAAAAAAAAAATTCTTTGCATTGCATATATTTATAAAAAAAATAATTTCTTTGCATTGTATAAAATATTTTTTCCTTCTTATAATCTCATTTGCATTGCATACAAAATTCTCTTTTAAATTATGAATAAAAAAACCTCCTTCTCTAGGCATTGCATATACAAAAAAAAAATTTTCTTTGCATTGTATAAAAAAATTTTTCCCCGTTTTCATTTGTATTGGATATTAAAGTTCTCCTTTGTATATAAAATTTTTTAAATTTTGTTTGCATTGTATATAAAATTTTCCTCTGAATTGTGAAAAGTATATTTTTCTTTGCGTCGCATATATAAAATTTTCTTTACCAATAAAAAGTTTTCCTTTTTCTTATATAAAAAAATTAATTTTCTATAATTTTGTTTGCATTGCATTTAACATTTTCTTTTAAAATATGAAGAAAAAAATTTTTCCATTTCAAAAAAATTATTTTCTTTGCATTGTATATATAAAAAATTTATTTTCCTTTTTCTTTGGTTTGTATATAAAAAAATTGTCTGCATATAAAAATATTTTCCTTTTTCTCATAATTTCCTTCGCATTGTAGAATAAAATAAATATAAAAAAAATTTTCATTCTTTACCACATTTGTTTCTAATGTAAATCACCATTGTTTTTTCTTACCTCTTGTGAATAATATTTGTACATGTGACGGGGATGTTTTCTCCCCCACATTAATTCTTAGGCCATAGGATTGTATTAACATTTGTTCATTTATCTGCATAGCTAGTAAACAGTGGCTATATTTACAATTATTGAGGTGCATGGTGTCAATCTTTTGCCTTTTACTAGCAAGCCTCACGCAAGCTAGAGTCAAGGTTGCAGCTGGTAATTGAGACGTTTAACGTGAAAGGAAATATATATTCTTTTTCCTACTAATCATGAATTTTCATACTTTAAGCAATCTCTGTTTTCGTTTAGAATCTCATTTGCCAATCTCCAGTATTGGTCTCTCGTAGAATCCATTGACTGACAAGGGGACAACTAGAGATCCAGAGAATGATCCTCAAGATAACTGCAAATGTAACCACTTCTTTCTTGAAAAGAAATCTTCATGAAGATACCTGTATGGCGCCTTTATTGCAAAGAACTTAACATGGTATTTGTGGTGAAGTCATTTCTCCCATATTCATTTGTTGATTTGTATCTTTTATTTTTCACATTTTTGCATTGCATTCAAAGCTATAATTGTATTGGGCTGGTGCGTGATAATTGTTTGGCCTCAAGAACGAGTCTGGCTGTTGAAGCTAGATGGTGACAAAAAATCACCTTTCTAGACTCATTCTTGTCTTGAGCCTCAGAGTTTGCATTGGGAAACCCTCGTTTTGAATTCCTAATATAAAGAGGGTCATTGCCTCAGAACTACCATTCTTGCCTTAATCCTAGTGCCTGCACCGGGGAATTGTCCTCCTAATAGTGTATTTGAACCTCGATGCCTGCATTGGGGAACCACCAAGTAGGCCATATCTCAGACCTTAGTGCCCGCACTGGGGGATGCGGTCCCAACACGTGTCTAGTACTCAGTGTTTATACTGGGGAATTATTGTCTGAGGGCATGTTTTGGACTCTCATTGGGGAACCATCATTTAAAACTCATGGTTCCATTAACACCTCCGTACCCCAGATGGTACAAGCCACAACTTTCATGAGAGTACCAAGTGAATGCGTGTGGTCATTCAACTGAGGCAGGTAGCATTTTTCAAACCAATGTCCAAATATTAATTAGGAATAACAAGATCACCCCAACTCCTGAGTTTGAGGGTACATTCGCAAAGAGGGTAAAATGTGATAAGCTTGACTAGAAAATGTTAGAGTGAATGACATAAAATAGTTTGAAGTGCCTTAGAATCTTTTCCGAATGAACTTCGTCACACTTATTTGGGAATAAAGTAAAGTGTCTTTTTATCAGTAACCGTCGTTAATTTGCTCCATGTTCTTCATTCTAGCATTCGGATGTTCGGAATCCTCGTTTAATTTGATCCAGCATTGGCAAAAGAAGATACCGCACATATGCATAGTTGTGAGTCTCTCAAGAAGCATCACTCACTTCATAAGCGACATTTTTCACACACCTCGGTTTTAGCCATGTTTTTCGGGGAATTTAAAAAAAAAATAATGAAAAATAAAGAAAAAGGAAAAATAAAAATAAAGAAAACAGCCTTAGTAAAAGCAAATGAGTTGGCTATATCAAGGATATGAGGCATTTCTTGGTTTTTCCCAAACACAATAGTCACTCCTTTTGGGCTAGGAGTAGAGTTTTCAAAAGTCTAAACGTAGTCAATATTCACTTGGGATGGGTAGTCTTTCGACTTTGTGTATTTTAGGGAATCAATTGCTCCAAACACCATCTTCCATTGTCATCCACTTTTAAGCCTTCATGCGTATGTTTTTAAAATTACTTGGCATTTAAATAAACCCTGGGGAATAATAAAGATGTCTCACGATATAAGTTCAATCCATAAAAGAGCTTTGTTTCTTATGCAAATTTAGTATCCAATTGGCTTTGCAAGTGACCAATGTGAGCGTCAAACCCTGTGGGAAGTTATTTGAGCCAAACACTAATTTCTTTTCATCGATTATCATTGAGTGTAATCTGTCCGCTCATGCTGGTTCTAGAACTTGGTTTTTATTCTTAATTGAAGCTTTACATGCATTGGTTTGATAGGTAGGATGGAGGCATTCATTTCATTCACTCTTTTCCCCAAACACAAACCCCATTTATATTTCCTTTTGCCACCTATTTTGAGCCTTTTATTAGCAATTTTTAAGACACTTCATCACGTGATTCTTGGATGGTATTTTGGCCTATTGCATATATCGGCTGACCAGTCATTCTCGACACTTGGATTCGCTTAGCGATTCAAGTAAGCCAAGAAAGGGCTTGAGAAAAAAAAGAAAAGAAAAGAAAGGAAAGAATAAAAGGATGGAAAAAGATAAGAAAAAATAAAAGTGCACAAGCAAAAAAGAGAGAAGATCTAAGGCAAACCCTTTTGATGGATAGAGAATTATCGCTTGGTTAGCATCTTCCATCTTTAGGTCAAATTTATCGTGCTCATTCAAGAAACTATTATTTCATGCTTGAGAATTGCTAACTTCATTTCTTAAACACTTTTTCCATTGTAGCCATTCATCCATCATTACAAGCTTTTAAAGACCTCTTGATCTATTATACTAATACATTTGTAGTGGAGATATAGATTACATACAAGCCTATGGCAACTGGCTAGTAGAACAGATTTGAGTGAAAATATTCCAACAATGACGAGTGAGAGAATTACTTGCTAGTTGGATGCTCAATTTGTTTAAAGACCTTATTAACTTTCAAATGCAAAGCTCCTGGGTTAGAGCAATTTCAATTCAAAGAGTTGTCATTATGTTCCCACAATAATTTTTGGGTCCCTTTTCCCCTTTCATAAGCCCACATTTTGCACCCATAAATTAAGTCTTTATTGAGGTATAGGAAATTCAAATGTTTTGTGTAGGGCTAATAAAATAAGAAAGAGACTTCAATCTCAGCACTCAAAGAATAAACTTCCCCCCGGGAAATATTAAGCCGAGATCTTGAATCCCTTGATCCCTATCCAAATTTTATCCTGAGATGAAATTAGAGAAATTCTTTGTCCCTCCGGTTTCTTACCCTCTTTTTCGAAAACAAGATTTGGAAAATCCCTTTTTCCATAACCTAGAAAAGTCTCACTTTCATCCCACTGTGGTCATTCTTTGGAGACTCTATATGCATATTTATGGTATCTTGTCGTTGTTAGTCGGGTGGTCAATGTTATCACTTAGGACGACTCGTTCTTTCTTAATAGGGGTTCATTCTTCTGATGGATTTCTCCTTTTCCGCATGTGTACCACATAGACATTTTACATTAGTTCGAAGATAAAGGTGATAAGTCTTTCTTTACTGGATTATCATGTTAGACAAGGCATTTTAAACTCTTGGTGATCTCATTCTAACATGAGGGAGCTTGTGCTTCACGTTTGCAAATCATTGAAAATCAAGTGTGAGGGAGAAACAATGCTTGATTTCGAAAGTTGAAAACAAGTAACTTCTTCTATGGGATTTTTTCATTGGGTTCTCAATGATTGAAACCAATATATTGATTAATTTATTTACTTGGTATTCGATTGTTGAGACCAAGTTAATCGACTTCTAAGAGAAGAAGTTCTTGACTTCAAAATAAGATCAGAATTTTCTCACTTGGCTTTTGACAATTTGTTCAAAATCGTAGCATCTTTAACCCTCTTTGTTTGATTTTCAATGATTAAGGCATGACCAAATGGTGTTTGCCTTCACTTGTTTTTACTCCTCCAGCTGTTAGGAGCAAGTTTACCCTGTCTCAGTCTCTTGGCCGGGGAATCGCTTTCTCTCTAAAGTATGGTCCTAACCCCTCGTCCATTGACTTGGGAGCCCTCTTATTTTTAGAGACAGGGTCACAAGGCCCCACAATATGTCTCTTTCTGTGCTTATCATAAGATTTAGATGTCCCAAATTCTCTCTTTATTCTTTGATAAATTCCATGAGAGTAAGGTTATACTTCACATTTACATGTAAATCCTTGAAAATAGAAGTATGAGGGCAGACAATGCTTGGTTTTAGGGATTGCAATCAAGTCACCTCTACCATGCTATTTTTCTACTTGGTTATCGATGATTGAAACCAATGTATTTATTTATTTCTTTACTTGGTCTTCAATGGTTAAGACCAATTTAACTTTTAAGAAAGAAGAGGTGCTTGATTAGTGCTCAATACTCGAAATCGAGATGAATTTCAAAATAAGGTCAAAGATTTCCTTAATTGGCTTTCAACACCTTAGTCAAAGTTGAAGCATTTTTTTACCCTTCTTACTTGATTTTCAAATATTAAGATGTAATTAAATAATGTTTGCCTTCACCTGTCTTCGTTTTTCCCATTGATAGGAGAGTACTTTTACCTCCTCATTATATAAATAGTCATCCTGCCTCGATCTCTAAATTGATGAATTCCGTTTTCTGAATGCAGACTTAATCCCCGCGCATTGACTGGGGAATTATCTTGCCCTTAGTATTGGGATCGAAGTATCCCAAAAATCATGCCCCTCTCTGCTTGTCTTGGGATTTCGATGTCTCAAGTTCTCTTTTAACTTCTTTGTTTACGGACTGGAGAATCATTTCCTTTGTATAGGGTCTCTAATGCCCTGAATTTTCCTCCATTCTCCTGTCGGTGGACTGGGAAATCATCTTTTTGGTTGTTGGAATCCTAATGCGCCCACAACATTCTTTCCTTAAGAAGGCTAGAGAATCACTTCCCCTCAAATTATTGGGGCATGAGTATCCCAAAATGTTGTTTCCATTTTCCTTTTTAAAGGGAAAATCAAATAAAAATAAATAAAGTGATGTTTTGGAGCATGTTTGTATGCATGTCTCTTATATGCTCGTGTTATCACTATGTTTGCATATGTTCATTATCTTTGCAGGTGTATTCACATTTGAATCAATTAATTTATTAGCATCATCGCTGCATTTGCACGTGCCTCCATTTGCATGACATTTGCACGATACTTCTATGAGTCATCAAGTGATTATTGTGCGATGATTGCATAGTACTCATAATTTTTACATTCCTGTCTCCATGGTATTCGCATAAGCATTTGTATGATCCACATATGCATAAATCTTTTTATGACTTGCTAAACCCAAGTAAGTTGGAACAACAGGAAATGCATGTTTTGCATAAATCCTTTTAGACCTGTGAAGTCCAGACAACTTGGGAAGTAGGGACAATCTTTTTAGTTACTTAAACTTTATTTCATGTGGTGGTCAGTTTTCAGTGCTCATAGAAAGCCATTGAAAATTTGGTACCCATAATTTTTGGGGCTCGTGCCTGCTGTGATCTCCTTGGTCGTCAAGCTATGGCCAATGAGTATTTCGAGAACTTGACGATCATCACATTTTCTCCTGGTCATCAAGTTTTCGCCAGCGAGTGTTTTGAAAACTTTGGTAGGAGTTTGATTCACATCTTTTAAATTTGACCAGATCTCACCGTTAACTGTTATGAGATCTGGCACCATTGAATCCTACCAATGAGTGTTTTAGGGTTCAATATCTTATCCCGTCAGTAAGTGTTTTGGGGTTGGATACGGGAATCAATGTCCTACCAAGGAGTGTTAAAGGATAGTGATACCCACCTTTTAATTGGACCAAATCTCACCAATAAGTGTTACGAGATCTGGCACCATTGAATCCTACCAATGAGTGTTTTAGGGTTCAGTATCCTATCCCGCCAGTAAGTGTTATTGGGTCGGATATGAGAATCAATATCCTAGCAAGGAGTGTTTAAGGATGGTGATACCCACCTTTTAATTGGACTAAATCACACCAAGAAGTGTTACGATATCTGGCACCATTGAATCCTACCAATGAGTGTTTTAGGGTTTAGTATCCTATCCCGCCAGTAAGTGTTTTTGGGTTGGATACGGGAATCAACATCCTACCAAAGAGTGTTTAAGGATAGCGATACCCACCTTTTAATTGGACCAAATCTCACCAATAAGTGTTACGAGATCTTGCACCATTGAATCCTACCAATGAGTGTTTTAGGGTTAAGTATCCTATCCTGCCAGTAAGTGTTTTTGGGTCGGATACGAGAATCAATATCCTACCAAAGAGTGTTTAAGGATAGTGATACCCACCTGTTAAATTGGACCAAATCTCACCAATGAGTGTTTCGAGACCATGATCCTACCAATAAGTGTTTTGGGGTTCAATATCTTATCCCACCAATAAGTATTATGGGATTAGATATAGGAATCAAAATCCCACCAATGAGTGTTTAGGGATTTTGGCTCCCATCTTTTAATCTGACCAGATCTCACCATTAAGTGTTTCGAGAACTGGCGCCATTTTTAATTGAATCCTACCAATGAGTGTTTAGGGGTTCAATATTTTATCCCACCAATAAAGTGTTTTGGGATTAGATATGGGAATCAAAATCCCACCAATGAGTGCTTTGGGATCTGACGCCCACCATTTTCCATAGGAATTAGACTTCGCCGATAAGTGTTTCGGAATCTGACATCCACAACTTTTCCATTGGATTCAAATTCTACCAATAAATGTTTTGGAATCTGACACCTACAACTTTTCGGATATTCTTGCCCGTCAAGATCTCCGTAGTGAGCAATTTTCGCCGTTTAGTGTTTCGAAAGCTGACACCCATAACTCGGGAAGACCATTTCTCATTATTTTCATATTTTGGGGTGCATGATCGGGAAGATTTTCTTAAGAGTTTTAGGACCAATTAGCTATCCCTCTAACGAATAGCGCTCCTAATCCATGATGGGGCTCACCGTCACGATGCAACTAGGGGACTCTATCCACCTCAGGTGGACATGTCGGATTCCGAAGATGGGGGCAATGACGAGTCATAACACTGGTGGCTTAGGATTTTTCTAGGGTTGTGCGTGCACTATTCTAGGCTCTGCTTGTTAATCGATTTTACACACTTTTGACCCTCGAACAAAATAGGGGTCTATTTTTGTCTTTACTTGTCCTCTCTCTCAGTAGAGCTTTCGAGAGAAAGGAAAATAAAGAGGGGAATCGGTAGACACCCCATTTTTTCCGGACTTTTTAAAATTAATAAATAAGGACAAACATCTCCTCTGGATGGCTTATGTGGACACCGCCTTTTGTCCACTCCAAAATGCACCAAAAATAAAATAGAACAAAAATAAGCTGTGGGGTCGCAATGGGGGAGAACTAGGGGTCGCGACCCCCTCCTCCTTTAAGGAACCTGTCACGTCGTATAGGCCCATACGTCGCGACCCCCTTAGCATTTATTGCAGATGTAATAAGATTCGAGATTGGGTACCCGTCGCGATAGGGAAGCCTACCCGTCATGACCCCTAACCCGTTAATGCCCATTAATGCCCATTGATGCCCATTAATACCCATTAATGCTCATTTATGCCCATTAAGGCCCATTGATGCCCATTAATGCCCAGATTCAATCTTCCTTTTTTATGACCCATGGAACTCACTATAAATAGTTAGTCCCATCACTTGTCATGGAGAAAAAAGAAAGAGGATAGGAAGAGAGGACTGAAAGGCTGCTAAGAAGAAGTAAGAGGTAGAAAATATTTCGATTATATTCCATTATTTTTCTCATACTAATCCACCCATATTCTCTTGATTGCTTGATTCTTTTTGCTGAAGTAGTTTCTTTCTTTGTCGCGACCCCCTGTCTTTTGGGGGACAAAAATATTCAATTTATTACTTTATTATGTAACCTAGTGCCACCAAGAGACTTTTGTCTTTTAAGGAGCACTAGCCTAATCGTAAACCCTAAACCTTATACCCTAAACCTTAATTCCTAAACCATAAAATCTAAACCCTAAACCGTAAATTCTAAACCCCAAACCCTGAACCATAAACCTTAAACCAGAAACCCAAAACCGCTAAACCTTAACCTAAAACCCTAAACACAAAATCATAAACACCAATCAATAACCCTAACCCTAAATCCTAAACTCTAAACCCTAAACCCTAAATCCCAATCCCTAAACAATAAACCCTAAACACTAATCCTTAAACGATAAACTCAAAAACCTAAACCCTAAAGCCCAAAGCCAAAACCCTAAACCCCAAACCCTAAAGCCTGAACTCTAAACCCTAAGCCCTTACACGAATCCCAAACCCTCAACCCTATGCCCCAAACCACAAACCCTAAACCGTAAACCTTAAACTTTAAACTCGAAACTGTAAACTGTAAACTCTATACCCCAAACCCTAAACCCTAAACCCCAAAACCTGAAATCATAAACCTTAAACACTAAACCCTAAACCCTAAACTATAAATCTTAAACCCTAAACCCTAAACCCTAAACACTAAACGCTAAATCCCAAACGCAAAACACTAAACACTAAACCTTGAACCCTAAACCATAAACCAAAAACCCTAAACCCTAAATCTGAAATGCTAAACTCAAAACCCTAACCCCCAAACCCTAAACCCTAAGTCCTAAATCCTAAACCCTAAACCATGAACCCAAAATCCCAAAACCATAAACATTAAACCATAACCCTAAACCTTAAACCATAAACCCAAAACCCTAAACCCTAAATCCCAAACCCAAAACCTTAAACCCCAAAGCCAAAACACTAGAGCCTAAATCACAAACACTAAACCCTAAACCCTAGACCCTAGACCCTAAACCTTAAAACATAAATCCAAAACCCTATACCCTATACCGTGAACCCTAAAAGCTTAACCCAAAATCTACCACCCCAAACCCTAAACACCAAATCCTTAACCCCAAACCTTAAACCTTGAACTCCAATTCCCAAACCATAGACCCTAAACCCAAAACCCCAAAATTCAAAACCCTAAACTTTGGCCCCAAAACTGTAAACTGTAAACCTTAAAACCAAAGCCCTAAACCCTAAATGCATACCCTAAACTGAAAACCAAAACCCTAAACCCTAAACCCCAAACCCTAAATCCAAAACCGTAAACCGTAAATCCCAAACCCAAAACCCAAAACCATAAATTCTAAACCCTAAATCATAAATCCGAAATCCTAAACCCTAAACCCTAAACCCAAAACTCTAAATCCTAAACCCTGAACACTAAAACATAAACCCTAAACCTTAAACCATAAACCTAAAACCTAAAGCCATAAATCCCAAACCCTAAACCCCAAACCCTAAATCCCAAACCCTAATCTCAAAACTCAAAACCCTAAAACATTCAATCCTAAACCCCAAACCCAAAACATTAAATCCTAAACCCCAAACCCAAGACCCTAAATCCTAAATAGCAAACCTTAAACCCTACACCCTAAACCCCAATCCCCAAAACCTAAACACCAAATAACAAAACCCTAATCGTAAAACTGTAAACTGTAAACCCTAAACCTAATCACAAAACCCTAATCCCTAAACCCTAAACCCTAAACCTTAAACCCCAAACCCTAAGCAAATGTAAACCCTAACCCTAAACCCTAAACATGAATTCCTAAATGAAAAACCCTAAACTCAAAATTCTACACCCCAAAGTCTAAACCTCAAACCCTAAAGACTAAATCCTAAACCTTAAACGCTAATTCCCACACCCAAAATCCTAAAGTCAAAATCCTAAACCCCAAACCTTAAATAGTAAACCTCGAACCCTAAACACTAAACCCTAAACCCTAAACCATAAACCATAAACCCCAAAACCCCAAACCCTAAACCCTAAATCTTAAATCATAAATGATAAACACTAGACCCTGAACCCTAAACACTAAATCAAAAACACGAAACTGTAAATCGTAAACCCCAAACCTCAAACCGTAAACCCTAAACCTCATATCCTAAACCCCTATGGCCAAACCCTAAACCCAAAACCCTAAACACTAAACCCTAAACCATAAACCCTAAACCAAATCATAAATCGTAAACCGTAGACCCTAAAACTTAAACCACAAAGCCTAAACCCTAAACCCGAAATTGTAAATTGTAAACCATAAACACCAAACCCTAAACCATAAATCAAAAACCCCTAAGTCTAAACCCTTAACCCTAAACCCAAAACACCAAATACTAAACCCTAAACCCTAAGTCCTAAACCTTAAACCCTAAATCCGAAACCCTAACCCAAAAACCAATAATCCTAAACACAAAACACTAAACCCTAAACCCTAAATCATAGACACAAATCCCTAAACCCTAAATCCCAAACCTTAAAAACTAAACCCTAAACCCTAAACCCTAAACCTTGAACAATAAACTAAAACCCTAAACCCCAAACCCAAACCCTAAACCTTTATCCCCAAATCCCAAACCCCAAACCCTAAACCCTAAACACTAAACCATAAACCCAAAATCATAAACCGTGAACCGTAAACCCCAAACCATAAACCCTAAACCCGGTACCCGAAACCCTAAATCCTAAACCCTAAACCCTAAATCCTGAACCCCAAACCCTAAACCGTAAACACCAAATCGTAAACCCTGAACTCTAATCCCCAAACACTACAACCTCAACCTTAATCCATAAACCCCAAACCCTAAACCCTAAACCCCGAACCCCAAACCAGAAAATACAAACACTATCCGTTAAACCCTAAATCCTAAATCCTAAACCTTAAACCCTAAATCCAAAACCATCAACCCTAAATCCCAAACCCTGAACACGAAACACTAAGCCTTAAACCTTAAACCATAAACCCAAAATATAAAACCCAAAACCCTAAGCCCTAAATGACAATCCCAAAACCCTAAGTCCTAAACTTTATACCCTAAACCCAAAACCCTAAACTCTAAACCCAAAATCCCAAACCCTAAATCCTAAACAATAAACCCTAAATCCCAAACCCTAAACACTAAAACTTAAACCCCAAACCCCGAAACCCTAAACCCTAAACCTTGAACCCTGAACCCCAAATCCTAAACCCTAAATCCTAACCCATGGACTCCTATCCCCAAACCTTAAACCCTAAACCCCCAACCCTAAAACCCAAAGCCCAAAACCCGAAACCATAAACCATTAACCAAAACCTTAAACCCAAAACCGAAAATCCTATATCCTAAACCCTAAACCCTAAACCATAAAACCTAAATCCTAAACCCTAAGGACTAAACCCTAAATCCTAAATCCTAAACACAAACCCTTAAACCCTAAATTAAAAACACGAAATTGAAAATTGTAAACCCCAAACCCCAAACCCTAAATTCAAATCCCCAAAACCCTAAACCCTAAGACATCAACCCTAAACCCTTAACCCTAAACCCTGAACCCCAAACCCTAAGCCCTAAGTCTCAAACCCTGAACAATAAACCCTAAACCCTAAACCTTAAACCATACACCTAAAACCCTAAATCCCAAAATCGAAACCCTAAACCATAAAACCCAAACCATAAACCTAAAACCCTAAACCTTAAACCCCAAATCCTAAACCTTAAGCCCTAACCCAGAAACTGTAAATTGTAAACCCTAAACCCTAAATCCTAAAGCCTATACCATGAACCCTAAACCCTATATCGTAAACCCTAAACTCTAAACCTTAAACCCTAAACCCTAAACCCTAAACCCTAAACCTTAAACGCTAAACCCTAAACCCTAAACCCTAAACCATAATACCAAAACCCTAAACCTTAAATCCCAAACCTTAAACCCCAAACCCAGATCCCCAAAACCCTAAACCCTAATCCCTAAATCCTAAACCCTCAACCCTAAACCCTAAATCCCGTAAGCTAAATAGTAAATCCTAAACCCAAAACCTGAAACCCTGAATCCTACATCCTAAATCGCAAGCCGTAATCCCTAAACCCTATACACTAAACACCAAACCCTAAACCCAAAATCTAAAACCCTAAACTCTAAACCTTAACCCTCAACTACAATCCCTAAACCCTAGACCCTAAACTTCAATCCCCTAAACCCTGAACTCGAAACTGTAAACTGTAAACCCTAAACCCAAAACTCAAAAACGTAATACCTAAAGCCTAAACCCCAAACCCCAAACCCCAAACCCCAAACCCTAAACCCTAAATACTAAACACTAAATCCCAAACCCTAAAGACTAAACCATAAACCCTAAACCATAAACCCTAAACGCTAAATCCTAAACCCTAAACCCTAATCCCTAAAACCTTAAACCCTAAACCCTAAACCCTAAACCCGACACTTTAAATTGTAAACCCTAAACTCAAAAGTCAAAAACCTAATCCTTAAACCGCAAACCGTAAACTGCAAACCCTAAACCCTAAACGGTAAATCCACAATCCAAATCCAAACCCTAAAACTTAAACCCTAAACCTTAAATCCTAAACCCTAAACCCAAAACCTTAAACCTTATATCCCAAACCTTGAACACTAAACCCTAAACCTTAAACCATAAACTCAAAAGATAAAACCCTAAATCCTAAACCCTAAACCATCACCTCAAGTCCAAAACCCTAAAACCTAAAATCACAATCCCTAACCCATAAACCAAAAACCCAAAACCCTTAACCATAAACCCTAAATCCTAAACCCTAAACCCTCAATCCTAAACATTAAACCCTAAACCCTAAATACTAAACCTCAAACCCTAAACCTTAAACCCTAAACCCTAAACTCAAAATCCCAAACCCGAAA